>CM038464.1:79547798-79940298 GCA_021464415.1 Lonicera japonica | reverse complement strand
AGCTTATTCCACTGCTTTCTTTCCTTTGTCTTTTTGTTTAACTGGTGGTGTCGGTGTCCTCATAAAGACGGGCGAGCTACCTACCCATGTGGGTAGTCATATCTTCATTGGGCTCAGCAAAATTATCATCATTTTTATCAATATCAATAAACAGATTATTTGATTCAGATTTAACTGAATGGGTTTCTGATTGAAAATCTTGGGAGATAGACATGATGTCCTCATCCATATCCAACTGAGAGGCTAAAGCTTGGAGGATTTTAATAAAGAGGCATTTAAGCCTAAAGAGGTTAGTGGCTTGATAGCAACCTGCACCAGACCGATATGCATATATTTATACTTATCTATATAACGAAGTATTTTATCTTCATGCAATAATTGTAAACAATCTAAATTATTGCCAATAGGAATAGTTTGTTCAATGGTTTTAATAGACATTGATGAAATAAAATCAAACATACTAGTATTATAAATTTTAATAATGTTGGCTAAAAATACTATCATAATGATATAATCAAATTTTATCAACCTTTTAATCAATAACCAAATCTACTATCTTTATAATTAAAGTTAACAACCCTCTTCAATAACCAAAATGTGGGACCCACTAATTATGAATACGCTTAGTCCTAATGCCAAACGTTATGATCCCAAGTGTAGGACTACGCTCATAGAAACCAACCTATTAAAATCAGATATAGCTGCATGTCCCCAAAACTATTAGGTGGAATGATATTGAGCTACCGGAGCAATGGCTTCTTAAAACCGCAACTCCTCCTGCTCCTGTTGAAAACAAAAGGGTTGAAGAAATCCTTCAGTTTGATGATGGCGATGTTATAGTCAGATTTAATAACAATAAGACCGCTAGGTTATCTACCTCATCTAGGAGACTTTCTTCAGCTTCTCAATCAGAAAGCCAAAGATTCTATACCCTAGCTCCTACTATTAATTATAGTATTCCCACATCTAGAACCTCACAAGCGGCAGGGGTATTTGGTACTAAAGATGATGATTTGCAATTTGAGGGTATTATTAATTCTTAACAAAATATTCCACATGGTGTTTATTCAAAACCTTCAAAAAAATGAACCTAATACTGTTTCTAAATTAGGTTTTTCTATAAAGCAAATTATGACTCTTACTAAAAGTACTTTCTCTTATAAGGGAACTGATTATAATCAAGAATTTATGCAAGAAAAACATGTTGATTTTAGAAAATGGTTTTTTAATGAATTTTCTAATAAATAAAAGGCATATTTTAAAACTAAATTTTATGAGCATATTGATGAAAATGAAGAGGTTATCCCATTTGTCACATGGTTTTCTAGTAATTACGAGGGAGACTATCCTAATATTTGCACTATTGATAGTTTTTATAAATCTTGAAAAACTATTTCGGAGAACAACATTCAATTGCTTCACCCTCCTACTGAAGCTCTTAAGATAGAGGTTGAAGGAAGTCAACCCCTCGAAACTAATGCCTTTTCGTCCAATATTAGGATAACTTCGTCCTATATAGGACCTGATGACATAAATAAGGTTATAAAACAAAACAATTATACTAACCTCCATATGCAAACCATAGCGAGTCAATTGACTCGTATAGAGGAAACCTTAGATAAGGTCCAAGCTTTAGAAGAAAAGAAGCCTGTTCCTATTAGTGAAAGACTTAAGGTAGAAACCTCTTATATTAAACCTACTATTGAGATCACTGAGAAGTTTAAAACTAGTGATAAAAACAAAGAGATAGTTGAGGCTCTCACTGATAAGTTAGAGAAACTCCGGTTATTTAATGGAAAGAATATTCTTCATATCACCCAAACTGAGGATGTCTATGAATGTGAGACTGATTTCTCAGATATCACCCAGTTTAGGAATGAACTATTAGCTATGGAGGGAGATCTTAATAAGACCACTTTTGGAAGAAACCATACTACCACCTCTACAGCACCAACTAAGACTTATTATCCTCGTCCTACTCCTCAAGATATGTTGTTTGAAGAAGAAGCTGCTTTCAACCAAGTAGCTAATTTCAGTACCAAGACCATTTATGAATGGTATATTGATGGTATGTCAGAATACCAAATATTAAACCTGTTATATAGAATGACTGTGTGGTAGCGCTTGTAAAGCTAGTGGTAGCAGTGACAAAAGTGTTGTTGAATTTATGATAGCAGGGTTTTCCGGCCAACTAAGAGGCTGGTTGGATAATGTTTTAACTGAGAGTAAAAACAGTGAGATTAAGAACTTAGTTAAGATTATTAATATCAATGTCACCACTAAAAACCAGCAAGGGCAGGATGTTACCCAGGTTCAGCCTAAAGCTGAGGAGAATGCAATTTATTCGTTATTAACTACTACAGTTCACCACTTTATTGGACCTCACCTTACTATATTAGATAGGAGTAAGGATCTTCTTATTAACCTTAAGTGTCCCACCTTAACCCATTTTAGGTGGTACAAAGATGTATTTCTATCCAAGGTTATGATCAGAGAAGATCCTAATGCAGACTTCTAGAAAGAAAAGTTTATAGCTGGGTTACCTACTCAATTTGCCCAAAAGGTTAAGGACCGTATAAGCAAAAAACATGGTGGTACTTCTATTTCTTATAAGGATTATACTTATGGCTATCTTATTAGTGAGTGTATTGCAGAAAGATTATCCCTATGTAATGATATTAAGCTTAAAGCCCAACTAAAAGCCCATAATCTAGCTGGTAGAAAAGAAATAGGTGAGTTCTGCGACCAATTTGCCTATGATATTAATATTCCTTATTATAGGAATAGGAAAACTGATAGTTCTAATAAGACTAGAAAGCATAATAAAAAATGTAAGAAAGTCCATAAAAAAGCCCTTATCACTTTTACCTATAGAACTCCTTATAGGAAATCTGGGCCAGCTAAGAGGCCCAATAATATGAGCCAAGTTATTTGTAGGAAATGTGGCAAAGCAGGCCACTATGCTAATAAATGTTGGATTAAACAAAAACTTAATGAGATAGCTGACGAAGGCCTTAAAAGGCAGCTTATGGCGGTTTGATTAAACCCAAATAATGAAGATGAAGGAAGTGAAGAAGTAGAAGAAGTTAATGAAATCCAATCATCTTTTACCAGCTCTTCTATTAGTAATTTTGAGTCTAATTCTGATTGTAAGTGTAAAGCTCAGACTGATTATTATAAGGCTATCCTTGAAACTAATGGTTAGGGTTGGCAAAATTTACCGACTTTACCGAACCGACCAGACAAATTTTCCGACATTAAAAAAAAACTGACAAAACCGGTCAGTTTTTTGAACCGACCAAAGCACATCGGAGTCGAAGCCGGTTTAGTGTAAATTTTTTTGCTTCCGAACCGAACCGACCGACTAGTATAAAATAATAATAAATTTTATTATTTTTTATATATATATATTTATAATTTTATATAACTAATTAAGTAATTAGGTATATAATATAACTAGTATATAATTAAAGATTTAAAGTATTTTAAACAATTAAACCCCCAGTCGGCCAATCCCCTCTCCCCTAAACGGCTAGACCCTAAATCCCCTTATTTTTTCACTTACCCCGTTACCCATTTACCCGGTGCTCACAGCAAAACCTAAATCCCCATTTTTCATCTCCCAGCGCCGCATCATCCTCTCCAGTCTCCACTCCTCCATTTCCCCTCTTTCTCTCTTCTCAGTTCCTCGGATCATTTTTCGTATCTTCCTCAGATAGTCAGATCTCTCTTCTCTATTTATTCTTCTCCTTTCTCTTCTCGAGGTAAAAAATGTGATATATATATATATAATTATATTATACACACACATTAGTAAAATCAAGTCTTCTTAAGTTATATATAATATACGTATATACATGTAAATATTGAATGATTATTGATTTGTTTGAACCTTTTCAGGGAGGATTTGTTTGAATATCGAGGACTCGAGGTAGCATCCAGGATTCGGGATTCCAAAGCTCAGCCGATTAGCTATATAGGTACTGTATTTCTTGATTTTCTTCCTTCCAACCTAAGTGCCAGGATATGATCAGTATGTGTTTGCCTGTTTGGTGCCGAATTGATGTATATATAGTATTATATTTCTTGATTTTCTTCCTTCCAACCTAAATATCGGGCTATTTATACAATTTATACTATTATAGTATTATTGATGATTTGGTACAAAATGCCAGAATATGCTGTATTGCTGTATGTATCATGTATGTGTTTGCCTGTTTGGTGTCGAATTGATGTATATAATTATGAACTTATTTGTGATTTTGAATTTGTTATCATTGGGTTTGGGATTTTGCTGATTGTTGATTGCTGTGTTATTTGTGATTATTGAACTTATTTGTGATTATTTATGTTGTGTAATTGTGTTTAGGATTTTATAATTAATTGTGTTTGGGAAATTATGATTTTCAGTACATGATGGAATCTAGTTCTAGCCAATCCTACACTAATGTTAATGCCTCGTATTCACAATCACAACCCTCTGAACAATCTGCCTCTTTGCCCTCTGAACAATCTCAACTTCCTAAAACTCCATCTTAAAACACACCTATATAACAATCCGAAATTGATAATAATGAGGGGGGGTGTAGGAAATGTAACGGGGAAGAAGAGAAAAGGGGCCTCAATTGTTTGGGAACATTGTCAAAAAGTTCAAAGACTTGTTAAAGGGGAGGTAAAACATATTGCAATTTGTAATCATTGCCAAGAAGAGATGCCTACCCATCCTAAGCATAATGGGACGACGGGAATAAAGGCACGTTTAGAGAAGAAATGTAAAACTTGTCCACTTTACAAACAATTGCTTCCCGGTCAAACAACATTAAGTAGTGAAACAATTGGTGGAAATATGGTATATCACAGTTTTAATCAAAGTAAATGTGATATGAAGTGTGTTCATTATGTTATAAGGATGAAGTTTCTTTCAGATTGGTTGAAGGGGTAGGGTTTAAAGAATTTATCCATGAGCTTCAACCTAGGTACACATTACCTAATAGGAAAAAAGTGGCCTCGGGGGTGCGTGATTTGTTTAAAGTGGAGAAAGAGAAGTTGTTGAATGTAATTCATGGGAAGAGAGTTAGTGTCACAACCGATACTTGGACATCAATTCAAAACATAAATTATATGGTAGTCACGTGCCATTTCTTGGATAGTGAATGGAAGTTGCATAAAAGAATAATCAATTTCACCAAAATCACTAGTCATAAGGGTGAGGACATAGGTAAGACTTTAGAGGTTTGCTTGACGGGGTGGGGAATTGATAAGGTGTTTAGCATTACCGTCGATAATGCTTCGGCTAATGATGGGGCCGTTGATTATATGAAAAAGAGATTTTGGGCTTTAAACACTTTATTATTTGAGGGAAAGTACATGCATATGAGGTGTGGATGTCATATTCTTAACCTCATTGTGGGTGATGGAATGAAGGAGCTTTATGACTCCATTGAGGCTATTCGAAATTGTGTTAAATACATTCACTCTTCTGCGGCAAGGCTTGACAAGTTTAGGGAGTTTTGTGTGTTGTTGCAAAAAGATAAGATGGCTAATGTACCATTGGATGTGTCGACAAGGTGGAATGCCACTTATAAATTGCTTGAGGGGGTTTTAAAATATAGGTTGGTCTTCACCCGAATGGCGGAGGAATATGCACCCTTTTGTAATTATTTTGATGAAAGGGTGAGAGATACGAAGAGAGTGGGGCCTCCTAGTGACTTAGATTGGGATAAAGCTATTGCATTTGCACATTTTCTTGGCACTTTTTATGAAACTACTTTAAAACTTAGTGCAACAAAGAATCCCACATCCAATTTAATCTTTACCGAAATGGTTGCCGTGCAAGTTGAGATTGAAAATAAAATGTATAATGATGGTGATCCGGTTTTGCAAAGGGTAGCTTGTTCGATGAAAATTAAGTTTGACAAAAATTGGGGAAGCTTTGAAGGAGTTAATAATCTTATCTATGTTGCCAATGTACTAGATCCTAGATATAAACTCCAAATGATAAAAATTTGTTATAAGTTGTTGAATGCAAGTCTTGATAAAATCGAATGTGTGTGTGATCGGGTGAAGATGTGTTTGTATGACTTATATAAGGAGTATTCCAATTCCGCTAGTACTTCTACTAGTGTTTGTGTTGAAGTAGGTGATGGTGATGGTAATGTTGAAATTACTCAAGTGAAAGTGAGTGGGAATTCGGCATTAGATCTAATGATGAAAGAACTTGCAAAAAATAGGAGGGCGGAACAATTGTTAGAGATTTCCAATGAAGTGGACAAATACCTTGCCGATCCTTTTGAAAAAATCAATGATATAGATTTTGATCTTTTGTTGTGGTGGAAAATGAGCCAATCAAAGTATCCTATCCTTTCTAAAATTGCTCATGATATTTTTGTAATTCAAAGTTCAACGGTAGCTAGTGAAAATGCCTTCAGCCTTGGAGGTAGGATTGTAGATCCTTTTAGGGCTTCTTTAACACCAAAAATGGTTGAGGCATTAGTGTGTACAAGTGATTGGCTTAGGGCAGATGAATTCAATTTCTATAAAGAGCCAACGGATGATGATCTCCAATTCTACAAGGAACTAGAAGAATTGGAAGCAAGTAAGTGGTTTGTTTTATTCTTTTATAGGTTTTTTTTATGCATTTGTTGTCTTAACTTTTTAGTTCTAAAATCTAATGCTTTTGCGGTTTTCAATTGTAAATCCAACTTCAACTCAATCAAGTGTGACACAAAATATGCTTCCACCACGGCCATGAGCCCATAAATCCATAATGTAATGAACTAATTCCTTTTGTTTTCATTTATTTATTATTTTAATCATAATATATAATAGTTCATGGATTGTTTGCTTATGATAAATTGATAATTGTTTCATGTTGTTGCCCACTGCCCAGCCACAGTTGCTGCCGGACTGGCTACTGCCATTTGAAGCTGCCTTGTTGATTTGTTGCCTTGTTGAATTGCCGCCACTGCCCAGCCACAGTTCTGCCACTGCCCAGCCACAGTTGTTGCACTAATTCGTTGCTTTTTGATGTTTGCTGCCACTGCCTTGAATTGTGTGTTATGGTTTTTCTTGGCAAAAAACTTATTACTGATTGTTGTGTTATGGTTTGAGTTTTATTATGTGGATTTGTTGGTTTGAATTAAGTTGTATTCTATTAACTTTTTAATTTTATTAGCTTGAATTTGGGATAAATGATTTGTAACTTTTAAGTTTTAATTTGATTGAGTGCTGCCTTAGACCCTTGGTAACTTTTAATTTTTATTGGTTTGAAATGTTTGATTCATTGATTGAGTGTAGTAGTGGCGTAGTGCACTGTCAAAAAACTCAAAATTTACAAATCTCATGAAACGGTCAACAGTAGCAACCGATCCGACCGACCGAATATCATCGGGCCAACCGAATTTCGGTAAAACCGATTTTTTCGGTTGAAATCGGGTTCCATTTCTCTCTACCGAATAATGTCGGTTCGGTGGTCGGGGAGAGTGGATCGGTTCGGTTTACCGACCGATTCCACCCCTACTAATGGTCTCAGTACTAATGCCCTTATTAAGGAAGAACAGTCTATCCTAGACCTTATATATCACGTTACGGATAATAATGTTAAAAGGAAGCTCATAGAACAATATTTGACTACATTTAAAATTGAAAAGACTATTTTGCCTAGCACAGAACCTTATTCGTTGCATAATATACCTAAAAGTTTTTATAAAACTCCTGAAAAGGAAATAACTATTTCTGATTTAAAAATGGAAATTAACAGTTTAAAGCAGGATGTTAAAGAAATTAAACTCCGTCTCTCTATTATTGACAGTGTTCTAAAACTCGGCGAGTTAGGTTGATTTCTCGCTGAGTACTCGGCACTCGTGTAACACCCGGTTTCCTTATCTCTTGCAAATCGCAACCTATATCGCGTATAAGGCAAAATCGGACTCCGAATGGCCAAATTGGGTTCTGTAAAGGTTGGCATGGTTTGAAAACTTTCAACAAGTCATATTAACATATATAAGTGTATTATAATGACCATAAGTTGTTTCGGGTGGTTCGGACGGAAATCGGCTCGAAAATCACAAGTTTGGAACCTACGCAATAAATTATTTTTACCCGACTTTGGATGACCATAACTTCCTCATCCGAACTCCAAATAAGTCCCCGTTTTCGGCTACGTCTTCATTTAAATTCCGTCTACAACGTTCGTGTTTTGTCCGAGACCCAATTCCAACTCCTTGATGCCCAAAAGTGCGTGCGAAGTCGATCTGTTGGCCAAAAACTGAAGGAGGCAGAAATTAAGCCATGGAGTCGACTCCATGAACAGTGGGGGAGTCGACTACATCGACCTGGGCGAGAATTTCATATATTTTCACCTCCTTTCTTCCCCATTTAACACATTCATTTGGAGAGCCTTTAGAGAGAGAAAGAGGGGCGAATTTGGGGGATTTTAAGGGATCATTTGAGGGTGCATCTTCCACACAAGATTCTCACCATCATCATCATGTTCATCATCATCTTCATCTCCTCCTCCATCCAAATCCACCATAGCTAGGGTTTTGGAGAGAAATTGGGGGTTTTTCGTATCCGTGCTTCTCCGGCTCGATTCTTCCGCAATACTTCAAGGGATTGACCCTCTTAAGGTGGGAACAATAGTATTTTAACAATTTTTCTTACGATTACAACTTATTCATCTCAAATCAAACAAAACCTAGGGTTTCTACTCAAAGTTACATATGCATGGGGCTTGGGTCAATTTCTTTGGGTATTTTTGATAGATTTACATCATATATGACATCAATAACTATTTTAGACAAAAAGCCCTAATTTTAAATGATCTATGAGAAAGTTTGGTATATAACCTTCAAGTACGCATATGAGTATATACGCTAAGCTTTGATACGCTTATATATGATGTCATATATGGGATTTAAAGTATATTTTGGATAAAGTTACATATATTGGTGGTATTGTTGTTGTATTTTAAGCTATGAACTATATTTATGAGATTTTCTACTTACCTAGCCAGTCCGTAAGTATGCTGGTCAAATACATAAATATGTTTTGAATGAATGAAGTCTTTAAATCATTTTGGGAGGCTAATTGGGAACTCGTATACACTGTTTGATTATATTAGACTTGGCTTGGGGCCAATTTGATGAAAGTTATGAAACCTCCCAAACTAAGGATTTTTATGGTTTCCTTTCTTAACTGACGGACTTGGCGGATCTTGTTAAATCTCAACAATACCACTACATGTTTTACACTATGGATATATACATATATACAAGTTTTACGAATACATATGGAATGCATGTATATTCATATCTATATATGTTGGATTCTATATTCTTGTGATTTCATTGATTCGATGGGATGATTATTGTGATTTTACATCGGATGGCCACACTGTTCGTACTAGATAGATGGTGATTACCGGTAGCGTATAGCCTTGGTGGCTACGTGAGTATTATTGTAGCGTGCGCCTTTATGGCGGCGTGAGGTAGCGTATGCCTGTGTGGCTGCGTGAGGTAGCGTCTAGGTGGACCTGGTAGGTGGTCCCTGCCTTGGGCAGAAGAAACCGAGTTGCCGGCTATCTCTGTACAGTAGATTTATGAAAATCCTAGACGTGAGTTTGATATATGTGATTAATGTGATAGATCTAGTCGCGGGTTGTGGCATGTACAGTATGATGATATATATATTGCCTTTCTTGTACTTTGGGCTGGGGGCATTATATATACATTTCACGAAAGGTTTCCGTGCATTAGCTGCTTCACATGTGTATATTTATTTATATTTGCATATATAAAGAGAAATGTGAATTATTACCGAGAAGCAGCTTATAAACTAAATTTACTTTCATTAAATTGCATTGCATGGCATGCATGATTTTTAACCTATTTTCTATACGAACCCTTATAGTTTCCACTGAGCCCGTTTGGCTCACTCCCATTTTCCAAACCAGGTTTTGCAGGTGTTCCCGGGGATGGTGCGCTTATGGAGTCTAGTAGCTCTGACGACCTCTGATGTCTAATGTTGTTTGGGAACGACTAGTGTCATACTTCCCTTAAATTAAGATCATGAGTATGTACTGTATAAATTACATATCCTATTGATTGCTGTACTTTTGAAATAATGTTGTAAGACTATTTAATTAATCGGGTCCTCGTTGGAGGCTTTGTACAAATGACTTTTCTTCTAAAATGTGGATTATCTATTGCGAAGGGATGATATGTACATTTTTACAGGTTCTGGTTTTTCTTTATAAATAAACTCCACATGCCAGAATTTCTTTTAAAATGATTTCATTACTTGAACATATTTGTGGTATAAAATTCTAAGTTTTACACTTGATCACCCGTCGTCGCGTACGACTCCGTGGCTAACCGGGTCCCGGAGATGAAATCCTCTAAACGGGATTTCGGGGCGTCACAACTCGGCAGCTGGGCGAGTCGATTTTGCTGTCTCTTTGGGCATTACTTGGACATGTAAAAGATCGGGCATAACTCGGGAAAACTCACCGAGTTCTCACGAGTTGTGTGACTCGGCGAGTCATGGAATTTAAAAAAAAGGGAGAAGAGAATGACGTAGTTCAGTGGGGTTTTTTTTTTCCTGTGGGATTTTTCCTTTACAAGTCCTAGGACAAACAAGAAACCTCATATTGGCGACTCGCCGTTTCCCGTTCGTTGCTCTTTGCTGCTCGAAAGTGGCGTCTTTGCTATCCTAAATTCACATCATCATCATCATTATCGATTCGTCCAGCAACAAGCAGCATTCGGCTAGCCAGGTATTCGTCATCTTCTTTCTCTTTCGTCTTCTATGTTTCGATTTCTGCTCTCTGTTTTGTCTTCCATCTTTCGTCTATTTCAATTTCTCCTCTCTACTTTGTCTTCCTTCATCTTCGAGTTTCTTCTTCCTTCTGACCTTCTCTCTTTTTGGGTAATTTGGTTGAAAATATGGGTTGAAAAACAAAATAATTTTTGAATTTTAAAAATCTAGAATGTTTAGTTTATTTTTTTATTTTTTTTGGGCAGTGAATGTTTAATTTGGTGTAGATAAGTAATTTTCTACTTATATTTAATAAGCAGGGGAGACTTATATTTAATAATTTATTTCTTAATCTACTTATATTTAATAAACAGGGGAAACTTTAAAGAATGTTTACACTGTTTTTGTGTACTTTAGAATCTGAATTTTATTATTAATTTGGTTGTGTAGCATTAATATGTCTTCGTCAGCAGCGTTTAATTCATCGATGGCATCGTCCAGTAGTAGCGTCCGTTTGAAACCCGATTCTAAAAATGTTGGGTGGGATTATGTTACTGAAGTAAAACTGGGGAATAGTAGTCTTGTGAAGTGTAAATTATGTGCGAAGGAGATGTCGGGTGGGATACATCGAATGAAACAACACATTGCTCACATATCCGAAAATGTATCCAAGTGTCCAAAGTCTACTAAAGAAGATCAAGAGAAGTGTTTAAATGACTTAATGGCTTCAAAAAATAAGAAGTTGGAGAAGAGAAAGCATGAAAATGAAATTAGGTCGGAGGTTCAAATTAATGTTATTGATGAAGAAAATGTTGAAGTAGAGTTAGGGTCAATGAAAAATCCTCACTTCCTTGGGCCAATTGATAGGTTTGCTAATAAAATAAATTTGGATTCTTCAATGGGTGAAAGGAAGAGGATGCGACAATCAAACTTGAATGAATCACTTTTTAAAGAAAGAACATATGATGTGCACTGGATTTTAGCTAGATGGGTGTACGAATCCGGAATTCCATTTAATGCAATTTATAATGATAGTTTCAAGAGATTTTGCGAAGCAGATGGTCAATTTGGCCCGGGTTACCAACCTCTAAGTCAATACCTTTTGAGGGAGCCGTTACTAAAAGAGGAGGTTGAAAGAACTAAATTGTCACTCAAGAAACAAGAAGAATAGTGGAAAGTAAATGGTTGTTCAATAATGATCGATGCTTGGAGCGATCGAAAAAGAAGGAGTGTCATGAATTTATGTGTTAATTGTAAGGAATGCACCACTTTTGTTTCTTCTAGGGAAGACTCAGAGTCGGCTCATACGGGAGAGTATATTTTTGATTATCTTGACAAATTTATTGATGAAATTGCCCCACAATATGTTGTTCAAGTGGTGACGGACAATGCTTCAAATAATATGGCCGCAGCGGACTTGCTAAAGGTGAAGAGGCCAAACATATTTTGGACTTCTTGTGCCACTCATAGATTGAACCTTATGCTTAAAGGAATTGGCAAGTAAGCGAGGTTTAAAGGATTGATTGAGAAAGCAAAGGCGTTAACCATTTTCATTTATGCACATCATAAAACTTTGTCACTAATGAGGAAGTTTACCAAGAAGAGGGATATTGTTAGGCCGGGGATTATTAGATTTGCTACTTCTTTTCTCACTTTACAAAGTATAATGGAAAAGAAAGATAAATTGAGGCTAATGTTCACTAGTTACGAATGGGGAGGTGACAAATGGTCAAAAACGGCAAAGGGGAAAGTTACAAGTGCCACCATTTTAAGTATGGTCTTTTGGAATGGGGTGTCCATGTGCTTGAAGGTGTTTGCTGCTTTAGTAAGAGTGCTTCGTCTTGTGGATGGAGATAAAAAGCCGGCAATGGAATTTTTATATGGTGAGTTACAAAAGGCAAAAAACGACATCAAAAAGGCATTCAAGAATGTGGAGACTAACTATCGCCCAATACTAGCAATCATTGATGCAAAATCCGAAGGTCGGCTTGATAGTCCATTACACTTGGTGGGTTACTCATTGAATCCATACTACCACTACAAAGATGCTAACATACAAAAGGACCAAGTTGTCATGGAAGGTGTTTTAACTTGCATTGAGACTTTCTATAAAGACAATCTTGAAAAACAAACTCTAGTTAGCAATGTGGAAATGTGGAAGTATTTAAGAAAAGAGGGTATGTTTGGGAAACAAATGGCCATTAACAGATGCAACAAGAATGATGATAATTTTGATCCGGGGAAATATTCTTCAATTTACACATGTTATTTACTATTTTATTATTTTTATTACTATTTTTTATTATAAATATTAAAGTAGTTTCTCTTTAATGAATAGTTGGATGGTGGAGTATATATGGCAATGGAGCTCTTAACTTGCAATCAATGGCTTTGAAGATCCTTCCGTTGACCACTAGTTCATCCGGATGCGAGAGAAATTGGAGAACTTTTGATGGCGTAAGTAGTTTCTTTTAACTTTTTTAAGTGGTTTCTTTTAATTTTTTTAAGTAGTTTTCTTTAATATTTTTAATTTTTAACTTTATGTAGATACATACTAAAGAAAGGAATAGACTAGATTCAACAAGGCTAAATAATCTCGTTTATGTTCAATTTAATTCCAAGCTTCTCAACAAAAAGAAAAAGAAAAGGAGAAAGACATTGATGTCTTACTAGCAAGTGACGCTAGTAAAGCGCAATCATGGATAATTGAAGGTGGCGAAGATGAAGAAACTTCGGATGGTTCGGGATTAACTTGGGAACAAGTTGAAAAAGCAAGTGGAGCGAATAGTGTCCTAGAGGCTAGAAGAAGTGCTAAAAATGCCGAAGCACCGTTACCCGTACCTCATGTACGTGAACTACATGAGGAAGAGTTCGTGTCAGAGGATGAGGAAAACGAAGAATATGACTTAGAGTCCGATGAGAGAGGGTTAATGAAGGATATGGAAAAGAAGAACAAGAGCTCTAGACTTTCTTCTTGTTATTAGAATATTAGTACTTTGGCTTTTTATGGATATTCTAGACTTCTTTGTCATTTTGCAAACTATTTGATCATATTATTATCATATTATATTATTTAGAATATTATTTATATTAAAATATAGCCTATCCGATTTTTTTCGATTAATCCCCGATTAATCCCCGAGTAATTGAAAACTCCCCACTCCCCACCTCGCCGATCGAGTGCCGAGTCGCGAGTTTTAGAACACTAATTATTGAAGAAACTTCCAAAAAACCAAAAGTATCTCTTCCTTCTCAGAATATTATTCTTGTTAATACTAATGAAAACTTTCTAAATCTTATAGATAACGTTACTTACCAAAAATGGTATATTAATATTACTATTGTCATTGACAAAGATTTTGTTCTTAAAGATATTGCTTTACTTGATAGTGGGACGGATATGAATTGCATTAGAGAAGGCGTGGTCCCTATTAAGTATTTTGACAAAACCTCCCAAACTATGTTGAGTGCTGGAGGCAATAAGCTAAAAATTAAGTTTAAGTTATCTAACGCGTATATTTATAACGATGGTATTTGTATTAAAGGAACTTTTATTATGATTAAGAATTTATCCCAGTGTATTATTCTTGTTACTCCTTTTCTAAGTCTTATAGAACCCTTTTCAGTAACTTTTGAGGGTGTTATTACTAAACTTGAGGATAAAGAAATTGTCTTTCGCTTTATCACAAAACCTCAAGTTAAAGAAGTCAATGAAATTAAAGAAAAATTTATTTTTAAAGAGAAAGATTTAAATTATTTGCAGGAAGATTTCAAAATTATGAACATAAATCTTCAAATTAATGCCCCTAAAACAAAGCTCTCTATTAAAAATCTTCAAAAGCAAATTACCAGAGAAATTTGTAACGATTTACCTACAGCTTTTTGAGACAGGAAAAAACATATAGTCCCTTACCTAATGAGGAAGGTTTTGATGAAAAGCATATTTCTACTAAAGCTAGACCAGCTCAAATGAATTCAGTCTTATTAAAATATTGTAAGACTGAGATTTCTTCTCTTATAGAGAAAAACCTTATTAGAAAAAAATATTCTCCTTGGAGCTGTACTGCTTTTTATGTTAATAAAGCTTCTGAAATAGAAAGAGGAGCTCCTAGATTAGTTATTAATTACAAACCTTTAAATAAAGTTTTAAAATGGATTATATATCCTTTCCCTAATAAAAACGATTTATTAGCTCGTTTGCAAGCTGCTACTATATTTTCTAAATTTGATTTAAAATCAGGTGACTGGCAGATTCAGATTGCTGAATCCAATAAATATAAAACTACTTTACTGTTCCATTCGGATATTATGAATGGAATGTTATGCCATTTGGGCTAAAAAATTCCCATTCCGAGTTTCAAAATATTATGGACGATATTTTCACCCCTTATAGTACCTTCTCTATTGTATATATTGATGATATTCTTATCTTTTCCCAAAATATTGACCAACATATTAAACATGTTTAGATTTTCATCAAAATCATTAAAAAGCCGGGATTAGTTGTGTCTGCTAAAAATATGAGTATTTTCTAAACAAAAATAAGATTTTTGGGTCACGAAATTACCAAGGGAAGTATTATTCCTATTAATAGAGCTATTAAGTTTGCTGATAAGTTTCCTGATGAAATCAGGGATAAAACCCAGTTACAAAGGTTTTTGGGATCTTTGAATTATATTCGTGATTATTATAAAAATCTAGCTACATATTATATTCCCTTGTATGAAAGGTTGAGAAAAAATCCTCATATATGGTCCAATAAACATACCAAAGTTGTCAGACTTATTAAGTCCAAAGTTAAACAACTTCCTTGTTTAGCACTTATTTCTCCATATTCTTTTAAAATAGTTGAAACATATGCTTCAGATATTGGCTACGGTGGTGTTCTTAAACAGAGATTTAAAGACTTTGATAAAGAAATCTTATCTAGATTTACTTCTGGGAAGTGGAATGATGCTCAGAAAAACTATTCTACTATTAAAAAGGAAATTCTTTCTATTGTTGAATGTATTTCTGATTTTCAAGAATATCTATTAAATCAAGAATTCTTATTAAGAATTGATTGCCAAGCAACCAAAGACGTTTTAGAGAAAGATGTTAAAAATATTGCTTCAAAACAAATTTTTGCTCAATGGCAGGCTATATTATCTGTTTTTTATTTTAAAATTGAATTTATAAAAGGAGAATCAAATTCTCTTTTAGATTTCTTAACTAGAGAATTTCTGCAGGGATCGGTCTCGTGAGTAGGCCTACATGACCCTCCCCCTCTCATATAGGACGTGGAGGTAGAGGAAGGGGTCATCCTCAAGGAGGAAGAAGCCCTCATTCTAATATTGTTTCTTCTGGGATTAAATCCCAAGAAAACTTTTCTTAGGTTAAACCTCCGTCTCCTTCAATGTTCAAAGAAGCTCTTAAAGAGGAAGTCCCTGTTGCTTTTAAAAAGCCTCAACAAAATTTTGTTCTATATTTATAGAAGATAAATAAAAGATTCTCTCTAAACCTTGGGACTATTGTCCAAAGATATTTTAAGAATAACATGGAATTCCCACTTATTAGTGGAAAAACGAGAGATATTATGAGGCTATTCTAGTTGACACTCAAAGTGTCCATTTTACTCACATGAACATAAATGTGGGTTCTCGTAATTCAGAAATTGCTTTTAGTAAAGCATTTATTACAGTAATAGCTAGTATTGAGGACTAGGGATTAAATCCCAATAAAGAGCAAAAGCTGCGGAATTATTACTCCGAATCAGGACCATACTCCTATAATTACTGGGATTATATTGATGCTTGGAAAAAGGCATTCCTTTATCAAAACCAATATAATACTCACACCTGTTTTTTTCACATTGATAACCTTAAAGGATCATACACTAATTTAAAAATCCTCCCTCATTGGGTTTTCCAATGGTTCATGCTCAATGGACCAGAGGAAAATATTCTTCCTAATGATTTATACGAATTCTTTATCGCTTATAGCAAAAATCATCCTAGGCTTCTTATTAAGGAGCAACATCCTATTCAAAACTTCGGTTTATTAAACTTCTTTACTAAATATCATATTCCTTGGATTTTTCAATGGAATTTTAATACTACTACCAGAAATAGAGGATTATTCCTATTAGTCCGTGATTACTATTATAAATGGTGGCGAAAATTTGAAACTAAAGAACTTATAGTTTATTGTGATAAATTTTAATACTCGCAAGCGCACGAATCAATTTATAATATAGCATATAAGAAAGGTCGATTCCACAGAGACTCACACAATATGTTTAAATTTTATCTTGTTAATTTTTCACTAATTCCTAATCTAGCCAAGAATAATTGGTGAGAATCAAACTAATAAAATAAATCAAATAAAATAAAATAAGGCAATATAAAATAAAGGACACACTAAACTAATATAATAAAATCAATAAGTGAATGATTTAGGGTTTTGGAATCCGTTACTACCTTCAATTATTATTTTCACTTATGTTTTTATCAAATCCCCCAATTTAATCCAATTAGTTTATAAAATTAATTCTTCTTTTGTCAAACTTATGTATAGAGATTGAAACACTCATTGAATCCATCAAAACACACCCTATATCCGCTTTCAACAAATCATAAGGTGAATCCAACAAAACACAACGAGAATCCAATTATAATAAATCAATTAAAACAGACAAGTGAATAAGAAAAACACTAGTTTAATTTAAATCCATAAAGTTTTAGGGGATTTGAACCACATGAGCGTACACAATAATTTAGGCATGTAACTTCATCCTAACCCTAAAAAGAATTTAGCCGCGCATATTTATAATAAAACACATAATTGCATAAAAATAAATACTTACTTGGATCCGCGAATTAATTTGATGAAGAAAATAAATTCTGAATTACTTGCATAAAAATATCCACTTCCAAAATAATTAAACGTACTCCTTAACGCTTGCTAGTCTTTAATGCCTCAAAAAATAAAATAAAACCTTTACTCTCAAACTAACAAAGTATGAAGAAACAATTGCTAAGGAAAATAAATAAATAATAATGATGTTGCTCTCTTGAAAATTAACACACGGAAATCGAAAAAGAAAGAAAAGAGAAAAAGAATGACTGTTGCTGCTCACGACTACAATTCTCCTCCTTTAATATGTGTTGCTTTCCTTAAGAATTAAGACTCCTCATGGGCTTGAAACTTTAATTCCATGGCTTTGGGCTCCTGTTAATGGGCTGCCACTTATTCTAATTGATAAATATATGGATGGCTCACAGAGCATTAGCATTAAAATTGGGCTACTAAATATATTAATTCCCGCGTACCACCTCCTGCGACAGCTTCAGTGCTATTTTCGGCCAAGAAAAACTCAGAATTTAAGAAAACTCAAAACACAGAAATTGTAGGTCTTCGAATCTTCTTTCCATCCATATAAAGAAAGAGAAAATCAGAGTTCTGAGCGAAAAGATATGCCCAAATTACCAACTTCTGTTCTGATTTTCCTTCTTTCTCTTTTTTAAATATTCTCCAATTTATTCTTAAATTAACTCATTCAAACTCCAATATTCTTCAATTTTCATAGCACCTGAAAGAACACTAAAAATATAAATTAGTAGTAATAAATGCTCTTTAAATTATAAATCAGCGGGTTAGAATATACCAATTTCTTGGTACATCATAGTTCAAATTAAAGAAGATCTCCTTGGATTTATCGAATATAATAAACATGTTGAAGATGATGAGGCTTTCTTAAAGAAACAAAATATTGAAAAATCTGAGTTTAAAACTCCTTCGCTTGCCTCTCTTAAAGAGAAGTTTCCTAATACTCCGGTCAAAGAGCATAATGCTAAAATCCTCCAAGCTTTAGCCTCTCAGTTGGATATAGATGAGGACATCATGTCTATCTCTCAAGATTCTAAATCAGAAGCCCGTTCAATTAAATCTGAATCAAATAATTTGTTTACTGATATTGATAAAAATGATGATGATTATGCTGAGCCCACATGGGTAGGTAGCTTGCCCATCTTTATGAGGACATTGACATTCCACCAGTTAAACAAGAAGACAAAGGAAAGAAAGCAGTGGAATAAGCTAGACATAATTATGAAGATTCGAGTTACTTTATTAAAGTAAAGTTAACTTTATTAAAGTTTTGGTTTCTTTGGATGGACGCCTGCATCAGCGCCTTCTCCGGCGTAAATTTAGCACATGCAGCTAGAGACCCCACAACAATTATTTTGCTTTTGTAAAATCTCACTGTTTGTAATAATACTTGTAATAATTTACTTTTACTGTTGTTTGCCTTTTCCCTCTTTAAATTGAAGCTTTTAGCTTCATTTAAGGGACCTTTTTTATTTTCCCTTTTCTCTCTCTCTCTCTCTCTCTCACTCGTATAATCTTCCCCTGTAATTCTTCTCCTTATTTTTCTTTTCATTATTTCTTTTGTAATATTAAGTTTGAATATTAATAAAAGTTATATTTTTGTTCAACATCTCGAACAAATTGAGGTGTTGGACAGAAATATAACTTTTATTAATATTCAAACTTAAATTTACAAAAGAAAGAAAGAAAATAAAAAGAAGGAGAAGAATTATAGGGGAAGATTACACGAGTGAGAGAGAGAGAGAGATAGAGAAAAGGGAAAACAAAACGGTGCCAATTTAAGGCGGCTTCAGCTGTAGTAACCTTTTTGAGTTCACCAGTAGAGTCTAACGTAAGTTGATTTTTGACTTTCCACACATGCTTGGTTCACTGAGACTGTTTTCAAAATCTTCTGCAGAAGGGAACGGTAGAGCTTGTTCTTGTTCTTCCATCATGAAACATGAGATGGGTTCAGGGGTGTAATTTTGGAACATGGAAGGTTGGGTTAGAGAAGGCTTTTTGAGGGCTTTGATGGCTTGTTCTGCATAAGGAGGTAGACGAGGTGTATGCCGAGAGGCTGGCTTAGGGTGTAAAGGTTTTGGAGGAGGAGGTGGTTTGCATGTACTAGTTTCTAGTGGAGGTTAGCCATAGGGGCTTCACCATAGGAGGCTATAAAATCAAATTTTTCAGAAGGTTCTCCTAACAAGTCAACAATACGGTCTCCATTCTCGTACCTTTCTTGGAGCCTATCTTGAGAAGTAAGGGGTTTGCCTTCTTGTAATTTCTTTTTTCTACGATAGCGACGCAATTATGTGGGATCAAGCTGGTCTTCATAAACACGTTCCTCACATGCTTCGCAATAACAAACATCATACAAATATGACCCTTTTCATCTTTCGCTTCATAGATTGGTCACCCTTGCTTGTCGAAGTATAAGATCTTCATAGGCGGACTTTCAAAGAATAGGTATGTGGGATATCGTTCAAGATCCTGGAGCATATTGATCTCTGTAACAAAAGGGTTATTTTGCGGAGATTGTTGGTTCCTTCTAAAACTGATTTCCACCTGCTTATTCGCCTTTTTGATCTAGATTGGTTCAAGTGCTTGGACTGATTCTTCTGAAGCTTTTTCATGGAGAATCTCATAAGATGTAACCCATAATTCAGGTAACAACTTAATCAATTCCTCTCTTGGTAACTGCTTCGGGATGTAACTGGCTGTAGGTGCTGACTTAGAATCAATAGTTAATATTAGCGCATTTGCTGTATTCGAGCCAGGGATTGAGAGATCATACGAGTGATTTTAAACTCGATAGATCATTTGGTGGTGAATTGTGGCGGCAGAAGTTCCTTGAACCATAGCAACTCCACTGATTTAGACCTAGATTTTGAGGGCCGAATCCAGATATCTATCTGACAAAGGAAGGTTGAAATTTGGATACAGTGTGAAAAATACTATACCAACATTTAGAGTTGCCTAGAAGTTTTCAAAACAAGCTTGCTGATAAGACTTCATACGGGTATCCAATAAAGCTATTCTGACCACGGCATGGAGACCTTTGCGACCATGAAAAGTGACCGCAAATCTAATTGCACCAAAGTGCAAGTGGGTATAGCCTTGGGAAATTGCCATTCGCTATAGTTCTGGGGGTAAGGGAACCCGTTAGAAATGTTCTTCTGAGCTGGATGGGACAATTAAAGCATTATACTTGCTGGCATGAACATACTCCTTTATAGGGAGCTGGGATGAACTGGAATTGATGAGCTTTTTGATTTGTCTTGTGAAGGTTTTTGGGGTTGGTTTAGCAAAAGCATTGTACAGGTTTTTAGTGGGTAAATCTGTTTCTGGAATTTTATCTTCATTTGGGACATGAGAGATATTTCATACAATGACTCAATACTATTATTTTTATCAAACGTAGAGGATGATGACACGGAACTTGACCTAGATAAAGCTGGAACCCTCACTAGAACTTTTAAAAAGAGACATATTTGAAAATATTTTTGGAATTTTTGAGAAAAACCAAGTTTTTTCACCAAAAGATAACAAATAGAAAATGAAGCTGTGGGCATAGTGGTAGTTGTTCGAGTAACACTACATAAACGTGAGTATCGTAAAACCAATTTCACAAGATCCAATATTATTTTCGCTGCGCATATAGGTACGCATACTTGTATTTTTCCTACATTGGTATCAGAGCGAACGTATTGGTCTTTGTACATAATCACACATGTATAAGTGTATATATGATTTTCGCATGTATAGATCTGCTATATAAATTTATATATATGATATTAGTATGCAAGCAGTCCATGTACACGTATACATTGATTCGCCACTATATATTTAGATCCATATCTGTTTTGTATATACATATTTTTTTGGAAAAGTTTTTTTTTAAAAAAAAAATTTCAATTTTTGTTTTTTATTTAAAAAAAACAGTTTTTGGTTGAATTTTTTTTTCAGTTTCTGTTTTTTAAAAATAAAAACAGTTTTTTATTTTTTAAAAAAATGTTTCTGTTTTTTTGAAGAAAAAATGTTTATTTTTTTTTGAAAAAAAATAGTTTTTTTCTTTTTTTTTAAAAAAAGGCTTTCTATTTTTTGAAATTTTTTTTTCTTTATAAAAAATAAAATAAAATAAAAGGTTTCTGTTTTAAAAAAAAAACAGTTTTTTGTTTGAAAAAAAAACAATTTCCTTTTGCTTGAAAAAAAAAACAGAATCTATTGGTGTTTTCTGTTTTTTTAGCAGTTTTTCGAGCAATGTATTTTATTTTTTTTGCACTGTCAGATGTTTTTTTTTTGTTATTATGGTACCATGCAATTTTTTTTGATATAATTCGCTGTTATATATCAATGTGTTGCATGTTTTACATGCTATATATATAACTATGCATATATTCAGTATTGTAGTATAGTGAGAGTGTAGTGGTAGCTTAGATCTCATATGCAATTTTGTGCATAATTTAAATTTTAATTTAATAATATCACATGATGGGGGAGATGATTTTAAACGTAGCGATCTTTCGATCTCGTGTCCTGTGTGAACTATTAAATTTTATTTAAGCTTTGTGCTGCAAAAATTTGATGTGTTTTGCTAATAATAATGTCCTTATTAAATATCCTTATTTTTTGCGCATAATTAGATGGCTTCTAAGAGCATTGTTGCTGACTTGAAAAAATGAGAGAAATTGGATGGTGACAATTATGATATTTGATACCGTAAGATCCAATATCTCCTTGATAAGCAAGAGGTTTTGGAAACCTTGAACCAGTCCTTGACTCCACCACCGGAGGATGGTAGTGGTGCCCAACATCGGCGCGATCAAGAGGCCTACACTCAGTGGGTCAAGAAGGATTGTTGTGCACGCTTTGTTATGCTTAGCAGCATACACAATGACTTGATCAGCGCGTTCGAGGACTGTAAGACTGTTCAAGAAATGTGGGATGCCTTGAAAGCTAAGTTTGGTTCTACTTCAGCTACTAGATTGCACGCGTTAATCTTGAAGTTTGACTCGTATAAGATGCGCTCAAACACTCCGATGAAGCAGCATCTTAGACATATGTCAACAATGAATTGCGAGCTCAAAGTAACTGGGAACAACTTGAGCGATGAGCAACAGGTTCAAGTTGGAATTCGTTCCTCACCTGATTTGTGGGAACATATGAGAGTTAATATGACGCACAATGAGAATATCAAAAAATTTGATGATTTAGCGCGCCATTTGGAGTTAGAAGTTGAGCGCTTAGAAGCTGCTAAAGCTAATACCTCATCTTATATAGTTCATTCTAGTTCGCGCAAGGCATCTTGGTCTAGGTGCAAGAACCAGAATAATGGGAAGAAGAAAGATGATGGGCATGCGCCTAAGAAGACAAACTCTGCCAAACGCAAGCGGGGCAAGCGTGGTGGCAAGAAGGGCAATGCTAGCAAAGAATGCTTTAATTATGGTAAGGAATGTCACTTCGCTCGCGACTGCACTGAGCCGAAGAAGGTACTCCTAAATTATAATTCTCCTCTTGTTTATGTAACAAACCATGTTATGGTAGCTCATCCTTCCTATGATTGGATTGTGGATTCAGGTGATGGAGACATTAATACATGATCGTTTGACATTGCGAATAGATTGACCAAAATACTTTTGCTAAAACCCTATAAGAATAAAGGGATTTCACCTTTGTGGATCATGTAAAGGATACATATGAGGAGACTAGGGTTTGAAAGCATCAGATTGCGATTTGGTCAGATTTTTTAATTCTCGCTGGGCTGCGAAAATTGATTGTTTTCACCACCGAAACGACTTCTGATCGTCCTGATTCTTTGCAAAATGATGGTAACTTTGCGTTTTGAATGACATATCCAAAAATCAGCCCGATCCAACGATGCGATCAAAAGTTACGATTGATTTATGACTGTTGTGCCGAAAACCTAAAGATCGTCTATCGTATTCCTTTCGCCAACAAATGTTGCACCGAGTGTGGGCTACGGTATCACCAAGATTTTCTCCTCTCTCAATAGAACAAATCCTAACTCATGAGAATTATTGTTATAAAGAGAAAAGACACGGCCGTCGTATATATAAGGCTACGATAGGGACCTTAAGGAGAAATAAGTGTTTGGGCTTCCTATAGAAAGTTGGAATCCTAATTCCACTATGAATTAGTTCCTTCCATAAATTATAATTCGCACCACTAAAGAATTATAATTGCACTCCCATCCTTATCTCAAAATTATATTTCGAACTCTTTATTATTAAATACTTATTATTCTCCCCACGTTAAGATTACAGATAACCGTCATTTAAATTAAATTACTGACAATTATATTTAAATGACTTCTTAATCCTTGACCCTACCATTTAACTTATTTGATATGTCGGATTAACATAATCCACCTGCAGGGTTTGACATGATCAAAACTTATAAGCTTCTCAAGGGGCTATCATCAATCCCTATACCGGGACGTGGATTATGTCAATAATTAATATTCATCATACATATAGTATTGTCATCCAATTCACGAAAATTATTGATCCATAAATGAATCTCACTCTTAATGAGTCAAAACAACAAACACTACATATATATGTCTATTAATTATTTCAAGATTAAGAGCATAAGTAAACATAATAACCATGGGATTTTAAATTGTTTTATATAGTCAGTATAAAAACAATTAACCCAAACTGGTCATATTCAACACACACAAAGTGTACTAGTATAACGAGTTAAAACTATACCGTTTCCTGTAGTTAAGATAAACTACTAAAACTTGTGCTACAATCCTACCGATGAGTGTCCAATTCCATCTAAGACTGTGAACCATTAAACTTATATTCCACAAGAACCGATGATATGATCTTATGCGTGTAAGCTACACTCTACACACCAAATCATCTACTATATGGAATAAAAGACACACATGCACAATATTTAAATAAATAATATAATGCAACGATTGCCCATAAAGATTCTCATTAAAATAGCAAAACCAAGTTCATAACATATCCAAACCAACAAGAAAATTATGGCTTTTAGTATATCACTTTAACAATCTCCCACTTAGACTCAAAGCCATGCAGCTATGCATCTCACTCCCACTCCCTCAACGTGAACATGTGTTTTCTCTTCTTATGAATCCTCAACTTTTTCGAGTTCACAACTGTTTCACTATTATCAAAATAAAGTGAAATAGCTTATAAAACTGAAGGTGCCACATCTAGATTCATATGGAAGTTCCTGAGCCAAACCGTCTCCTTAGCTGCTCCTAAAGCAGCCACATATTCAGCTTTCATGGTGGAGTCAGCAATGCATGACTGCTTGGTACTCCTCCAACCAATGACTCCACCTCTTAGAGTAAACACATAACCTGAAGTTGACTTTTGGAATCCTAACTTCTGTCTAAAAATCCTAGTCTGTGTATTCAACATGTACTAGACTGTTTGCCTGGTAAACTAATATAAAATCTTGAGTCCTTTTAAGGTACTTAAGTATATGTTTTACCGCAGTCTAGTGTTCTTTCCCTGGATTAGACTGATATCTGCTAACCATACCAACGGTAAAGCAAATGTCTGGTCTAGTACACAATATAGCATACATGAGGCTTCTCACTGCCGAAGCATAAGGAACTCCCCTCATCCTCTCTATCTCATCATGTGTCTTATGACATTGATCTTGGATAGAGTGATTCCATACCAAAAAAGGGAGAAACCCTTTCTTGGAATCCTGTATACTAAATCTGACAAGAATTGTATCGATATAAGTACCTTGCGATAAGCCCAACATCCTATTTTTCTGATTTCGCATAAGCTTAATATCAAGGATGTGACTGACTTTTTCTAAGTCCTTCATATCGAGCTGACTTGGTAACCATACCCTCACTGAAGATAATATTCACATATCGCTTCCAATAAGTAAGATATTATCCACATACAATACCTAGAATACCACCGTGCTTCCGTTGCGCCTTTTGTACACACAAGACTCATCTGGACATTAATCAAAACTAAAAGATTTGATTGCATGGTCAAAACAGATGTTTCAAGATCTAGACACTTGCTTAAGCCCATAAATAGGCTTCTTGAGCTTGCACAACATGTGCTCTTGGCCCTTTTGCTATGAATCCTTTTGGTTGCATCATATAGATGCTTTTATCAAGACTTCCATTAAGAAAACCTGTCTTGACATCCACTTGCCAAATCTCATAATCAAGATGAGCCGCAATGGATAAGAGAATCCGAATAGACTTTGGCATGACTACCGGCAAAAAGGTTTCATCATAATCGATCCCCTTCTTTCTGAGTGAACCCTGTAGCAACAAGCCTTGATTTAAGCCCGTCTAATCTTCTCTATCTCTTATATACCCACTTGCATCCGATAGGTTTTATCCCTTCGGGTGGTTTTACAAGATCCCAGACTTTGTTAGAGTACATGGACTCTATTTCAGATTTCATAACCCTTTGCCATTTTTTTGTATCTTTATCTTGAAGTACTTCATTGTAGTTAAAAAGCGTTCGTTTCTTGTTCATCAGGGACCTTGTCATAAGACTCTCCCAAGAACATAAAATGAACAGGTTGACGAACAACCCTCCCATTACAACGAGGCACTACTTGTGTTTGTGTACATTGTGCAAATATTGAACTTACTAACTCACTATCCACACGTTGTGCTGGTTCAAGAATCTACGTATTAGTGATTTGTTCAAGATGTGCACAAGTATCGGCAATCCTCCCACTACGACGAGGTAATAGAATGTCGATAACTATTTACTGTGGTATTTCCTCTTGTACTAAAGGTATAGACGAATTGTGCCCTGTTTTTCTCTCCTCTCATTTCCACTACAACAACACTACTTTTGGGCTTATAGTCTATGATATAATCCTCTTCTAAGAATCTGGCATAGATAATAATAACATTATATTCTTGAGAATTATTAAATAAACCACGCTTGGTTCCTTTTGGATATGCAACAAAGAAACACATTTTCGTTCTTGATTCCAACTTATCCACATTACCTTTCAGCACATGTGCTGGACTACCCCATACCCGAATATGCCGCAGTCTATGCTTATGCCCAGTCCGTAATTCTATGGGTGTAGTAGGTACTGACTTTGATGGTACCAAGTTTAGAATATATGCAGCTATTTCTAAAAGCATATCCTCAAAAAGAATCAAGTAGGTCTGAATAACTCATCATAGATCTTACCATTTCTATAAGAGTCTTATTCCTTCTTTCTACTACACCATCATGCTATGGCATTTCTGGTGCAGATAAATGGGATGTAATCCCATTCTCTAATAAGTATTCCTTGAACTCTCCCAAGAGGTATTCACCACCACGATTTGATCGTAATGATTTGATACATTTTGCTAGACCCTTCTCCGTTTCTGCCTTGAATTCTTTGAATTTATCAAAGACTTCAAACTTACGTCGCAATAAGTAAATGTATCTATACTTTAAATAATCATCTACAAATATGATGAAATACTCAAAGCCTCCTCTAGGCTAGACATTCATGTGACCATACAAATCAGAGTGAAGTAGTTTTAACTATTCTTTAGCGCTATAGCCTTTTGCCGAGAATGATCTCTTAGTCATTTTACCTTCTAAACAGGATTCAAAAACTAGAAGTGCATTCACTTCCAATGAACCTAATGGTCCATTTTCGACCAGTTTTTGAATTCTTTTTAAATTAATATGACCAAGGCGTAAGTGCCGAAAATACATTTGGTTCATTTTAAAGGTTCCTTTCTCTTAATTGGTAAACTATTAATGCTATTCAATTCACTCAGTTGTAGTACTCACAAGTCAGGATTAATAATGTAAAGATCAATCATTAATGTACCAGAACAAACAAACTATTTATTTTTTCTAATGATAATTGATTTATCATTAAAATAAACAAAACATTTGTCCTCAACCAATTTAGAAATAGAAATCAAATTCCTTCTAATGGAAGATACATATAGACATTTCTTAATCATTAATACCCTATTCTGACTAGACTGAAGATAAATATCTTCTACTGCAACTGTTGCCACATTCGTAGCTGCCCATATGTAATTTTTCTCTATTTTTAAGTTGTTTGATTTCCTGGAACCCCTACAAAGTATTGCAGACATGATTAGTGGATCCTGAATCTACACACCAGGTACAGGTAGATCGGACCACTAAATAAGATACAACAATAAATAGATGAAATTTACATATGTTGTTATAATGGTTTAAGAAACTGGGACAATCTTTCTTCAAATGCACTTTCTACTGACAGTGAAAACACTAGCCCATAGGCTTTTTCACTCTTCCTAGAGGTTTAGCGACTATTACACGCACTGCTCCTTGTGGGACTGCAGCTTATGCATTCTTCTTCTTCTTCTTTTCTTGCTTTTGGGCATAGAAGTTGAAGCTTTCTCAGCCACTAGAGTACTAGCCAGCTTACCAAGGAGTTCCTTAACTGCTTGGAATTCTTTAAGAAGTTCCAACAATGAATAAAGCTTATTCATGTTGTAATTCTGTCGAATCCCTTAAATAAATCCAGCAACGACTGGAGAACGATATCGACCTGAGTTTCCCCATCGATTTTAGCCCCGAAGATCTCTTAATTCATTCAGAAGACCGATCATCTTCAAAACAAGATCCTTAACTCAGGTTCCTTCAGCAATAGTCGTGTTCATGAGGCCTTTCATTGAAAAATACCTTGCGGCATGATCTTAATCCTCAAAAATATCTTTGAGGTTCAGCATTATGTCGTAGGCGGTGGCAAAACACTAATGCTAATGTTGTAGCACATTTGACAAAAATGCCAGAATGTAAAACCACACCATCTTATCAGCCTTTTTTCACCTCCGGCAAGCCTGGGTTTCCTCATCGGTCGCTCCCTTACCAGGTTTTGCTAGACAAGACTCAGTGAGCACAAACTTGTACTCTTTAACAGTAAGCACAATGTTCAAGTTCATTTTTTTAGTCAATATAATTAAGTTCAATCAATTTGTTTTAGTTAAGAATAATTAAAAGTGGATCGAAAGAGTTTTTCGTTTTAAAACTTGAGAATCACATACAAATTATGATGGACAATAATAACTTTGAACACATATTTTAAATATGGTACCCTCTACCATTTCAAAAAGTGTTAGCCAGCAGCCTAAGACTTTGAACAATATGCCCTGTTAGTGAGGTCGTCTATTATTCATTATTTTTTAGACAGATGTAAACCTATTAAATTTTACTATCTAGATAATGTTATTGTCAAGCAATACATACTATCTAGACAATCCTTTATTGTCAAGTAAAATTTAAATAGCCGACTTCCTTTGGTCCTACAAATAATAGTAGAGACCCAGTTGGAGAGCATATTATTATTTATATCTAAGTGTATACCATCATTTAATTTATCCAATGATTCTGCAATTTATTCTTTCCAATATGGAGGTGAGCACTAAAACCCACACGAAAAATCAATCACAACATTTAAAATTATCAGTCAGTAAAATTTGTATAATAATTCCGCAATCTATTCTTTTCGATATGGAGGTGAGCACTATAACATACACGAAGAATAAATTACATCATCTACAAACCAATGATGGAGACCGTGAGATTTCTATGTGAAAAATTCCTCACCCACTTAGTATTTAAAACATTATTTTTTTAGGGTTTAGAAAATTTTATATTAAATTCTAGTCAACTAAAATACAAGGGTATGAAATATAAAATACACGTGCAATAAAATTATTTTGATGCTTTTTTTTTAAAAAAAACTTATATTTTTCAATTACGCAAAATTTATATTTATATACTCTTTTTTAATTTGACAAGAACTAAATATAAAATAAAAGGTGATCTAGATATGGTCATATATCAATGTTGTCCAAATTATAAGGAAACTTAATAATTAAAACACATATGACCAACACACAATCACACAAAGCATTAAACCATTCAATAATAAGAATAATTAAATCCCTGCTATTATGGTCCAATCTTCATCATCCCTAGTCCGTTGGAAACCTGTAATGACCTATGTCGCCACTTCATTGACTATGTCGGGAATCAACCTTGGTGGAAACGCCTTCTTCAACGTTCTTCGTTAAAGAAACTGCAATCTTAGATACAAAGGCCATATGCCTCCATTTAAGGAGTTCACACATAAACTATTATATCTAAACTATAAATAAAATTACATAGATCATATGCCTCCTTTTAAGGAGTTCAAAAATCTAATCTAAATTTAATTTACAACCATTAATAAAATGCAAATCATCATGCACATTAAAATTAACCACGAATAAAAACATCGTGGGATCCAATCACATAAAACATTATTACGTGACCACAATAGCGGAACAAGAACACTGCAAAATAAGGCTTAGCGAGTTCTACGTTCTATCCAACAACAACATGCATGAATAGATTTAATTGGACAACATGGCTAGTCCATTCCTTACGCAGTATCAAAGAAAATTAATCCCTCTGATACCAATTGATGGAAACATTAATACAGGATCGTTTGATATTGCGTATAAATTGAACAAAATACTTTTACTAAAACCCTATAAGAATAAAGGGATTTCACCTTTGTGGATCATGTAGAGGATACATATGAGGAGACTAGGATTTGAAAGCATCAGATTGCGATTTGGTCAGATTTTTTAATTATGGCTGGGCTGTGAAAATTGATTGTTTTCGCCACCGAAACGACTTCTAATCATCCTGATTCTTCGCGAATTAATTGTAACTTTGCGTTTCGAACGACATATCCAAAAATTAGCCCGATCTAACGGTGCGATCAAAAGTTACGATTGATTTACGACTGCTGTGCCGAAAACTTAAAGATCGTCTATCGTATTCCTTTCGCTATCAAATGTTGCACCGAGTGTGGGCTACGGTATCACCAAGATTTTCTCCTCTCTCAATAGAACAAATCCTAACTCATGAGAATTATTGTTATAAAGAGAAGAAACACGGCCAGTGTATATATAAGGCTACGATAGGGACCTTAAGGAGAAATAAGTGTTTGGGCTTCCTATGGAAAGTTGGAATCCGAATTCCACTATGAATCAGTTCCTTCCATAAATTATAATTCGCACCACTAAAGAATTATAATTGCACTCACATCCTTATCTCAAAATTATATTTCGAGCTCTTTATTATTAAATACTTATTATTCTCCCCACGTTAAGATTACAGATAACCGTCATTTAAATTAAATTACTGACAATTATATTTAAATGACTTCTTAATCATTGACCCTACCATTTAACTTATTTGATATGTCGGATTAACATAATCCACCTGCAGGGTTTGACATGATCAAAACTTATAAGCTTCTCAAAGGGCTATCATCAATCCCTATACCGGGACGTGGATTTTGTTAATAATTAATATTCATCATACATATAGTATTGTCATCCAATTCATGAAAATTATTGATCCATAAATGAATCTCACTCTTAATGAGTCAAAACAACAAACACTACATATATATGTCTATTAATTATTTCAAGATTAAGAGCATAAGTAAACATAATAACCATGGGATTTTAAATTGTTTTATATAGTCAGTATAAAAACAATTAACCCAAACCGGTCCTATTCAATACACACAAAGTGTACTAGCACAACGAGTTAAAACTATACTGTTTCCTGTAGTTAAGATAAACTACTAAAACTTGTGCTACAATCCTACCGATGGGTGTCCAATTCCATCTAAGACTGTGAACCATTAAACTTATATTCCACAAGAATCGATGATACGATCTTCTGTGTGTAAGCTATACTTTACACACCAAATCATCTACTACATGAAATAAAAAACACACATGCACAATATTTAAATAAATAATATAATGCAACCATTACCCATAAAGATTCTCATTAAAATAGCAAAACCAAGTTTATAATATATCCAAACCAACAAGAAAATTATGGCTTTTAGTATATCACTATAACATCAGGAGCAGCCGAACATGTTGTGAGGGATCGAGTTGGATATGTGGAGTACCGCCGGATACCAATAGGAAGCAAAGTACTTTATGTGGGCGATGGAGAAGCTGTTCAAGTTTTAGGTATTGGTACCTACAAGCTGAGCATGCGCGGTAGACGCGACCTGTTGATCCATGATGTATTGTTTGCTCCTAATATTCGACGAAACCTTCTATCAATTTCTACTTTGCTAAGGCTAGAATTTCGAGTAGTTTTCGAGAACAATAATGTGAGCATTTTTAATGAAACAAAGTTTTATGGTAATGGTTTTATTTTGGATGGATTATTTATTTTGGATATTAATTATTCCAGTAATAATAATTTTATTTCTTTCTTGACTACTGCTGATAATTTTACAATTTGGCATGCTAGACTTGGTCATATTGGCCAAGACAGAATGAATCAATTGGCCAGAAAGGGCTTGTTAGGTCAGCTCGCTAAAGTAAATTTGCCTAATTGTGAGCATTGCTTAGTAGGAAACTCAACTAAGAAACCGTTTGAAAAAGCCACTAGAGCATCTTTTCCTTTGCAATTAGGTCATTCAGACATTTGTGGCCCACTCAGTGTGAGGGCAAAGCATGGTGCTAACTATTTTATCACATTTATAAATGATTATACACGTTACGGTTATGTATATTTGATCTCCCATAAGTCTGAGGCATTTGATTTCTTTAAACGATTTGTGAGTTTAGTTGAGAATCAAAGTGGGAGGACCATTAAGGCTCTCCGTACTGATCACGGACGTGAGTACTTATCTGTGCTGTTTAAGCAATTCTGTGATAAAAAAGGAATCCAGAGGCAGTTAACTATTCCATATACTCCGCAACAAAATGGTGTAGCGGAGAGAAGGAATAGAACCTTTTTGGATATGGTTAAATCGATGATGGCGCAAGCTAACCTCCCAATATCTTTCTGGGGGGATGCTATCTTAGCTGTAGCCTATATCCTCAATCGTGTGCTTTCCAAATTTGTTTCATCAACGCCTTATGAGCTTTGGACGGGTAGGAAGCCTGACTTAAGTCATTTGCTCCCATGGGGGTGGCAGGGTATGTTCACACTAGTTCCCATTCACACGAAAAATTAAGCCCTAAGGCGCATAAGTGCATATTCGTTAGATATTCTGAAGAATCTAAAGGATATGTAATACTTGGTGAACAAGAAGATGGAACTGTTTATGAGATTGAGTCACGAGATGTGGATTTCCTAGAGAAGGAATTCCCTAAAAGAAGGGATGTGGACAGAAACATTAAGTTATTTGAAATGGTTGAATCGAACAAAAGCGTTTCAAATCTGAATGACGATGTTAAGAGCGACTCGCTTCCTAGTGGGAGTGTGCGACCTCCTAGTGGGAGTGTCCCTCCATTAGAGATTGATTCCTAGAGTCCACATTTGCGTATGAGCAATCGTGAGAGCATCCCACGTCGTCCTTTTGAGATTGAGGAGGTAGCTTTCATGTGTACTCCGCAAGATGTAGATGAGCCTAGAAATTATCAGGAGGCTGTCACATTCCCTACTTCGAATAAATGGAAAGTTACAATGATTGATAAGATGGAGTCTACGAGGAAAAACAATGTCTGAGACTTGGTAGATCTTCCGCCAGGGCGAAAGACTATTGAAAACAAATGGGTTCTAAAAGTCAAACGCAAGGCAGATGGTTCCATTGATAAGTATAAAGCTCGCCTTGTGACGAAAGGCTACACCCATTGACTATGAGGAAACCTTCTCACCGGTAGGAAGGTTCGCCTCGATCCGCCTCATTCTAGCTATTGTCGCTCATATGGATTTAGAACTTTTTCAGATAGATGTTAAAACTGCATTTCTCAATGGAGAACTAGATGAGGAAATATATATGGATCAACCTATTGGTTTTGTATCTAGCAGGAAAGAACGCAAAGTTTGCAAGCTCAAACGATCCATTTATAGGTTGAAGCAGTCATCTAAACAATGGTACCTGAGATTCCATCAAGCCATTTCTTCAAATGGGTTTATGATGATAAAGGAGGACCATTGTGTATATGTTCAACATTCTGGGAATAGTTTCTTGATCCTCTCTTTGTATGTAGACGACATACTATTAGCTGGAAATAACAAGGAGTTCATTGTCGCCACACAAACATGGTTGTCTTTAAATTTTGAAATGAAAGACATGGGCGAGGCAAGCTATGTGCTCGGAGTTAAGATCCAAGGAGATCAATCAAGGAAAATTCTTGGTTTGTCTCAAGAGACTTCCATAAGAAATGTACTTGATCATTTTCAGATGCAATCTTGTAAACCCATTGACACTCCTGTTAAGAAGGGTAATACCTTAAGTCTGGATATGTGTCCTAAGACTCCTGATAAGAAGGAAAAGATGGCTCGTGTTTCGTATGTTAACGCTATTGTTAGCATGATGTACACAATGATGTGTACGCAACCCGACATTTCTTATGCAGTTGGTCTTGTCAGTAGGTTCCAAGGGAACCCAACCATTTTCTTCCTGACATGGTTGCGCAAAAAGAGGTGGTCCTTAAGCATATTTCTACTAGTCGCATGGTTGCAGACCCCTTGACTAAGCCTATAGTTAAAGACGTTTACCATGCTCATGTTAGGAGTCTAGGGTTACGTAGGTTGTGATTGTTTGCTTCCTAACCATAGAGGATGTTTGATGTCGTTGATATTATTATTATTAAATTTTTGAAATTTATTGGTCTTATGTTATTGTTTTAATATAACTGCTGGCTCACACTTTACCCATGGTTGGGATATTGTGGTATAAGTATGTCAACAGGTATAGATCAACTCTCTCACACGAGTGATCACCTTTGACGCTCGGAAGGCGAGCAAAGATGAGACACGTCAAGCTTATGGCGCTGTGATAGCGAACTGAGCTGACATTTATTGAAGTGTCGACTTGGAAAGGGCCAAAATAAAGTCTTTTGATGACTGCATATGGATACCCCACTATCCATATATAACCTGTGAATAGCCGGATGCGAAATTTTAACTAGGCGCTGAGACAAGCGAGCAAGTAAATTTTTCGGGTTAGGCGCTTAATAGCGACTGAACTAAGATATGTACGGTGTTTGGTAGTGACATACGCTCTTTGTTGAAAGAGAACTCCACCTTAACATGTAAGTCATACTACATGTGCTTGGCGACCTATATAAGGAAACGAAAGAATGATCCCTGCTTCTTAACTGTGTGAGTCCTTATGGATTAATACGATATGTATGATCCTATACTTTTTTTTGCCCTATGTGACTTTTGATTGTATCATGAAGAGGATGTTTAGTGTAAGCTACTTTGATGTGTGTATCATATGGCTAAGACTAATGCCGCCTAGAGGGACATCATTAGGAAAGCAATTGAATATAATCTAAGTGATATAAGGGCGAAAGGATGACTGTTTGGTAGCAGTTTCAAGTTTTATGATCACTGGTACCAAGTTATGTCGCTTTCTGAAAGTAGCGACGTAGCTGTGAGAATAAAACGGAAGAGGTTTAAGCATTGATCCGAAATGTGACTCCGAGGGATTGGAGATGCTTAATATAAATGTAGCTAAATAGGTCAGCGGCAGAACGAGACGCTATAGGGATGTTCTATGCTGGTTCTTTGGGAATTTGGCATAGTACTCCAAAATTTCTTTTTTCAGGTGGCTCGCGGTTCCACAACTCATTTACTAAGTATGAACGGAGAATCTAAAATGGTGCAAGGGAGAATGCGATTATTTGCCCACTATGTGCGAGTAGGAGATGTTGGTTTTTGGGCCTGTTGGTTTAGCCTAACAGGGACACCCATAGTGGGCCCTAGGGTTTCAAAGCCCTTTAAGTCTAATGATATATATTTAGGTCTTTAGACCTAAATAATTTTACACAATACACAACACAATTAGAGGCAGCCGTCATCTCTTCTCAAGCACATTCTAGGGTTCTTTGTAGAAAGCACTTGAAGCTGTGGGCATAGTGGTAGCTATTCGAGTAACACTACACAAACGTGAGTATCGTAAGGACAATTTCACAAGATCCAATATTATTTCCATTATGCATACAGGTATGCATATTTGTATTTTTCCTACACATCCAACTCCGTTAATTATGTAATAAAGTGACGAAATTGCCCTTATTTGCACATGTAAGTTTGTGTTCCTCCATTGCAAACTTGAACACTAAAACAGAGGTATGTTTGTGTTCGTATTTCATTCTCATGTTTTTAATTTGGTTAATAAGTGATGGATTTCTTTAATAATGAGAGAACATGAACAATATAATGCAGGAGCACCCAAATTGGACTTAGTTTTTGTGTTTTGTTAGGGGAAATGCCTTCTGAATAAGGTCAATATTATTGTACATATGTGTATGTAATAATTCTAATCCCCTTCCCCCCAAATTATGCACGGAGGTGTTGTATAATTCATTTCCATATTTAATTTAGAGTAAACAGTCCAAATGGTCATTAAACTTTTGATCTAGTACCACTTTCACCGTCAAACTACAAAACGAACCACTTTGTGATACGACCTACGGTGATATCGCACGAAACCCGAAAACACAATGAATTGGTTGTGCGAACCTCGACACAGACACAAACGAAAACCATAGCAAATTAAGAACCTGGACCGTTTATACAATCAGATTAGGATGAAAATCGAAGACGCCACAACCGGGTGCGGAATACCGATTGATAAGTTGGATGAACGGCACGGACAAACCGATAAGTTCAAGTAGTTCGTGAAGAACCAAAGAGGATTAAATCACTCAATATTATTATGAATAACTTCTTAGATGATAAAATAAAACAATGAACCCCCTTTAAATAGGGAGAAGAAAACTTAGGCAACAAGAAACCAATCCAACAAGGAATCCTCAAAACAAATCTTAATCAAACAAGAACTAGTTTTTAAAATAAATAACAATAATAACTAAATAATAAATAAAAACGTGTGGGCTTGACTCCACACTCTTGGGCCGCATAAACATGGTCTTCTCACTCCAATTGGGCTTGAATAAGTGTAATCCAGCCTCTATTTTGTGCTCCACATTTTTCCCCTCCAATAGGCTTGATTGTGCCTTCTTCTTGAGCCCAAATGGCTTGAATTAATCCATTAAGCTCTGCTTTTAACTTCTTAGCCCGCGACCTTGTACTTGGGCCTGGTGGAACTTGAATGGCCTTTGAATTGTCTTTATTTTGCACAACAGCCTTGTCTCCATCACTTTGGTAATCCAACTTTGGAGTGGTTTCATTATATTCAATTTAACAGTCAAATTGGAAGAAACGACTAAAGTGATACTCCCTCTAAAGTTAGATGGTCATATTGGTTTGTTTTAAAGATTGACGGCCAAAATGGTACTAGATCAAAAGTTTAGTGATCATTTGATCTATTTACTCTTTAATTTATTTTCAAAGGTAAACTTTATGGTAAAATAAGTTGCTTTTGACTTTTGAGATGAAGGCTTGCTCTGCTCAAGTGTTCGGGCTTACAATGTGTTGCTCTGTTTTGCTCTTCTTTTGGGTTTCTCTTTTATAATGGGTGTAGCTTGTTTAAAGGGGATGCAACTTGTTTTTTTACTGCCAATGGCTATTTTCTTCCTTTTAGAATCTGGGTCATTAGATTAAAGGGGTAAAATGGTTTGTTTATGAAATAGTTATCAGGACCGGATGGAAAATGCAAACAGTGGGGGTGCAAAGTCTAATAATTTAAAATGTGAGGTGGTAAGTCAAAATAACAGTCATAATGTGAGGTGCAAATTCAAAATTTTCCATCTTAAATATTCAGAGAATCCGTTTTTTTTTTGGGCTTGAGGTTCATCAAACTAAGATATGATCAGAGTTATATGATTTTGTCGCGGACAAAGCGACTTTACAGTAGCTACATTTAAGTTTCCCTTATTTCGTTTAGCATCTTTGATTAATGGATTTTCTAAATTAATCTTTTTTGTACACAAATATTTTTCTCGCATAATAATAAAAAATGATTGATAAAGCCCAAATTATGTTACCTTTTTTTTAACCGTCGATTTTTGAATAATGAATGCCAAATGCTAAATCTAATCTTTGAAGATACTTTTTATTCTTTATTCAGAATGAGATTCTAAATATTAAGTGATTGTTACAAACAATGGTTTGAATTAAGTATTAAGAATTCACCAGAATGATACATCTTAATGCTGAATGCTTAGCCATTAAAAAAAATTATGTTAACTTCTGAACAATTTAAAAAAACAATTAGCTTATTACATCTCTAAATATTGAACCTAGAGGCAAACTCAAACACCCCTTATTATGAAATTGGTCCCGTATAAGAAGGACGTGTAAGATAATTGTGGCTTCACCGGTCAGTTCTAAAATATTTATGCGACATTTTTAAAATTAATTATTCACAAAAAAATATTTTTATGTTTAAAATATTCACGTAAAAAGTAAAAAAGAAAAATAGTGCAATAAGTCCACAACTTTTTAAATGGATTGCTAAATATATTTCTCGATGTAAAATTACTTTTAAAAATTGAAATTGGGAAGGGTTGCCTAATGTTTTTAGGGATGTCCAGTTCAAAATATTTGTTCACGTAGATAAATATTTTTGATGCGACTCATTTTAAATTAGTTTTTTAATTAATAGTATTATAACACCGGTCATTTTTAACATAGCCCAAAAAACATGTATATATAAATATGTGCATATATATATACACACACTAGATCACATGCACATACGATACGTGTACTAATCAAATATATCTAGTTCAAACTAAAATATAAAACAAAAATATTAAATGGTCTAGCAGTTAAGTTTGATGGAACTGCTAATATTAATTGGGTACCAAAGTAAATCCGAAAACATGAATGGATACTAAAGTCCAAAACTCCAAGTACATAAAACTTGGGTCCCAAAGTCCAATTAAGACAAACTTTGAGTACCATTTGGCAAATGATCCAAAACTTTTATATATTTCTTTATTTGTATTTTTAAGAATGCATATATACTAAAGCCCAAAACTCAAAATACATAAAACTTGGGTCCCAAAGTCCAATTAAGACAAACTTTGAGTACCAAATGGCAAATGACCCTAAACTTTTACATATTTCTTTATTTTTATTTTTAAGTTCATTAATTTTTCCTTACTTTGACATGAGTATTACATCGCTACAATTCATTCCAATTAGTGCATATATTAGATGTGGTGTTCTGAAGGTTTACTTGTTCATCGCTTTTGTGCATTTCATTACATATAAATGTATATAGCCAAATTTGTTTTTTATTTTGTAAGTTTAAGGATGATCAAAATTCAAGAAATCTCATTGTACAAGTTTTCACAAGATTGATGGCTTCCGATTTCGGCAACTTCCGGTAATTCTTGTAAATCCTCGTCCGGATGTCCTTTTTACTTCCTTCTTTGACCTGTTTCACATGTATATAGTATGTATGCATCTATAAATGCTCGTGCATGCATGCATGCGTGCTCATTTTCTTGGAGATCAAAATTCTTGCGAGGGTCGCAAAATGAGGTATTCACATACCCTCTCGGCCTAGGTTTTTTGTGGAGCAAAGAAACTAGGATGATAACAAGAACGCATCATTTTGCGACACTCGCATGAATCCTATGTGATATTTTGAAAACAATGCCATGCAAAAGATGTCGTGCTATGCTGTTTATCTCCGCTGGGGATGGATGGTTGATTTCGGGACTGTTCGGGACACGTACTGTGCTTTGCTATGTTGTGCTAAACTGTTTTACTTCTCTTGACGAGGATGGTTCTGTTAGCAAAAATGATTCAGTGTTGAACCGCGTAGATGGGTAGACCGCCCTGCTTTAGCAAAGTGTGCGAGCCGCATAAAGGGGTGAGACCCTTACTTTAGCAAAGTGTGCGAGCCGCATAAAGGGGTGAGACCCTTACTTTAGTAAAGTGTGTGAACCGCGTAGAGGGGTGAGCCCCCTGCTTTAGCGAAGTGTGTGCACCGCGTAGAAGGGTGAGCTTCCTGAGGACATTGTTTTAGTTTGTAAGGCTTCACCTATGAAGGTTGGTGATTTACTGGGGAGAGGATAACTTATAATCTGCTGGAGAAATAAGACACCCTACTGCTTAGGATGCAAGGCTAAGATGTGGGGGATTGATGACCTGTTGAGGTGATGAAAGTTGATGATCCGCTGAAGGGGTGAGAGTCTCTCAAAAAACATAGAGAGATAAATAGAGAAAGTTTTGGTGTGATGTCTTTTTGGAAAAAACAAAAACTTTTGGCTGTTTTATTTTTTCTTGAGAAATGATGGAGTTAGGTTCTGTTAATTCTTGAACCTGGTGCATGAGTTTTGGACTTTGACTCTTACTTTGCTTCCGTGGCATTTTTCTCATTTCACAAAGGTGTGATTTTGATTTTTTCTTATTGTTTCCTGATTTCGTAAGAGGGGAATTTTTATGCATGCATTGTTTTCTATTTTTTGATACCCTTATTCCTCTTTGGTTGTTTGAAAGCTTTTTGATGCAGCTATTTGTTTTCTTTTGCATGGTCAGCAACCTTTCTCACCCAAAACGTAGCCCTAGGCCTTTTGGCCCAGATATCACTCTTGGTGTGGCTCTCGCTGCCATCTTTTGTTTTTATGTTTTTTAATATTTTTCTTTTGGTACTGTAGGATTTATCCTATTTTCTAATCTTTTAATTTTTTTCTTATACACACTTTGTTCTTTCTCACTTGATCAGGTTTTCTAAGTATCATCGTCTTTGCGATTTGAGAATGTTTGCTTTGGAAGTCCACATTTGACATTGTCATGTTGTGTTTGTGATTTTCGATCCGAGAACTTTTGGAAGTGTATCTTGAAGACTTCTTATAAAAGAAGAAGTTAGGCCAAAAGCCTTTTTGTGGGGCTTGTCCCCTATGTATCTGTTGCAAGATTTTCTCATTACAATCTTTCTCTCTCTAATTTTCTCTTATATCCCTTTAGAGGGGTTTTTTTTATTATGGAAAGGGCCTAGGTTTTCCTTTAGAAAGGGATTTGGTTCGTACGTTTTGAAAGGGCTTGGGATTGCCTGTAGAAAGGGCTTGGTAGAAAGAGCTTATGTTTGTGCCAGTAGAAAGGGCTTAAGCTCGTGCCTATAAAAAGAGCTTTGTTTCGTGCCTATAGAAAGGGCATGTCATTGCCTCTGCAGAGGGTTTTTCATCTTATCATGCCTCCACAGAGGGCTTGCAAAGGGCTTTTCATTTTATCATGCCTCCACAAAGGGCTTATCATTTTATCATTTCTCCATAAAGGGCTTATCATGTTATCCTGCTTCTACAGAGGGCTTATTTTATCGTTCCTCCATAGAGGGCTTATTATCTTATCGTACCTCCGCAGAAGGCTTATGAAGTGACTTGATTCTCTAGGAGTATTCGTAACGTGATTCGACTTTCTAGAAGGAATTATGATGTGGTTCGACTCTCTAGGAGAAATTCTAATGTGATTCGACTCTCATGGAGAAATTTTGATGTGGTTCGACTCTCTAGGGGAATTTTGTTACGGTTCAACTCTCTGGGAGGACATGTGAAGTGATTTGCCGTTCTGAGAGGACATGTGCTCGTGTTGTGCCTCTCTGGGAAGGATTGTGATCTTATCGTGATGATCGAAAGTGCGTTAATTGGCATTGTGCAGGTGGTGTGACAAATCATTGAGGTATACACCGAGATACTATGGTTAATCCTGTTTGGCTGGTCATGGAACCTAGTGCTTATGTGTATGCATTATGTAAATGCCCATGCCATGCTTACCTAAATTTTGAGTATTAGCATACTTCTTAAATCATTGCACCATCGTTTTGAAAGCTTATTTTTGAAAAGGTCGTGAATCTTAAGTTGTTTGATTTAAAAAGTATGTTACGCTACTTGAAATTATCTAATTGTAGATGTATGCATGTAAGAATGACTATTTTCTAAGAACATAACAACACATAAAAGACAAATATTGATTTTTGGTCAATTAATGAGTGACTGTAAGATGACATCGGTCACAAGAGAAATGGCATGCTTCCGTCTTGGTATTATGCTGATCTTGTGTCATGCTTTTGTCTTGACAAGTTACTATCTGCTTTTTGATTTTGGGACTGCCCGAATCCATGTGCGTTGCTGCGTTTGCTCATACCCTCAGTCTTAGGGGGATTACCGATGTTCTATATTTTCATGAGTGGGTGTGGGTTATCTGAGATTGGCTTATTTTTTAGGAGAGCCTGGGGTCTTCAATTGCTAACCAATTGATTTCGTTGACTTGATCCTACCTTCAAAGGTAGAATTTCTGATTATGCGGATAAGACGACCATAGGGTCGTGGTGGTATGGGTAGAGCACCCACAGTGTGAATGATGAATTGAGAGGCTAATGTTTAGAGAGCTGTTCGGGTCTTCTTGTCGATACCCTCAGTGCATGTACCCTCGGTACCCTTAATGTGTACGAATGATAATGGTGAGGCTAGTCTTCGGGGAGCTGTTCTGGTCTTCTTGTCGAAACCCACAGTGCATATACCCTCGACATTGTCAATGTATGCCCTTTGTACCCTCAACGTATCTATGGCAAGTTCATGCTCTTCGATTTAGACTCATTGCATGTGCCCTTTTAGTAATATTGTTTATGGATTCAGTTTAAGTAGAGGCAATCATGAACTAGGATACTCAAAATGATTTGATTTTATTAATGAAATAAACGGGTACATTGATAAAAAAACTCATCATTCTATTCTTAACCCTTAAAATTTTGCTCCGCTCCATTTGTCTCTCAATTCCCCCTATCTCTAGGACAGTTCAGGTAAATTGAATTAATGGTGTCTACCTCTACTTAAGGTTTCTCTCATTTGATATCGGGTACATCAAGGAAGGGTAATCTTCTCGGCATTGATCAAGTCTTGGATAGCATGCTTCAAAGCGAAACAATTATCAGTGTTATGTCCATAGCTTTAGTGATAAGTGCAGCGTTCATTGGCATTCTAACCATGGGGCGGATTATGAGGTACCTGCGAAGCTAGCGGCTGTAGAATACCCTCAGCTTGTAACGTGGGTAAAATCCGACTTAATGAAGTCCATATGCATGAAAAGGAACGGTCCTTTTTTCTATTGCTCCGCTTTTTCAATCCTTGTTCTTACGGATAATGGAAGCTAGTTTATTGATGAGGACTAGAGCTTTGGTAAAACCAAACTTAGTTGATGGACAGGGTAATCTTCTCGTATTGAAAAGAGGCTTGCTTAGCTTCGGCAGCTTGGGCAAGTTCTTCCTCAGTCTCATTAACTACATGCATAAAGAATTGATGACCCATGCTGCTTCGGATCTTGGGCTTGAAGTTCTTAACAATTATCCGCAATTGCTCTTTCTTGGAGATTCTGTCGACCAATTAAGATGCTAACTCCCTCCAGCGAGTGATGAAGTCACTAATATTCTCGTCTTTTCTCTATTTTGTCATCTCGAGATTCTTACGGGTAACTTTGAGCTCATCGTTGGACTTATAATGTTCTATGAACTCCTTCACTATACCTTTTCAGTCGGCTACTAAACAAATGATTCTCTAAACTCAAAAACCAAATGTGGGCTAGTCTGGTGAGAGTTTGGTGGAAACCTTGGGACAAATGATTATTTTTTAATTTGTACAATTGCATGGTTCGAACATAGACTCTGAGATACATGTGAGGTGGAGTGTTCCCAGAGAACTTCTCAATGTGAGGGAGTTTTAAACCAATTGACAAACAAGCATTTGGATATAAAGACAGGTTTTGGAGTTCGACGATGTCGTCGGCCTTTTCGACCACCCTCTAGTTTAAGACTTTCATCTGATCTTTAAGTATGGTAATGGCCGATCCTCTTTTGGCCTAATTGATTACGATCTCAGGGTATTGAAGGGGTTGGTTATGTTTGGAGTTCAGCCATGCGGCTTCAGAATCTTGCACCGGTGGTACATTTATGTTGATGAGGGCCACAGGAGGTGGGGGTTGATGTTGGCATAAACTGGGACAATGTGTTGGCAGATGTTAGGTGGAGCTACTCGGCCTCGAGTTCAGTTGTCTTTGGCTGGGTATAGATTTGAATTAGGTTGGTTTGGTTCATCAGGTGTTCTAACAGTGATTAGGGCGACAAGATGGACTTGGGTGGCCGCTTGATGATTCTCCATGATGGCAACAGACTAGGTCAGATCATGCATTAGATGGTAGAGATGTTCAAGGGTTAAAGTACCACCCTCAATTTGTGGGAGAACGGGACCAGGCGACGGATCCGCTGTACGAGAGGCTTTACCATGATTACCCTTAGTACTGTTGACCTCAGTTTGATCGATCGGTAGCTAAGTGCTGCTATGAGAAGGCATGATCGGTGGTGATTCTAATCTTGTGAGTCGTATAGTTTAATCTCTACCAGGGTAGTCAGCTGGTGTTAGTAGTAAATAATCTAAGTGTGGTGAAGAATGGGGAGAAAGAAATAGGAAATTGACCGAAAAATCAATATTTTGCCATGGGTTGCATAATTCTCGAAAAATTATGACTTGACAAGAAAATAGAATCGAAATTCACTTTTTGGTGTTTAGGCGAAAATAAACCGACAGCAACAACTTGAAAGCCCCGTGGACAAGTTTAGGGTAGGAATATAAATTTTTTGGGTGCCCTTTTAACCTTTCGGTTTTAAAAATTATTTTTAAAAAACTTGTTTTGGAGAACGACTCATTTTCAGAAAACTTGTATTTGAAAAATATTTTTGAAAATCGGGAAGTTCCTTCCTTTTATAGTTTCTTTTTCATAGAAATAGTGATAAAAAAATTTTCACTTACGAGTTTTAGTGAGGAATTTCTACAAACGAAAAAATAGTGACAAGGCCTTTTGTTCACTAATATCACGACTAACAGTCAGAAAAACATAGAAAAATTTATGTGTACTAGGCTGACACATCCTATATGCAAGCGTGGTTTGATGGGTAAGGTTTAGGCTCCTTCCTATTTGACTAGGTCATGCTATATACCCTAAGGGCGAGTACGTGCAAGGACCTTTTTAATATACGTTCCGGGTACGTAAGTGTTCTCGTCACTCGATATACCTCAGTTGGTACTTGGCCAAGGATAGTGGAAATAAGAGCTTTCGGTTTATGTTGACCCAGATGAGTCAACTCCCTACTCACTAAGTAGTATTTTCGGGTTAAAAGGGGGTGATTTCACATTCGCGATAATGCATGAAGACATTGTGTGCATGCAAAATAACAATTATGAAGGTACACTATGATGAGCGCTTTAGGGTTTGTTTGAGTACTTTCAATTTTTATTTATGAAAATATTTTTCTCAAACAATAATAACAAATAAAAGGGAAGCAGGATATCCATCTAAATCGCATCTATGTTATCCTAAAACTATGGCCGAAAAGAAAAATATGAAAACATAAACGATTATCCACGCATATTCTACTCTTGTTTAGAGTCTAATCCTCTTGGACATCTCCAGCAGAGTCGCAACTGTGAGAACCCGCGCTTTCGACGCTAGCTCCCGTGGGCAGTGATTCCTCCAGTTTTTCGATTTAGATGGAAAACAATTCGTTTTATTATAAATGAATGTGATCATTTGTAAAAGAAATCAAAGTCGCAAGTTTTTTTGCTAAACAAACAAAAGTCTATGTGAAAGATGAGCATTTATGGATTAAACGGCCTCTTAAACACAATTAATGGGAAATCAGTTAATTCAAAGGTTCGGGGATTAAGTTATGAATCTGGAAGGTGTTAGGCACCCAATTTGCCCTTTCGGTCTCTAAGTAGGATATGCGTATAATTATAATCGAATATTCACATGCTTAATGATATTATCGCGTATCAGTTCATGGTTTTAGGAAAACGGGATTTTGGGGTGGGGATGAAAAGCATGTGCTTCTTATTTTGTCCTTTGATTTTAGAAATCAATTTGTGTGCTATTTGAAAAGTGATTTGATAATGATATATAGCAAAACATGTGTTTTTGGTAAAATTCGGGGTTTTTCAGAAGCTAATTCAATTTAGAATCGGATATTCGGTAATCCTCGAGATTCATTTATTAATAGTGTACCATAGTTTAATTACTTAAACCGGCATTGTCGAATCTAGCACTCTCATATTGGATATTTAGGTAAGCACCACCATTTATAGATTAAATCGTGCACAAACGCTTATTGATTCCTTTGTGAACTGAGACTAGAAAAATCGAGAATTTATAAAATTAACTGATAAAAATATGTTTAAAAATGGTTGCATCTCATTCAACACCTTTGGTTTTGAAAACGAAGTTTAAATATGAAATTTGGACTTATTTTGATATAAACAACAATTTTTACATGCGATTGATCAATTATAATTGATAAAATAAAGACAGATAAAAAATTAAAGTCAGACTACGATAAAAAATACTTAAGAACCTTGAAAATAGTATAATAACATTTTAGAGCATTGTTCCCGAAATTCCAAAGCTGGTTGATGCTTCAAATGGGGTCAATGCATGTGTATTTATAATTGAAAATATTTATAGGCTAGGCCAGGAGCATCTGTCTGGCAAACAAATAATCTGGAAACATCTGTATGGGAGACACACAATTTTTGTGTCTTATGGATAGATGCTTCTAAAGCATCAGTCTGGGAGACACACTTTTTGTGTCTTGTGGACAAATGCCCTAGGACATTTGTTTGGCAGACAAATAGGGCAGATGCTATTTATCCAAGACAATTTTTACTATTTTGGATAAACGGAATATCTAATTGATCCGATTTTTTATTATGTTGTTTCCCATGATAAAACCCAACTAGTGACCAAATTTGAGCTCATTTATAATTCGGGCAGGCCTCCGTTTAATTACCACCCTAAGTGAACTCCCGGTTATCTGAATTCTTGGAGATCTGACTGTCAGATCAAGCTGATTTTTGAGTATGTTACTCTTTATGGAATTACCTAACAATCCCCAAAGTTTTAGGATGATCAAAAATTAGGAACTCCCATTGTACAAGTTTTCACAAGACTGAAGGCTTCCGGCTCTGGCAGATAATTCTCGTAACTCCTCGTCCGAATGTCCTTTTTACTTCCTTCTTTGACTTGTTTCACATGTATATAGTATGTATGCATCTATGAATGCTTGTGCATGCATGCGTGCTCTTTTTCTTAAAGATCAAAATTCTTTCAAGGGTCATAAAATGAGGTGTTCACAACTGTCTACACCATTAATCGTCTTCCTTTTCCTGCCTTCCAAAATCAATCTCCCTATGAAAGGCTATACAGTAATTCACCCAACTATAATCTTCTGAAATTTTTTGGATGTGTCTGCTTTATCTTGCTCCAACCCCATAAAGATTCGAAACTTGAAACTCATTCTTGTCTCTATTGTTTCTTAGGGTAACAGATAAAACATAAAGGTTACAGGTGTTGAGATCTAATTTCAAATCGGCTTCGTGTGTCTCGTCATGTCATATTTTGGGAAAAAAATGTTCTCATCAATTTTTGAATTTCATATCACTACCGATACCTCTATTCCGTTTTTCACTACCTCCACTGCTGATCAATCTCTATCCCCCCTGTCCTACATGTTCCATCATCAACCGCAACAGAAACCCATGAGCCAACTACTAAAACCAATTCATCGAATGAACCTCCATCCATAAAGTCTAGCCCCTCTAACATCACTACCCAATCAAGCGATCTATAATTAACAGCAAACTATCCTGATAATGTTGACTCGTCCAACGATCATGTAACGCCCCGTACCTTTATTTCTCGGAATCGCGATACAAGTCGCGTGTAAGGTAGAAATGGACTTCGGATAGCCATATTTTGCTTCGAAAGGATCTAAATGGCTCAAAGACTTTCAACGAGTTACATTAATATATTTAAGCATGTTAGAATATACGTAAGTCATTTTGGGTGGTTCGAGTTGAAATCGGGATGTAGATTCCAAGTTTTCAATTTACTCAACTTCATAATTTTGGATAACTTGGAGGAAGCGTAACTTCTTCGTTACTCGCCAGATTGAGTTTCCTTACACATGAGTATCTAGATTTTTATGCATTCTACAACTTTTGTGTTTTGTCCGAAATCCAATTCAAGCTCCTACTTAGTCAAAATTGAGTGCAAAGTAGGCCAATCGCTAAAAGTTGTTCATTCAATGACATTGTAGCAACGCGCTGACTTCGACGCATTTTTGGGAGTAATCCATTGGGAATTTGGAAAATCTTCCTCTTAGAAACTTGTAGATCTTTGAATAAGCTTTCCATGTATATAAAGATCACCACAATCGGACTTCTGAGCAAGAAGTTATGGTCGTTCAAAGCTCAGTGCTGCAGGTCCCAAAAAGTGACACGCGTGAACAATAACAGAAAATTTAGAACGGGAGTTTATATATACGTTCACCTCCATTTCCTTCTCATTTTATCACCATTACTGAGAGCTTCTAGATAGAGAAAGGAGAGCTGAATTTGGGGGTTTTGCGCATGATTTGAGATCATAATCCAAGCTCCATCTTTACTTACCATTCCGCGTCACTATTCATCATCATCTCCATAATCTTCACCTTCTTCCATGGTTGAAAATGGGGAAAGCTTGCGATTCGCTTAGCCTGGCTCGATTCAGTTATGATTCTTCGAGGGATTAACCCTATAAAGGTGGGAACACTAGTATTCAACCCTTATTTCAAACTATTACGCATGATACGCTCCAAATTGAATCAAACCTAGGCTTTTTGACCAAATCGCACGTTCATGGGGGTTCGGGCTGTTTTATTTCGATTATTTGGTTCATTTGCATTATATATAACTTGATTATGACTTTGATACCAAAAGTCCAAATTTTAAATGAGTTTTAAGCATGATTCGCATACAACCCTCATATACGTATACGATAGCGAGCAATAACTTTGATATACATATATATGAGGTTATATACTTAGAATTAAAAGTATTACTTGGTTATAATTACTAGTGTTTGCGATGCTATTGTTGTACTTTGATTATTATTCCTTTTTTATGAGTTTTGCCAACTACTCTCCAACCTGTAACTATGCTGGGCAAATTTATAAGTTTATTTTGAGTAAACTAAGTACAGTAAACATATGGGGAAGTTTATATTGAACTTAAAGCTTATGAATTATATATTATACTTGGCTTGGAGCCTATGTGTTGTAAACCTATAAAACTTCCCACATGGATGAATTTCTTAACTAGGCCAATAATTGACAAACTTAGCAATGAGAGTTTAAGCACAACATAGATACTACCATTTGATTTATGGTATATATAGATATATATATATATATATACTCACTAGATATATATATACTTATGAGCACACACATATGCATTGTTACCATTTTATATATTGATGTTTTCTTGTAACGTATAGCCTTGGAGACTATGCGAGTTATGAGTTGTCCTTGGGGGACATAACCTATGTGACATTTGGAAAAGTAAGTTTGATATATATATATATATATATATGTATTCTAGACATATATACATGTTGAACGTATCTTTGAGCCAAGCATATGGATTTATGATATTTCATGCTTTCGTAAGCGATAATTATGATATTTATACAAGTATGGGTGTATTAAGTATATGTTTGAAATAATGATAGCTTTTCATCACTTTTATTCTTATTGGCTAGTTGACGGGTTTGATATGAACCGTTATATTAGTTATCCGGCACAATTATTCGTATGTGGGCTTTTTACTTGAGTGGTTTAATATGTATACTTACATGGTTGCGCTAGTCTATATTAGGTCCCAGGTTTGGTCACTAACGATTGGGGCCAGAAGTTGGGACACAGTCTCCTGGGCATAAGACCCGAAACCGTGCACTAAAACGAACATGAGGCCCTACTGCCCCGTGGGTGAAAGGCCACTAAATGCAGACCTAGTAGTACGCTTGACTAGTTGCGAGTTGTTGAAATGATCGCCGAGAGCGAGATGTTTCTAGACTATATGATTGTGGTACCACGCTGTATAAACTAGCCAACGGTCTTATATATATATATTTTCTTACTAAAGATTATTTGTATCTTAACGATATTTCTTTTACCGTACGTATGAGGTTTATAACTATTTTATGTTATTAGTGAACTTTCAATTGTATTTTCAATTGACTTATATCTTATAAGATTTTGGGAATGGAAAAGTATCGGCATGTATGTTATAAACTTCTTTTCGTTGTCAAGAAAACTACTTTCATTATTACACTTGCATGTATCATTTCCAAAACATATTTTACATACAAACCTTTATAGTTCTCACTGAGCCCCGTGTTTGGCTCACTCCCATTTTCCAAACAGTTTTGCAGGTGGCTTTAACGGAGACGTCATGAGCAAGAGATTAGAAACCTTTTATTAAAATAATTGAGTGTAGTCGTCCTTGTATGACTTATGTCCTATGAGTTATAATTATAAACATCATTTGTATGACTAGACTGTATTTGATTTTATATTGATGTATAAAGGCAATTTACTTGTTTTATTGGGACCTCTTTGGAGGGATTGGTATAAATGTATATGTTGGACATTTGATATTTATGATTGAGGCTTATATAGATGTGGAGTTGATCCTTGTTTTTATTATAAATTATAGGTTTTGGTTTTATTAAAAATACGAACTCCACATGTCAAAATTTTCTAAAATATGGCCTTACACTTGATTTCTTTCATATTAGTATCTAATTAAGTGTACTAAAATTCGTTGTCGCGTATGGTACCGTGATTAACCAAGTCCCAGGGGTGTAAATCTCAAAATGAAATTCGGGACATCACAAGTTAGTATAAGAGGTATAGGTTTGGTGTTTCCTCGTAGGGTTCAAGGGTAGATCTTGGATTAGTGGGATAAACATCGGCAGTGTTCTTCGTGCAATAGGATTCTACCATTAGGATTTTTGGAAAATGGGAGTATTATGAAATGTAATGCAGCTTGTCTTGACTACCTCCACCTACAAAGTTCTTGTCCAATTCTTTTAGCCTCCCTTGCAAACTATTTCAGTTATTGGCTCTTGCATCATTTATTATCCCTACGCACATAGATTTGTGCTCGGTCGGGATTAGTTCTGCCACCAAGTGAACAAAAAGGCGACTGATGGATTATGTTATAGTCATCCATTGGCCAACGGTTGATTAACTGAGTCCCGAAGGTGTAAATCTCAGAACGGAATTCGGGGCTTCATAGATCCTGCTGCTAAACCACCACCTCCTCTTTAGTCTGCTTAAGTAAGACAGCTACCTCATCATCTTCGTGATTACCATTATTGTTCCACCATATTATCGCACCATGAGCCATCTTCTTATAAAGAGGCTAGTTCTAATCCACTATGGCAACAAGCTATGTCTGAAGAACTTCATGCCTTAGAGAAAGCTCAAACTTGGGACTTAGTCACTTTTCATCCAGGAAAGACAGCAGTTGGTTGCAAATGGGTTTATAAAATCAAAACCAAATTAGATAGGATCCATTGATCGATACAAATCCCGGCTTGTAGCAAAAGGTTTTAATCAGGAATATGGCATCGATTATAAAGAAATTTTGCTTATGTTTCTCGATTAACCTTAGTTAAAAGTCTTATTGCTGTTGCAACTGCCAAAAAATGGGACTTATTTCAGATGGATGTGAAAAATGCATTTCTTAATGGCGATCTTTCTGAAGAAGTTTACATGAAATCTCCTCCAAGGGTTCCACATTCCCTATTTAAAGTTTGCAGACTTCTTCATGCTTTATATGGTCTAAAGCAAGCTCCACGTTCCTAGTTTGAGAAGTTCAGTTCCATCATTCATAAACTGGGCTTTACCTATAGCTCTTATGATTATGGGCTCTTTATTCGAACAACACAGGCTGGCATCATGCTTCTCATTCTTTATGTGGATAATATGGTCATTACTGGGGATGATATCTTTGGAATTTATGAACTTAAACAATCTTTCAATCATCATTTTGAGATGAAGGATCTTGGTCGCCTGAACTGCTTCTTGGGTCTTGAAGTTCTCTCTGATTCTGTTGGTTATTATCTATCCCAGGCTAAATATGCTTTTGACATTCTCACCCGAGCTGGCCTTATCGATTCCAAAACCGCTTCTACACTAATGGAAATGAATATCCAACTTACTCTATTTTATGGTACTCCCCTGAGTGATGCAACTTAGTATCGATAAAGAATTGGTTGTTTGGTTTTTATCACTGTCACCCGTCTGGATATTGCTCACGATGTTCACATTGTCAGTCAATTTATGTCTACTCCACGGTCTACTCATTATTCAGTAGTTCTTCGCATTTTTCGTTACATCAAAGGGACTTTGTTCCACGGCCTTCATTTTCCCTCCACCTCCTCCCTGGAATTGTGTGCCTACTCTGATTCCAACTGGGCAAGAGATCTTACTAATAGGCGTTCAACCACAGGGTATTGTATCTTCTTGGGAGACTCTCCCATACCCTGGTGTAACAAGAAATAGTCGTTGCTTTCTCGATCCAGTATAAAAACAAAATATCGTGCTCTCATTGACACTACTCAGGAGCTTGTCTAGCTCCACTGGCTACTTTCAGACATAGAGTTCCTCAACATCTTCCAACATTACTTGGATGTGATAATCAAAGTGCTATTCATATTATTCACAACGATGTTTTTCATGAGCGGATAAAGCACATTGAGATTGATTGCCATTTTGTTTGTCAACATGTCACTCATAATACGGTTTGCCTCTTGTCTATCACTTCTAGCGATCAACATGTAGATCTATTCACCAAAATTCATTTGCATTACCGTTTTCACGGTCTTATTTCCAAACTTAAGATGGTTTCTCATTTACCACCTTAAGTTTGTGGGGGGATGTTAGCATATATTGTGTATTACTATATATTGTGTATTTCCATATATTAGCTTTCCTTATTTTGTATCTCTCTCAACCCTATATAAATGGCTCTTATTATACACAATTTAATCATCAAATAATATAATTCTTCTCTCAGCTAACATTCCCTTGTGTAAATAGATATATGTATGTATATATTATGTATACAACTGAATTAAAAAATTTAGGTAGGTTGTTGCCTCCTCTGATTTAAAAAGAAAAAAATTGTACAACTTAATTAATCTATGAATATTATAATTTATATGATCTACTGCTTATTCAATGCACACATATATACATTTACATATATACACATAATATATATATATACATAATACTGCCTTTCGTTGCCACGGTGTTGCCACCACTGTCCAATGCCGGAACTCTGGGAATGGGTGGAGGTGATTGGTGAGGACCGAGGACCTTTAAATTATTGTCTCTTAGAAATTTAAAATTAATTTTACAAATTAGACAAACAAACAAATATATCCACTTTCATTCCACCCTGAAGCATGTAAGTGAAATCATAGCAGTCCTTCTTTACCCGCCATTCCCTGCGAAGGTACGAGTCTACTTTTTTTCTCCATCTTACGAGTGAAAAGTACACTACCAAAGGTGTTACCTTGCCTTGCTGCTCAACCATTGCCTTATTGTCTTCGACAGGTAATCGTGTGGTAGGAGCGCGGAAGCAACGGTTCCATCATGACTGGTTTGCTCTCGACAGTTGAGATAGTACATCCTTCACCCATTACATGCTGCTCCTGGAATATGCGCTTCATCCCACCGACCTTCACCCAAAAGTTAACTTCGGGAGCTGTCGAAGGTTCAATGATCACTTACGATGTTAGGTTTTCAACATTATCATATGTAATTAGTGAAGTTGCCCCATAGCCCTCTCCCCCGAGAACCCAAAAAGTGTCAGGGTGAAAGGGCATACGGGGCAAAGTCTCAGTATCTAAGCATAGCATATAAGATCTAGTTCTTGCCCTGGTCTTTGTACAATAGTTTTACTTTCAAAATTAACTCTCAACAGCTTCCAATCCTGTTAGACTCATATGTATCTAGCATTATACAAACATGAGGGAGAGTGCTCCCCTTTGGCAGGAGCATGATCCTAGTGGGAATGAGTGAACCCCTCATAGCCCTCTCCCCCGAGAACCCAAAAAGTGTCAGGGGGAGAGGCCATACGAGGGAGAGAGGGAATGACTCAATGTACCCGAGAGAAGGTCTTAATAGAGCTCCTACCCCGGTGTTTGCACAGGCAGTGCCACTTCAGGAATTAACTTTCAACAGCTTCCAATCCCTATTAGGACTATCAACAGTGAGTTATGACTGTCCACTCCGATCTTGTTCCTAGTCCGTAGCTATCTCCCTTAATTCACTGTAAGTCGTGTTAAGGCGAGTTCCTATTCCTATAGGATGTCTAGTTGGTGTTCCTACTAGGGCATTGAACCGTCCTGCCATTCCCTCAAGAATAGGATAAGGGACGCCCTTCTCTATTAGTTAATCTATCTCTATGGCCATCTTTATGTACACTGAAAGCTCGTTTAAAGGTACTTAACGTAGGGCAGTACAAGAGAGTATGCTAACTATCATTATAAGCTCTTTAATTAGCCTTTTAGGTCCTTTAAAAGTCTTATAAACGTATAAGAGCATTCATTACTCCTTTAATGCCCCCTCTCGGGCTAGCTAAGCAAACTAGGGCACGTCTTGAGTACGAGGGATATCAACTCCATCAATAACTGTAGGGGGAGTTAAAACTCCTCCTTATCCTACCGTTTTGACATCGAAGTTTAGTATAAGTATATCTGTGTGAGAAACTACGGCATCTAGGGTTCCATCACCTCCCGTTCGGTTTGTTCTCAACACGAGCAGTGTTGGCTCCTTCTTGAAGCCGGCCTTGCTTCTCAACCATTGCTTTCTTGTCTTCGACAAGTAATTGTGTGGTAGGAGCGCGGAAGCAGCGGTTCCATCATGACTGGTTTGCTCTCGACAGTTAAGACAGTGCATCCTTCACCTATTACATACTGCTCTTGGAATATGCGCTTCATCCCACCGACATTCACCCAAAGGTTAATTTCGGGAGTTTTCGAAGGTTTAATGATCACTTACGATGTTAGGTTTTAACATTATTACATGTAGTTAGTGAAGTTTCCCCATAGCCCTCTCCCCCGAGAACCCAAAAAGTGTCAGGGGAGAAGGCATACAGGGCAGAGTCTCAGTATCTAAGCATAGCATATAAGATCTAGTTCTTGCCTCGGTCTTTGTACGATAGTCTTACTTTCAGAATTAACTCTCAACGGCTTCCAATCCTGTTAGACTCATATGTATCTAGTATTATACAAACATGAAGGAGAGTGCTCCCCTTTGGCAGGAGCACGATCCTCGTGGGAATGAGTGAACCCCTCATAGCCCTCTCCCCTGAGAACCTAAAAAGTGTCAGGAGGAGAGGGCATACAAGGGAGAGAGGGAATGACTCAATGTACCCGAGAGAAGGTCTTAATAGTCTCCTACCCCGGTGTTTGCACAAGCAGTGCCACTTCGGGAATTAACTCTCAATAGCTTCCAATCCCTGTTAGGACTGTCAACAGTGAGTTATGACTGTCCACTCCGGTCTTGTTCCTAGTCCGTAGATATCTCCCTTGTTTCACTGTAAGTCCTCTTAAGGCGAGTTGCTATTCCTATAGGATGTTTAGTTGGTGTTCCTACTAAGGCAGTGAACTGTCCCGCCATTCCCTCAGGAATGGGATAAAGGACGCCCTTCTCTATGAGTTAATCTATCTCTATGGCCATAAGGTCCCTTCTCTTAAGGACAGTGCTTAAGTTAACTAATTTAAGGACGGTTCATTTCGAGTGGTAAATGGGTGAATTTTTTCATGAAACTAGGTAAGGATGATCTTTATAATTAGAGATCATTATCACCAAATGTCATCAAAAACTCAAAAGGGAAGTGGCTTAGTTAAAAATCTAAAATTTCAACGTCCAGAAATACACATATATATCAATTTTCTAGTTAACCCATTTTTTAATTGATCCACTCATTATAGAGATCTTTTCAAGCAAGAAAATTTTTATTCGTTTGTTCTCTCAAAATGGACCGTCCTTAAATTAGTTAACTCAAAGACAGTCCTTAAGAGAAGATGTTGACCTAAAGGTCTTAATCTTATTTTGATAATAACAATAAATCAATCATGTGTAATTTAACATATTCTTTATTTAAGATTATAGCTTTCTTATTTGAAAAATCAAGAATAGCATGATTGCTCAAAGGAAGTTTGACAAAGATTGTTCAATCTATATCCGATCAAGTCAACGAAGCATTGGACTAGCAAGAAGATCAAACTCATCACAATGCAAATTCATGAAAACCAAGATCAAGGATCATATGCAAAAGCTTCAAGGGAAAAGCTTCAAGGAAGAATCAATTAAAGAAACAAATCAAAGCATTCGAAGACTCACCTATTCGGTAATTGAGTGTTTGCTTAGGATTAATGTAAAGTTTCTTATTTGATTATTTATATAGCTCATACATTTTGATATATCATTCTTAGATTGGTCAAAATTAGTTTGAATCAAAAATTTTTGAAACATCATTCTTGCAAAAACCGGTTTTCAAATAAATTCATATTAAATTCAAATGATCATATTTTGAGTTTTTCCAAAAATAGGTGTCTTAGAAACTTATTTTTGAAATCCCCAAAGCATTAGAATTAATTTTGCAGCTAAAATGCAAAAGTGAAAAAATCGGGATTTTGGCCTGATGGACAGAGCCCATCAGTCGACTAAGTAGCTTTGCTCAGTCGATTAAAGGTCCATCAGTCGATTAAGGGATTTGCTCAGTCGACTAATGCTCCAGAATATAGCCGTTGGATTTATGATTTTTTACCATTTTTTGTACCAAACCTCACAAACGGCTATATCACTTTTGGGACTATATATACACTATCTAAGACACATTTTGACCACCTTGAATCACTCTCATACTATATGTGAGGATCAAGCGCTTACCGTTGCGCCAAAAGCTATAGCTTAAAACATCAACTAGGTTAAATTACACAAGATTAAGTTTATTATTATTATCAAAACAAGATTAGTGACTTTCAAGTCAACAATCTCCCCCTTTTTGATGATGACAATAAATTAATGTGTGTTTGCGATTAAGATCATTAGTTGAGTTTTCTAACGGGAAAACTCCCCCTCAAACTATGCATTAAAAAGAATATAACAAGCATGCATAAGAGAATATAAAGATCATAATAAAAAAATTAAATTAAGTTCAAACAAAATACTGGAGTTAAGAACAATTTAAAACTTAGAACAATAAACCTTAGAAGTTCATAGAATAACCAAACATAAAAGCTTAAAGGAGTTCATAATAAAACTTAAACTTAAAGAGTGTGTACCAAGCACTCTAACACACATACTTCTCCCCCTTTGTTATCAAAAAAAAGGAGAGAGAGCCGAATGCCTACTCATGCGGGTCTTGTGTGTAATACCCCGTGTTTCTTTTTCCTCTTTGACCTACTTTTAAGCCCGGTATGGCTTAATTTTCATTAGAGAGCAAGCATTGAGTTCCGTATCCTTTGTACCTGACCCGATAGTTTTAGTATTTCATTTTAGGTATATTTAGTTTGAGGGAGCAATCGTTACGTTATTCGCGTGGTTCGGGTTGAAACCAAGGCGACAATCGTGTGTTTCAACTTTTCGCGATTCGTCAATTTCTGACCAACTTTTAGAGACCATAATTTCTTCATCCGATGTCCAAACGACTCTCTATTTGCGGTCACGTCTTCATTTCTTTTCCCTTTACAACTTTTGTGTTTGGGCCGAGTCGAGATTCAGCCATTTCGAGGTCCATTTTGAGCTCAAAAAGTCATTTGCTGATACAGTGACTTCCATTATCGATCATGGAAGGCCATGATCGATCATGGTCCTCCAGAGGAATTCTAGAAGGGTTCATGATCGATCATGGGGGACCCATGATTGATCATGGTTCACCTGAATGTCGGTTTTGAGCATTTTTAACCCGTTTTTGACCCATTTATCACCCAACACTCCTCATTTTCGAGCCACACACCTCCACCACTCTCTAAAGAGTTCTAGAGAGAGAGAGGGATATTCTTGTCACTTCTTCATCCTCCTACAAGAATGGAGCCTCGAATCGCTTCATCCTTCACTATTCATCATCTTTCTCACCTTCTTCTTCTATTGGAGCTCGTGTTAGAGCTAGGGTTTTGGCGAGACAGCTTCTAGGCTTCATCAACTTGCGGATTCGGATTTTCTAAGGTGGGAACACTAGTACTAAACCCTCGATTTCAAATTATTACTCGTTGAATTAGAGTTTTGAACCCAAATTAGGAATTTTTATCAAAACTACATGTTGTTTGCATCTAATGGGGTTTAGGTGAGGTAAATCTTAGATTGGTAATGTATATGGATAGTTTATCACTTAGATATCATTTATTATCACTTCTTACCACACTATGAGCCTTGTTCTCTCACCTACACATCGTATCCACTTTATAGCCTAAGGTATGAACTAGGCTAGAGAGGATTTGGGGATTTATGCTTGAATCATGGTTGATTATGGATTATATGGATTAGAGATGCATGTATATGTATATAGTTGCGAGTATTGAACTCTACCTATGGTTGTTGAGCCAAGAACCCATTACTGCATAACGATATACCATGACATGCGGGGTTAATGACTTGTGCGGAGCGTGCTAGTCATTAGCAACGAGAATATGACATCGATACTCTTTAAGAACGCATAGAACACACTTATTAGGGCATGGATTGCCTTAGTTAAGAACATGAACAACTAGGTGATTTGTATTAATATGCCGGTTGAGCGAGGGACACATTGATCGATAATTGGCTTAATGACTAGCTAGAGAATTAACATAAGATACTTATAACACATGATGATATGTATATATATATATATATATAAATATATTGATAATGAATCAATCGGCCGCATAATGAGAATTATTAATTAAATGGTAAAGTCCCGGATAATTGGATCGATAATAATGATGACGTGATTAATTATGAGAATACGGATTATAAGCGTGATGACAATGCTTGTGTTAATGATGAATATAATGATGATGATGATGATGATGATGATGATTATTATTATTATTATTATTATTATTATTATTATTATTATTATTATTATTATTATTATTATTATTATTATTATTATTATTATTATGTGATTGTATATATATTTGTTAGCCATACGTGTGATGAATGATTGGATGATTATACGTTGTTGAATGCGGAATCGATATATTCCTGTTGATGCGATCACACGTATGGGCTGAATATGATGATTTACCGAGCACCGGGTAGCTCCCTGTGACTCGAAGGAGGGCCGCCTATTGCCGCCCATGGGTGAAAAGGCCCTAAACCGTGCAAGGAAAAATAAAGTCGGTGACTCCGCCGGTGGTTGTGTGTGTCCACAAAGGAGAGCCCACTCTAGGTATCTTGCCTTCCAACTGGACTATGTGTCCTTGGTTAGATGAGTTTCCCTGGCAAGCGGAGCTGGTCCCGTGTGCCACTACTTCCCAAATGGTGAGTCCCCGGAAAGTAGTTGGGCTACTAATGGTCATCACCCACTAGGGTATCGCCTGGTGTAGTTTCTCTAGGGTGTCGTGGGAACTTGTATGGGCGTTCTCCTCGTTAACAATTCGGAGTGTTATTCCCGGGAAAATGTCTTGAGGGTTATCTCCGAATGACCTACTTGGAGAACCAAATCCCTGAGCCACCACCCCACCTAGAGGAGACATGGACAAGAACCTTGGATCCTTCGGGACTCGCTGGATTCTCTGTTCTGGGCCTGGACTGACCGCGGGGTGAAACTGAGGCATTATACTGGAGATGTGATACGAGAGTTGTTGTGAGATTGTAATTGTGCTGTGATTGTTATTATATCGTATCACGTCTTGTATTGATTTGTATATGTTGCCTCGGCTATTATGTAAATGATGGAAAGACTTATGAGGACACATCTAGACAGAACAGGATACACGTAGAGGACCATCGAGCCTTTCATAATGTATTAATATATAAAGTGGAAAGAGATATAATTATTGACTTAGAAATGATGCAAGGGTATACAGACGCGTACGGATTACGGAATAGCGAGCCAGATCATAATACATATAATATACTCATAATTGGAAGGGAAATCGTAGCTAATGAGATAGCCTAATGAGAGTACACTTAATATAACGGTTTAGGCTAAAGATCTTGGGACGAAGCCTATTATGTGGCCAAGTATAAGATTCATAATGAATTATAATTAAAATGATAACAATGAATACTTGGCCTATAGTTACGACTTACGGAGTAAGGACCGGATAGCGTAGAAGAGTTGGAGTTACACTTGAGAAGTGGATAGTCCGTAGCATGTCGAAACTTAGGAAGCTTGAGTTTGATACGAGGCGACTTTGGACTAGAGATCTCTTCGAGTTGTGAAAATTCCTTGGTGTTTTATCTTATGGATGGTTAGAGGGGAGATCGAATAGTTAGATAAATGGCTTACGGATAGCTAGGATAGGAATCCTAGTAGGGTTGCATGCACTCGGGTTTGCATTGCATTGCACGTTTTCAAACTATTACATATAAACAATGTATTTTTTATACAAAACTTATATAGTTCCCACTAAGCCCGGATTTGGCTCATCCCCTTTTTTTAACAATTTTGCAGGCATAGCATCTCGGACGGGGTATGATGTACATGTATAGAGGCCTCTGATGTCCACGGTTTGCGTCTAGTCCTTCTTCGGAAAAGGACTACATTGTATAGTTATTTTGGTTTCTATTCGATTGTAAACGGACTATGATTTGATAAACGAATTGTATTGTAAATTTGTATAGATGATTTTATATATGTGGAGTTGATTTAATTATGGTTTGATGTGATTCCATTTGTATGGAAAAGTGACTTTAAATATTACATGTTGGTTTATTACCCGAACTAACTCCACATGCCTTGGCTTTTGTAAAATGAGCTTTTAAACAGAAGGATCATGTTTTATTTAGGAAAAGTTTTTTTTAAAAGTTGTGATTTTTATATTTTAAACCTGCCATCGCGCACGGCATCCGTGATTAACCGAGTCCCAGATGTGAAAATCTCAGAACAGGATTCGGGGCGTCACATTGTGGGTCTTGTGGCCATTGCCCCCAACCTTGATCAACGGGATAGGGATTCCATACAAAAAAAACATGCTCCGGATGGTAGCAAAGAAAGGCTTCTTCATGAGCTCTTTGTCGATCCTCAATACGATTGAAGCGGTTCGTCATGTTGGTCGATAGAGATTAAACTTGACTCGATAACCCTTGAATTGCTTGAAACAAGGCGGCATTGGATGATTGGCTACGGCCTTGTGAGGTAGTGGCTTCAGGGAGCTCGAAACCTTCTCCTCCTTCTTTTTCTTCTTCTTCACCCATTGCTTCAGATGAGCCATCGTTTTCATCGCCACTTTCATCTCTATCACAAGGATCATTTGGTGTCCATTGACCATATACCAAGCTATATTTCATTAACCGGATCACTTTGGCGCTATAAGTCTCCTCACTTGTGGGAATGATAACATCAACCTCATCTTCAAGACGGATATTGTACAATTTGAACAATTGAGTGAGGGCCATTCCATAGACCAATCCTTGCCTTTTTCGATTTGTGATCTCAAGGAGATGATAAAACATTAGGCTAGCAAAGTCCAATTTGTGTCCCATTACGATTGCCCATACCAAGAAAAGTTCCAACGCATTAAGTGAAGCACGACTACCACGCCTTGGAATGATCGAGTACCCGAGGATTGAATGTATGAGACGGGCATCGAGTTTAAGCATTGAGGCCTTAATTTCTTCTTGCATATTACGAAATCTACGCTTGAGTAGGATTCCTTTGGCAGCGTTCTTATTAAAACCGAGAAGATCCCCAAAATTGGAAGGAACTTCCGTTACGTTGTCAATGGGAATCCAAAAATTTTCGCTAATTCGGCTTTGTTGAAGCTAATCCGTTGACCATTTATTAAAGTAACAAGGCAGGCCTTGTTGGGACGACCGTTATCAAGAATCGGATGGTGTAGGTTTACATAGAATAATCGGATAAGCCGAGGGTACACATTTTCACGGATGCTTAAGAAGTTTATTATACCTTGGTTTTGAAATAGGCCAGCAACATTTAATCCATTCGAAGCAAACAATTGAAAATTAAATTGTTTACCTTCAACAATGGCCCGGGTTGAGTAATCGTTGTTGAAGTTCTCTTGCGCATCATCGGAGATGAATAAGGGCGGTAGTGGAGCTTGAGGTGGTTGTGCTGATGATGAGCCCACTTGTGGTACACTTTTGAGTGGGCAACGGGAGCGAGATGGTTGAGACATATCTATGGAGATTGGGTGAGAGATGTAGGTTTTGAAAAGTTAGGGTTCTTACAAGATTTTGAAAAATTTGGTGAAAAATTGTGTGGGTGGTGGGAAAAAGCAAGCAAATTGTTAGATAGATGAAGTGAGATGAGTTTTGGTAAAGCAATTTGGTGTAAGATAGAGTTTTGAGATGAGAATTGATAATGGTGGCTAGGGTTAAGGTTTGAGAGAGATTAAGATGGGTTTGAGAGATTTGGGATGAAATATATGAGATTTGTGGTCGATTTGATGTAGGAAGGGAGGATTTTTTGTTTAAATGAGGTTTTGAAGAATAAAATAGGAGATAGATGATGTTTGTCAAGGTTTGGGAAGGGTTAAGTGTGATGAATTTCGAAATGGAGAATATAGAAATGGAGTGAAAACAACGAAAATAAAGGAATTATGTAACTGCTTCTCAGCCCTGCTCAGTCGACTGATGAACCCTATTCAGTCGACTGATGGTTCTTAATCAGTCGACTGATCACCCATTCTGCCATAGAATTCTTGGTTGGAGCTTTTTAAGCCAAAATCACATAGAATGAGTAAATTTACAACATTTGTGCTACAAAAATGATATTAGTACATCAAATAATATGTAATGGAAGCACTAAGTACAGAAATACATAATTCATATTCAGCCAAATAAGTGCACAATTTTGTATGCTTTAGGGATAAGCATTAATGATCAATATACATGAAAATTTTGGTCAACTAGATATCACATGCTCTAGTCATACCAATTTCACGTCGGATAGTGCTAAAGCGATCATCGGAAAGTGGTTTAGTGAAAATATCTGCAAGTTGCCATTCGGTGCCAACGAATTCAATATCAACATCACCTTTTTGCACATGATCACGAATAAAATGATATCTTATCTCAATGTGCTTAGTACGTGAATGTTGTATAGGGTTCTTAGTCAAGCTAATGGCACTTGTGCTGTCACATTTAATGGGAATGTGGCTAAGACTTAATCCAAAGTCTTCTAGTTGTTGTTTAATGTATAAAGTTTGTGCACAACAACTTCCGGCCGCCAAGTATTCGGCTTCGGCCGTTGAAAGGGCCACCGAGTTTTATTTCTTGCTTGACCAAGATACTAGTGCGTGTCCTAAGAAATGACAAGTGCCACTAGTGCTTTTCCTATCGATTTTGCAACCGGCAAAATCCGCATCGAAATAACAAATCAAGTCAAAAGAGTTCTCCCTTGGGTACCATAAATCCAAAGAACTAGTACCGGAAAGATAACGAAAAATCCATTTTATGGCAAGTAGATGTGACTCTCTAGGATCCGCTTGAAATTGTGCACAAAGACATACACTAAACATAATATCCGGCCTAGAGGCCGTCAAATATAATAGACTACCGATAATACCTCGATATTTCTTGATGTCTACACTCTTACCAATCTCGTCTTTGTCAAGCTTCAAAGTAGAACTCATAGGAGTGCTCATGGATTTGGCACCTTCCATGTCGAATTTCTTCAAGAGCTCCTTCACGTACTTCTCTTGATTGATGAAGATGCCTTCTTTGCATTGCTTCACTTGTAATCCAAGGAAGTAGTTCAATTCTCCCATCATGCTCATTTCGAATTCCTTTTGCATACATGTGGAAAAATCCTTACAAAGATTTTCGTTAGTAGAACCAAATATAATATCATCAACATAGATTTGTACAAGTAGCATGTCATTGTCATGATTTTTGATAAATAAGGTAGTATCAATTTTACCTCTAACAAAATCATTGTTAATCAAAAATGAGCTAAGTCTATCATACCATGCTCTAGGTTCTTGTTTTAAACCATATAATACTTTAGATAATTTAAACACATAATCCGGATGAACATGATTTTCAAAACTGGGAGGTTGTTTCACATAAACTTCCTCTTCAATAAAACCATTCAAGAAAGCACTTTTCACATCCATTTGATATAATTTAAAATACTTAAAACATGAATAAGCAAGTAGCATGCAAATGGCTTCTAAACGAGCTACGGGTGCATATGTTTCTTCATAATCAATGCCCTCCTCTTGATTGTATCCTTGGACAACAAGTCTAGCTTTATTTCTAACAATTACACGACTTTCATCCTTTTTGTTACGAAATACCCATTTAGTACCTATAATAGTGTGATCATTAGATTTGGGAACAAATGTCCACACTTTGTTTCTCTCAAATTGATTGAGCTCTTCTTGCATAACCATCATCCAAGATTCATCTTGTTCGGCTTCAATTATGTTTTTGGGCTCATATTGAGAAACAAATGCCACATTATTGCATACATTTCTTAAGGATGATCTAGTCATAACCCTACTAGATGGCTCTCCAAGAATTTGATCAATAGGGTGGTTGGACACGAATTTCCAACTCCTAGGCAAATCATTCGAGTTTTGCTCGGTTGTGTTTTCTAACTCCTTAGGAGAAGCTTGAGCACTCGAAGTTTCTTCCTTATATGTATCATTAATTTGAATATCCGAGACCTTTTGGATAATTTTAACATAGTCATCGGAATGTACTATGGGTGAGAAAGGATTATACTCATCAAATACAACATGCATAGACTCTTGGACTACTAAACTTTTCTTATTATAAACTCTATATGCTTACTATTAGTGGCATACCCAATAAAAATTCCTTCATCGGATTTAGCATCAAATTTACCCAAGTGATCACGATCATTCAAAATAAAACATTTGCAACCAAAAACCTTAAAATATGCAATATTTGGTTTGTTGTCATTCCATAACTCATAAGGTGTCTTATCTAACTTTTTACGAATGATAGTACGATTAATCACATAGCATGCGGTGTTAACGGCTTCCGCCCACAAATACTCCAGCAAAGAATGTTCATTAAGCATCGTCCTAGATATCTCTTGAAGAGATCTATTTTTCCTCTTAACAACACCATTTTGTTGAGGAGTTTTAGGTGCCGAAAAATTATGATCAATGCCATGCTCATCACAAAAAATTTCAATATCAATCAAATTATCTACCTCTATCACTCCTAACATGCACAATAGAAACACCTTTTTCATTTTGAACTTTTCTGCAAAATTTTGTAAAGACATGTGGAGTTTCACTTTTATAGGAAAGAAAGAACACCCAAGAAAATCTAGTGTAATCATCAACAATAACAAGAGTATACAATTTACCACCTAGGCTAGCAACCGAAATAGGACCAAACAAATCAAGATGCAACATATCAAGTGGTCTAGATGTAGTAATATCCTTTTTAGACTTGAATGAGGATTTGTGTTGTTTACCAAGTTGACATGCATCACAAATTTTATCTTTAACAAATTTAGTTTTAGGCAATCCTTTAACAAGCTCTTTCTTAGACAAAACATGAATTAAATCCATATTAGCATGTCCTAGTCTCCTATGCCATAACCAAGATACATCATTTATAGCGGATAAGCATTTAACATCTTGTTGTGATAAATCATCAAGCTCAAGAGTACACACATTGTTAGTTCTATATGCAACAAATAGAATGGAATCATCACTAACATTCTTAACAATGCAACGATCGAATTTAAAAATAACTTTATAACCCTTATCACATAATTGACTAATGCTAAGTAAATTATGCTTCAAATCATCAACTAATAGAACATTATCAATACATGTAGAATGCTTACCAACCTTACCTATACCGATGATTTTTCCCTTGGCGTTGTCCCCGAAAGTCACATTCCCTCCTTGCTTGGGAATAAGACTTAAGAAATTGTTTTTGTCTCCTGTCATGTGCTTTGAGCAACCACTATCCAAGAACCACTTGGTTTTGCTACCCTTGGCTTTCAAGCACACGTACACCATAACCTTAAGTAACTTCTCATTTGGTACCCAAAATGTGTTGGGTCCTTTTGGGTTAGCAAACATAATAGTTCCTTTAGGAACCCAAGCAAGCTTCCTCTTAGGGAAACTTTCATTCCTATAGAAACAATGATCCACATAATGACTATTTTTACCACAATATGAGCAAAGATGAGTGGGATCATGAGGTGTATATGTTTTAAAAAAGTTTTTGTAATCCTTTTGGTTGTTAATTTGGTTATAACCCAAACCGGCTTTGTCAAACACACACCTTTGCATTCCTAATAGTTTATCCAAATTGTCCCTTCCATCGGTGAATTTGGCTAAGCTATTAGTTAGATCATCCACTTGATCTTTTAATTTGACATTTTCTACTACAAGTGTGTTTGGAATTTCCTTTTCCTTTCCTTTCTTCAAATTTTTGATTTCATTTTTCAAAACCGTATTTTCTTTCTCAAAAATTTCACACTTGTTAGAAACTATCAAATTTTCCTTTTTGAGGCTTGCATATTTTTTAGATAGATTTTCAAATTTGCTATGCAATTCCTCAAACATTTAATATAATTCATCGTAGTCGTTCTCATCATGAGCATCATCATTTATGGATACATTATCATCACTAAATGAATCATAAATAGAGTCTACCTCATCGCCTCTTGCCATAAGGCAAAGGTTTGCCGTCTCCTCGTCGCTAGAGTTAGCATCGGACTCACCCTCTTCGGAATCACTCCAAGTGCCTTTGAGGGCATGTCTAACTTGTTTGAAGGCTTTGTCTCTTTTATCTCTTCTCTCCTTTCTTCTAACCGGACAATTAGTTTTGAAATGTCCCAGTTCATGGCAATGGAAACATTTCTTGACTTCTTCGTTTTCAACTCTTGGTTGAATTGATCGATCATTGTTCCTCTTTGATGAAGAACCAAAATTGTTTCCTTTTCCTTGAAACTTCTTCTTCTTGGCTAGAAATTTCTTGAAATTTCTAGAGAGAAGAGCCATGTCTTGATCATCACCCATTGACTCTTCATCATCCTCTTGTTGACTTGCTTTAAGAGCAAGAGTCTTCTTGACTTTTGAATCCACTTCTTCTTCTCTCTCAAATTCCTTCTCATGGGTTTTAAGTGAACCCAAGAGTTCATCCATGCTTAGCTTCTTGAGATTCTTGTCTTCTTGAATAGCCGTTACTTTGGGTCTCCACTTCTTGAAAAGAGTTCTAAGAATTTTTCGAATCTTATCTTCATTAGAGTAAACCTTTCCAAGGAGATCTAAAGCATTAGTGATAATGGAGAATCTACTATACATAGAAGCAAGTGATTCATTAGGCTCCATTTTGAAGAGTTCATAATCATGAACAAACATATCAACATTGTCATCCTTAACTTGTGAGGTTCCCTTATGAGCAACCTCTAATTTGTCCCATATTTCTTTTGCGGTTTTACAACTAGAAATTTTGTTGTATTCGTCCATAGTTAATGCACAATGTAAAAAATTTAAAGCTTTGGCATTAAATTGGATTTTCTTAATGTCATTCTCATCATAATCGGAAATAGATTTAGGAGTAACATTACCCCTTTCATCGGTTTTGGTAATCTCATAGGGTCCAATGAGTGTGACCCTCCATTGTTCAAAAGCACTAGCTTGAAGAAAAGTACACATGCGATTTTTCCAATAACTATAATTTTTGCCATCAAATAGAGGTGGCCTAGTGGTGGAAGAACCTTCGTTAAGTCCGGTTCCTTGATAGATAGACATGATCGTAAACTCTAAGATTGTAAAATCAAAACAAGAGTACAACCTCTGATACCAATTATGAGGATCAAGCGTTTACCGTTGCGCCAAAAGCTATAGCTTAAAACATCAACTAGGTTAAATTACACAAGATTAAGTTTATTGTTATTATCAAAACAAGATTAGTGACTTTCAAGTCAACACTATATACTTCATCTATCTTCAATATCTAAAGATTCAAGAAATTATTTTTGATCAATCATTATTTATTTGAGCTATATCATCTTGATCAAACAAGTAACTCTAGTGTGAGCTTAAATTGTATTCTTCAAACACTTGAGGGTTATTGTAAATTGGTGTGAATCACCAATCAATTTGTATTCAAATTGCAAGAGGTAAATCTCATAGGAAAAACAAGAATTTACAACAAGAAGGTAAATTCTTGTTTAGTTCTTGTGAAAGGTAAATTTCACAAGGTTAGCAAGAGAGTTTCTTGTGAGAATATTGGGGTCAAGCAATATTTGTAAAGAGTGTGTGAGAGGATACACTTGTAGTGGTTTGATCTTCACCCGGAAGGAGATTGACTCTAGTGAAAATTCTCGGGGAACTAACCGAGCGCGAACTATGATTTGGTAAACCAAAACCGTGTGGACAAAAAGCCTTGGACTTATATTGGTTCAATCTTTCTAACTCAATCTCTTTATTTACTTGCTATATTATTGCTTATTTTGAGATTGTTTGATTATTTGCTCTTGTGTTTAATTGTTTATTTCTTACATTCCTTGATATATTGGTTTAGTAAATTTGTTTTACTTAAACATTTTTAGAAAAGTTTTTAATTCCACATTAAAGTATTTAAACCCTATTCATCCCCCCTTTATGGTTGAAATCCGACCAACATTTCTAATATAACTTAAAATGAAAACTATATACAATCGGAATAGGAGTATTGCAATTCTTTAGCAAATTACAATTCTAATAAAATTCTAAAACCTTGCAACCAAACGCAACCTGATGAATTACATTTTAAAAATTTATAAAATTTATCCACGTTATGTATTAATTATTAAATCAACCACATTGTGGGCTAGGCCGACCAAAGAAAAATAATGTAATTTACTTCAATGGTATATTAATCTTTATCATCATGGAGTGCTTAATATACACATCTGACATTACCCAATTGCAAAGTTAATTAAGAATCCATGGCTATTGAGGCGCCACGGTTTTTTTTCCAAAATTTATGTGTATAATAATAAGAAAAATTGTTGGAGCAAACTTTAATCTATGTATATATAAATGGGAAACACTTGAATTTGATTATGACACTGAATTATAGGTATTTTTCTTATTTTATCCATTTGTTTATTTTATTTTAACTAAAAACTATTTGATAGGATTTGAGATAAGGCGATGAGTTAAAAGGGTTTCTTTCATAATTATATTCAAGGAAAAGACACCAAACATTTTCATTCTAAAATAAGGACACCCATTTGTCTTTACCTAAAATACCATTCATCAATTTGTTTTTGGTTTTCCTAAAGATAGATTAATCACCACCGGCCGCCATCACCACTACTATCCCCCTCCGAAGCTTCGACAACTGTTACCAGATTGTTATAATCTCACCGAAACTCCAGCAGAAGTACTGCAAATTTATTTTTATACTAAATCCGCAAGCAAAAAACGATACATATTTTAACGTAAATATATTTTTATACTAAATTCTCAAGCAACTAATGATATATTTTTAGTAAAAATCTGTTTTTGCACTAAATTCGCAATCAACTAATGATACATATCTTAGTGCAAATCCATTATTGCACTAAATCCGCAATCAAAAAATGATACATATTTTAGTGCAATATTTTTTTTGTACTAAATTCTCAAGCAACTCATGATAAATGTTTTATGCAAAACTGGTTTTTGCACTAAATCCAAAAATAAATAACATTATAAATTTTAGTATAAATATATTTTTGCATCAATCCATAGACAAATTAAGTTATAATTTTTTGTTCAAATTCATTTCTTCACTAAATTTACAAGCAATTAAAGACGTAAATTTGAGTGCAAATTTGTTTTTACGCTGTATAAAAATTCTCACCGGAGCTCCCGTGTCCTTGTTGGAGGTATAACAATAGTAGCCAAAGCTCCTGAGTGGCTGCCAAAGCACTGTTGGGCTGTGGTGGCGGAAGTAGTTAGTGAGGCTAGGTAATAAAAAAATAAAAATTTGCACGAAGGGTATAATTAACAATCAAAAAAAGGGGTATATATATCCTTTTATTGAATAAAGATTTAAAAATTGTTCTTATGGCCAAAAAATAATTATGGAAGAAGTCGTTTATCTAGTTTAAAATAATAAAATATCTTTAACTTAAATATAATTATGGAGAAAGTACTTAAAACCCATTTTTTTTCATTTGAGATTGTCAGCTTTGGTTAAAATAGAAAGCATATTGCTTGCCCTCAAAAACCGAGAGTACGAGAATTCTTTATAGGCGAAAATAAGTTCTTAAACTAGTGGTGTTTTTAAATCGCAAGTTCAATACCGCCCACAACAAAAAAGGAAATAAAAAATATAAACTGCTTGGGTACCTTTATTATGAGTTAATTGCACCTTATTCACTCGAACTATTCACTCGGTTTTAATGTTTCATATCAAGATTCAATTTTCCCAAATTTTACGCTGAACTAAGAAAATTAACAGAATGAAGGGCCAAATAGGTAAATAATATATCCCCTCAATTTCTCCCACAAAAATGTTAATTGTGAATGACTACTCTGCATATGCATATTCCTTCCATGGCGGTGCTCTTGCTCTTCTTTCCTTTCTTCTCTCTCCACTTCTGCATTTTTCTTCTTTTCTCTTTCAAATATGGATGATGTTATAGGCACTCCGATTTTGTAGCAAAAACAACAATGTAGCAGTGACACCCTAAATTTAAGCACCGAGTCGGTGTTTTGTTGCCGAACTTCGACATTCGGTTTAGTAATCTTCCACTGACTTAAAATTCGGCAAACTTTAGCTGAGTCAATTTCTAGAAATATTTCACTAATATTTGATCTTGACACAAGGTTACTGAATTTTAACTACTAACTCAGTAAATTGCTACCGAATGTTGACCTTTAAGTCGGCAACTTGCTACCGACTTATATGTTATGTATTAAGGCAACCAACCCCATATGGTGACACTCCAAATTTAAGCATCGAGTCGGTGTCTTGTTGCCGAACTTCAACATTTGATTCAGTAACCTTCCCCGATTTGAAATTCGATAAACTTTGGCAAAGTCAATTTTTAGAAATATTTAACTGACATTTGATATCGGCAAAAGGTTATTAAATTTTAACCTCTAACTCGATAAGTTACTACCAAATGTTGACCATTAAGTTGGTAAATTGCTACCGACTTATATGTTATGTATTGGGGCAATCAACCCTTAATTTGTAGCCACAACACCAAATAGTTAATATTTTAGTTGTCCCTGTCAAAAAAATCTTGTTCAAAATTTTGGTGTTTTGGCTACAAAATGGAGGTGTATATAACATCACCCTTCAAATATTCACTTACACATGTGTGTGTGTGTGTGTGTATATGGCTATATTGATATACATAAGAAAGGGAAAAACGTTTTTGGCAGGAAAATTTGAGGGGATATTGTTGTTTACCAATTTTGCCTTTTATTCCGTCAATTTTGGTAACCTTGTTACCAATTTAGGGTAAAGTGCAACAAATTTCATAGTTCAGTATAAAAATTGAGAAAATTGATAGCTGGTATGGCACGGTGCAACCGAATGTATAGTTCGGGTGGGTAAAGTGCAATTAACTCCCATATTATTAAAGTAATTATTTCTTTTGTCCATACTATTGCTTTAAGAAGTTATATTATATACTTTTAAAGTTAAACATTGCTCTAATAATAAGTAATTAAGTATAATTATTTTGACAAGAATAACAAACGTTGCTTATCCTAATGTATTGTAAGTTTTTTCTTCTTAGTTGTTCTCCGATTATTCTTAGTTGGTATTATTTTTCAATAAAGAGAGCTATTACAAAATTAGAGACTAAAAAAGAATCAATCAAACCAAATAGTGCTAAATTTTGGCAAGTTAAAATCTCGTGGATCACAACCTCAGGTTTTTTTATTAAACTATGAAACTTCATAAATATGTAATATAACTTGAGATTCTTGATTAGAATAAATATGAGATTTCGAGTTGATAAAAACTATAAAACTTCAGTTTCATGATAAATGTGAGACTTCGTACTCATGTGAATCTTTAAAATTTCATGTTCTATAAAGACTTTGGGTTTTAAATTATGGAATTAACCCATTATATTGGCAGTCATTTACTTGACTATTACAATGAAATTATAAAGAACGAGTAAAAATGGCAAGTGAACTAGTTTAGTTGGAAGACACCCATATTTTAAAATGTTCCTTTGATACAGGTTTTTGTTTGTTTATAAAAACCGAATTGATAATCACACATAAAAAGTTTTTATTAAACTACATCAATTTTTGAGTCAACCTCTTCACATGACCTATAAGACCATCTCCATTGGTATGCCAAACGACTAAAATGGAGTATATTTGCATTGTAGCGGTTGCCTTAAATTAGGGAAATGGTATATGGAATGGTAGAGGAATGCCAAAGGTAGAAGGGGATAAGCATTTACCATAACTGACGCTGACAATATCGTCTAACCATGGCCGATGCTCTCAACATCGCTTGTGTTTTTTTTTTAAATATGGGCCATATGGCCATAGCCGATATTCATTATATCAGCCAAAGATATTGCCACAGCCGATCTTCACTAAATTGGCCAAGCCACACCATTCCAAAAAAGAGTCATTATCAAACGGCTATTTTGTAAGTCTCTCTATATATAACTATCAACCCGCAACTTCATTTTCACTTCTCATATTTTTCAAGTTTTTGGTTTTCTCTAATTTATATAATTTAGTTTTTATTTGATAAAATAATTTATCTATTGTTTACTTTTGAAATAAAACATTAGTTTTATTTTTACCGGTAAATTATGTCTAAGAATCGCGGATCAAGTTTTTCACCGATAGAGGACGAAGCACTTTGCCGATCCTACAAGCAAGTTAGCGTTGATTCAATAACCGGCAAAAATCAAACACGCAACAAATTGTGGAAAGCCGTATTTGCGATATACCACCAACAACCTTGTATTCTAGTTTCAAAAACGTCATTATCTCTTAAATCACGCTATCAATACATTAGTTCTACAATTGTTACTTTTATGACTAAGTTCACATGCAATGAATAATCTCGAAAGCGGAACAAACAAAGTTGATTGGATAATTTTCGTTACATTGAATTTATTTATTTAATATTTACTATAACTATAAATTTATGTTTTGATGAATTATTTGTCTAGGTCAGAAAAGCTTGAGAAGCTTTCTTAATCGGGAAAAAAAGCCTTTTCCTTTTGATAATTGTTGTCAAATTTTGAAGGAACACAAATTAAAATTGCATAAATATACAAATTACATACATTCATATAAATATTAAAGAAAGTTCACTAAATATCACATACAATAGAAAAAATAATAACTATGAATTAAAATTGTACCTTTATTTTCTGCAATCTCCGAATATGAATCTCATATATAAATATAAATTTTCGATTTTTTTTTTAATTAAAGGAAGAGTGTATATTTAAGGGTGCGTGAAATGAGCGAAAGTTAAAAATTATAGGGTTTAAATGCCGTGTGAAATGAGAGTAAAAAATGGTTTGGTTTAAATGTGGGAAGCTTAATGTTCTAAAAAAAAGCCGTTGGATTTGTACCATTGCCCACAGCTGATGTACAATGCACCGTCTATGAAAGTTTAGGATTGACCGACATTCACTCCATCGGCTTTGTGCATTTCCCTCTCCCCTCCCTTTCCGGTGCAAACTACGTAAGAATGAAATTCTAAATATACCAATTTGGCAGAGGCGATAGAGATGGTCTACATACTCTTGGTATGAATTTACCAATTTAAGATTTTAAAAATGAACCGAAACTCTAACCAAACAACTAAAGGACTTTAAGAGTACAATACGTCAGTAATTAACTAGTACGATCTAGTGTGACCTGAGTTGTAGTAATAGGAAAAAACGCTCGGGTGACAAATTGAAACCATGTATATAAACCCCACACAACCAACAAAAAAGAACCCACCAAGAAAAAGTAAAGACAAAAAACCTGCAGATATTCCTGTCAATATACTTCTACAATACTTTCGCAGCGGTCCTCTCGGCCAAAAATGATCCGAAATTACAATATAGAGAAAATAAAATGAAAGAAGTAATCAAAACCCTAACAGAGAAAACCGAAGTTATTCCCATTCGCAAGAGCTATGGCCACCACCTTGACCAGGCGAAGAAGCCGCAGCAGAAGAATACTTGAAGTTGCAGTCTTCGCCAAGAAGTTGCCCAATTGCATCTGTAAGGGTGGAATGGTGTTTTCCTTGCTCAGTTTCTGGACCAAACCAATTCGATCCCAGTAGGAAATCCGGCCTCGAAAATTTCATTTGATTTGAAATATCGCTGTTTCTGTTATATTGCTTTGGATTCCACTCTACCAAGAAAATCAAAATAAGGACCCAATATCATCACGAAAATAAATAGAATCAACACTAGGGACATGTTTGATTGGAATTGTTTTACAAGGGGGGAAAAACGAAAAAAACCAAAGTATTGTTCTGTTTCCTCTTATTTGATAGGCAACGTTTTTTGTGATAACACACAATGTATAAGACCCAAAAAATTTCCTCAGATATGAGGAAAATATTTCTTACCTCCCCACACAAAACAGCGATTACACTTACTCGCCTTAGACTAGAGTCATCAACCCCCCCCCCCATAAAACATACACAAGAAAGTTTTCCCTGAAAATATCAAGCTCCCAATTATCTATAGATGAAGTGTGTCAGCTAAACACCAAATATTTGAGGTTGTTTTTGATATGTTGGTGGAATAGAATCAAAATCTATGAAATGAACTGAATAATTTTACTTGGAAAACAATAACATAGGGTGGAGATGGGTTATTAATTACAAAGAAAATGAGAAAATTAAACTTAACCGAGTTGTATGATGGATATTGATTTCATAGAAAATTAGGCAATCAAACACCATTAAAAATGGAAAACATGAAATTTTGAGTATTTTCTGCATAGAGGAAAAAGAAAAGCCCAGTGATAGACATAAAGAGTTACCCAAAACACAACGTAAGGTCCGTTTGGTAATAATGTGGAAAATGATTAGAAAACCGATGAAGATTTATGAGAAGCTGAAAAAAGGAAGTGATTTTGTGGGACTTGCTCCATATTTTCCTCTTTTTTTAATGGAAATCTTTTCCTACCCATTCCCCAAAAGAAATGGTTCCATGGAAAAACCAATAAAATAATATAACATCTCACCAAACCACTAATCTCTTTTTCCAACTTCTCATAAATATTAGTAGTGTTTTCAATCATTTTCCAACTTTTTTTTTATCACACCAAAGTTGAAAATTTTCCACCTGGAATTAAGTGTAATCAAACACCTCCAACAGAGTTACCTGGCAAAACTAAACCTAGAAACTATTTCTTTTCCACCCTTCCCAGGTTTACAATCAAACACAGCCAACACAACTCGAAAGAAAACGAATATAGACGGTAGTTTGGTACAAGAAAACAAAATATACACTAACCTTGCACAGTCTCGACTAAGTCAGGATCGTCAAATGAGCTTCCGCTAACAGGCGTAGTATATTCACTGAACACCGATATAGCAGAATGGCCTAAAGGAGAGTTTGGATCACCACCATACATTTCCCCCCATTCTGCATCACGGAGCTGAGTAGTCAAACCACCACCATCCACCACAAAACCACCACCAGCTGCTGCAACAGATCCGCCATCAGAAGAATACTGATGACGATGCCATGAATTTTTCTTGGACTTTTTCTTAGTATGTGATTCATATAATACAGATTCCAAAAGCCCATTGTTCCTTGGTGAGAGCGAGTCATCTGGCTGCTGCTGCTGTGTGGGCCCATCATTTGATGGAGGGGATCGAATAAGAGTATCAACAGACTCAAGCGAAGGCAGCGGGGAAGATGGTGGGTCACACCAGCTACCACCACCCCCCGCTTGAGTATCTGAAGAATATTGGAGTGAAGGGAGCTCTAGCTTCGAGGCGGGCCACGAAGAAGAGAAGTTGCCATTAAATAAAAGGGCATGGCTGCCCGAGTATGATGATGATGAAAGATCGGCATTAAGCTTATTATCATCGTACAATGAAGAAGAAGAAAACCCGAAAATCTTCTCGGAACAATCAAAGAAATCGTTGATAGGTGGGACAAAAAGGCTATTATTACTACAGGAAGTACCGAGGGCTTGTGAAATCACGGTACTCGAAGCAATATCGAGAAGAGTTGGTGGTGGATACGATGATTGATTTAGTTCCAAGTACTCGAACTCCACAGGCGGAATATCTAAGTTATAGGTTGGGAAATTTTTGGGATCCAGTGTATTGTTTCCATTTGAAAATGTACTCATATTGTGGATTTTTTGGCTGTCGATCAATGCTCGTGAACAGATATCGGGAGGGTAAATTGGTAAACCAGCACGCTGCCGTCTCTTGATTCTCGTGTTCCAGAAGTTCTTTATTTCGTTATCAGTACGTCCTGGTAACTGCCAAAAGAAAACTAGAGTTAGTTAGTAAAATACTCAATACAGAATTTACCAAGAAAATGAATATTCCATTTATTTCCATAGAGAATAAATACACCCTCTCTCAAATTAATTGTCCACACTTTCCATTTTGGGATGTCCCAATTTAATAGTATCATTCCTTTGGGCACATAGTCAACATACCAAATTTCACATAGAAAATTAAGTTGTATCATGACCATTGATTAGGTTGAAATTAGTGTTTTCCTATAAAGTACTAACATCAAAGTGGGACAATCAATTAGAGACAAAGAGAGTAACAAAAACAAAATTTAATCTATGTTTAGCAGATATTGAAAAGATGATTATAGAATAAATTAGTTTTCCGCTGCAAAGCAATTTACAATGGATATCTTCTGGGCTTTCTCCTATCAAAAAACATATCCAAATTAAGGCACATTTACCACAGACTTCTAAATTGTGTATAACATTGTGGCCAGTTCATACTTCATACCTTAAATAATATGGATATACACACACACTAGAATCAGTGGCACACTCAATGCATGTGCAATATCCTTGTAATTTCTCACATATGAATAGATTTGTAACACAAAAGAATTATGTCTAATGGTATTGGTGGTCAAGTGGTAACAACTTGCCTTCTTTACCATTTGGTCACAAGTTCAAATCTCAGTAGTAGCATTAATTTTTATTTAAATTTCCGAAGTGTGAAGGGTAATTTCGTAATTTCACATATCTACCAAAACCCCTGCTCACGCTTAATTTATAGTATATATATATATATATATATTTCTATTGTCCAAATACATACAATAGAGAATGAGAATTAAAAAAAATGAGTTCAAAGAGATCGCTGGTTCAGAACCGACTACCAGCTCAGAAATGTGAATGGAGAAAGTTTATTTATTCACATCATATATTACATGCTTATCCTTCATTTACCCTCTTTCCCTCCTCCAACATCATGGTTCAAAGACTTGTACTGGTTACGAGTATGGTTCTGCCCATCTAATTTTTCACACAGTATCAGTTTCAGGTCGTACGCATCATAATGCTATTAACAGCCCCACAAAACAATCTGTGGAAAAAATACATTGCGGAGAACTTCTAAAAGAAGTAGAAGAATCGCTTGGCTAACACGAAATCATCTCTTCTTCTAGTAGACAATGTTGCGTACATTTCAGTATTGATAGCAATGCACTAGTTGTGTCTAATGAGATATTCCATAATACCACGACAAATTGAAATGACATAAAAGCATTATAATACAGTACTACAGATAATGCATTAAGTCGTGTGTATATGTAATGCATATGACTAAACTTCCATATGATAATTTATGTCATGATTTTACATATTCCCGGAGTATTGCCCATATAATAAAAGCAGATCTTGGTGCATGGAGTCCCAAGAAGGCAAGAACTCCAACCAGTCCGATACTTCTTCGGCCAAATACGATATACAAGTGGGACCTGCACTATGAGCAAGCTGTGCGAAAAAACCGCCATCCCAAATGAAGTGTCTAGTTTGACTAACACGTTTTTTTTAAAGATGCACTAATTTCAACATAATACACAGGCAGTATGAACCAAAAGTTGTTTATTGTCATAAGATTTGCAAAATTGGTATGCCAAGAAAGGAAAATAGACTCTTAGCGGGACATCCCTAAAAGGGATGCTGAACTCCTAATTTGCAAATTTTCAGACATACCCTTCATTCTTTGCAAGGTGAAAAATGGAAGTGGGGACATTTGCAGATTTAAATTTCGATTAAGTTATGTGTGTAACCATCATGGTAGCTTGCATAGATGAGGTCAGTCAGTGTTCTGCAAATCCAAGGAGGCTTTTAGTGCAATCTTGGGATACGTAAAATGCAATGACGACAAAATATGCCATATATCATTCTTCATTTCTGAGTCTACTTGGAGGAAGGTACCACTTTCTGTTTCCTATTTGTTACTTCGGCTGTAGTTTGTTACTTTGGTAGTTCAGTTTTGATTCAATCTAAACCGTACAATCCACACGGATGACTAAGGTTTCGTACTTTAGAGAGGTGCTACACAATGCAATGCAATGTTACTGTTTAATCTGTGTGAGTTTGCGGCTCATGTATGATCTTTATTCATCTGTGTGTTACATTCTGTTTCCCCAAATTATTAATGTGAGGAATATGCTTGACAAGGTAATTTGTGTTTTTTTATCTCTCCTATGTTGTAAATACTGAATCAAGCAACAACAGTTTCAGAAGTTTTAGAGAAAGAGCGGAATTAAATAATTAACAAACTTTGAGATAGTTCCCCTCGAAGATTCCTTTTCTTCCCAAATAAGTAAAATAAATCTACAAAAACGCCACCATAAAGGACACTATGAGAATAATTTTTCACCCTAATGTGATGGTTATCCTCTTTCAAGATGAACTTAAACGTGAATCAATAAACACCAAATAAATGTATATTCTGGTATTCCAACAATTAAGGTGAAAGAGGATAACCATCAAAAAACAACCAAAGTTGCATTTTGAACCATCATTTTCATAAAAGTAGAACATTTTGAACCATCAATTTCATAAAAGTAGAAATATCTCTTTGAAAAGAGAAATTCTTTAAAACCCAATGCCTTAAAATTGAAAGGACGCACATCTACATGCAACAACACAGAAACAACACAGAAAATGATTGAGTTGCTGCTAAATCAGAAGACTGGGTGACAGAGAGATCAAAACACACACACCTCTGCAGCCATTCGAGCCCATTTGTTTCCCATCTTAGCATGGAGTTCAATGATACAATGCTCTTCCCCCGGTGTAAACGCGCCTTTTTTCAAATCTGGCCTTAGGTGATTAGCCCAACGTAAACGGCAACTTTTTCCACAACGGGAAAGTCCCGAGTGCTTCTGTACAGCATTCCAATTCCCCTCTCCATGCTTGTTTACGTAATCCACCAAAATTGCATCTTCTGCAGATGTCCACGGACCTTTCTTCAGCATACTATTACTGCCTTCTAGGCTACTATTAGCTTCATCAAAAGATGGCGAATCTACGCAGTCATCGGACATCATTATGTCCTTACTTTCACTTGTCATATTACTCATCTCCTTAAAATGCACCACAAGAGAGAATATATAGATCAGAACAAAACATACAAATATTGCCATTGAGCTCAGTACCAAAATATAGGTCAAAAAGGGCAGAACTGCCAAAACAAATAAACTACTCATTGACATAATTACAGTGTCACCAATATGTAATAAAAACAATAGCGTTTGAAAATGGAAAAATAACTCTTCTTTTAGCTCTACAATAAACAAAGGGTGGTATTATTGCCAAAGCAATGACAGCATTAGAACATACAGTAAAACTTCTTAAAGTATTACTATGTGTCTATGCTCTAGCGAAGGCATAATTGTTTTGCCAATGGGGTACCCTAAACAAAGTGCATCTCAATTTTCAAACGGTGAAGAAAGGGCTGCCACGCATCTAATCTAATCCTTATGCATATGTCAAAATTAAAGCAGAATGAATGCGAAACAAGCATAAATGCATATGTATATATAAAGAAGTGGCGCAAATATCATTTGGGAATATTCACAATATATATATATATATATATATAGAAAATTATTCATATACATAACTACATTTTTTTCGTAATTTCAAATGGAGATTAGTACAGTGTTTGGAGCATCTTATTTTATCAAGTGCAATAGAATTTCTATTAACACTTTATACTCTTTCAAAAATTTTGTAATTTGATATAAAAGCCCCTCAAATGTGAATAACATTTCCATTATCCCATCTATCTATATAATTTTATGACAAAATACAATATGCCATTCTAAAACTTGCACCTTACCACAACTATGCCGATAATTATCCTATCCTTGTATGAATTCATAATTGCACACACTGACACACACATATAATACTGAACTTGGAAAAAGAACCAAGATGATACCTGGATGAACACTTGGAACAAAAGATCAACCCCTTCTTGTCATTTCACAGAAGAAAAGTGCCCAAATTCAAGAAGATGGATTTTTTTTTTTTCTAAATTAAAAGGAGGCAAAGAAATTGAACAAAATCAAATACACCAAAGGGAAAGTGGAACCAATGAAAGCCCAAAAGGTTTAATTTAGAAGAAGAAGAAGACCCTAATTTCACAATTCCACTGAAATCTAAAAACTTGCAAAAGGCATAATAGTCAAGCTTGTGAATTTCAAATTCCCCAATTTAATCAACATAAAATTTGCTAATTCAATCAACTACCGATCATCTTTAGCTCACACATATACTAATCTGGTAAACGGATCTACTTTAAAGGGCAAAATTTGAGTGAAAGAAAAAAAAACGGAGAAATGAAGAAACCCTAGCTAGCCGTAATCAGTGAAAAAGGAAAGGGAAGATCCAACCATAGAGTTTCATATAAAAAGGGAGAAATTATAAGGAAAGATTATATGTATTTGTGTATGTATATAGAGAGGGGAGAGAAAACAAAAATTTAGAGAGGGGTGTGAAGGGGAGCTGATTTGATTTCAGGGGATACAGAGAGAAAGAGAGAGAGAATGGAGGAAAGGAAAGTAGAGATTTAAGAAGTTGAAGTCAAGTTAATAAAGTAGATGGAATTGGGGGGAGAGAGAGAGAGAGAACCTCAAAGTAGAAAAGGAAAATCAAGAAATTACTTTGGTTATAAAAGTAATTATGATTTTATTAGAGAGTGTAGTATTAACTTTGAGAAATTATAATGTTTATTTTTAATTTTGTATATTATTTTAATTATAATTACAATTGTATTAGATGATGATAATTGATAAATATAATCTTAAAATGTAACATATGTATGTGTTGTGATGATTATACATCATATTTAAATGATAGTATATGCATTGGATTACTACTCTTTATAAAAAAAAAATTCATTACTCATTGTGTTGCAATAACACCACCCAATAAAAAGTTAAATACCATTTAAAGAAGTGACTTTGTTAGTTTGTTTTGTTAATGAATTGATTAGGAGGTAAGGTCTATCATCGTATTAGTCTATTTATTGATAAATGCACTGATACAAAAAGTAAGTTATCTTTTTAAATCACAATCTTACATAAGTCTCTCTAAATCTTTTTTATTTTTTTGAATATATCAATGCGGAATTTGAATTTAAGATTTTCCGCTAGTCATGAGTAAATTATGGTCACAACTAGAATTGCGTACAATTTAATATTTATGTGCACTTCCATATAAAATTTGAATGGAGAAATGATATAAACACATGGAATAAGTCCGTGTAAACAAAATTCATTAGTTTTTTTGATATTTTTTTTATCATCTAAAATCACATACATCTATGTTTTATAGATTTCGAATAGGATTAAAATATATTGATTTTATTAATATCCGATTTTGAATTTAAAATAATACAATTTTAAAAAGATAATCATACATATCATCTAAACTAGATTGGACAAAAAAAATTATTCAACCCAAAAAAATGAAGTAAATTTCTTAAACAAAATTCGTTACTTTTTTAAAAAAGTTTATATATTATTTTGCAATCACATGTATCTAGTTTTTTAGATGTCAAATCAGTTTCAAATATATAGATTTTATTAATATCTTATTTTTTATTTTTAAATTTAAAATTTAAAAGATAATCATACATATCATCTAAACTAGATTGGGAATAAAAAAATTATAAATCCCAAAAAATGAAGTATACTTCTTTTTTTAGAAAAAAATTAAAATAAATATGGATGTATACGCGTTTTGTCTACCGGTTACTTTTACGAACCTACAAATCTAATTTAAAATGGGAAGAATAAACCTAAATGTATCATTGACTCAGTATCTCAATTGTTGAATAGTCTTATTTAAGGTTGTGGGTTTGAGCTTAATAAGAGCATCCGCAGCGTAATGAAAATATTTAGGCTAAATTTACTATACATTTTATTAACTTTTGAAACAGTTCACAAGCGAGAAGGGTAAAAAAAACAATAAAAAAAAAATTATACGAATGAAGCATTATCGTATCAGTTGATGTAAAAAAAAAAAAACAACCAAACTTGGCCATACGAATGTGGCAAAATCGTATGAGCCATACGAATTTGGCACACTCGTATGGTTCATACGATGATGGCAAATTCGTATGGCAATTTGAGGTTTTTTTTATTTTTTTAACTATTTTGGTTATACACCGTTTGGTCCATGTTTTCTCTTAATTATATTTTTGCCCCAATAATTCTATAACTCAAATAACCCATGTTTAAAACACAAAATAAATTTATATGATTTGTATTAAACATTAAAGAATTAAACTAAGTTCTAATTTCAATTGCAAAAGGTTCCAAAAAATGACAGCTTGTTTTAAAAATTATTTCAATATCTATTTATTATGTCTTGCAAGATACCATTATATTTTCTTGAAAATTATTATGATTATTCTTTTGACAAATCATTATTCAAATGTGAAATGATTGTGTTTTTGAAAGTCTTTTTTTCTTTAGACCATGATTATGCCCCATCCGTAGGCTTTGATGTCTTTTGTGTCATTTGTGTCTTTAAAATGAAACAAATTGCTTAAGGCATTTGCATGCATTCGTAGCATAAACCAAAAAGAAAATTACATCTTCTCATTCTCAGCATTACTCCACTTCTGTTTAATTTAAGATCATTCTCATTCCAAGATTTCTTCAAATCTTCATGTAAGTGTTTTAAAATTTTTATTTCTTTCTCTAAGTATTGTATTTTTTTAAATTGTTCTTATAGTCAAATTTTTTTTTCACAGAAATTATAATGGATGTTGTTCGTCGAATGTTTGGTAATAAAACAACCAATCGAAGTAAGAAAAATAGAGCGTCTGCGTCTACGTCTACACCTACAGAAAGGTGTGAACCTCCTAGAGCAAGTGCTTCCGCATGATTTTTTTTTTCCTTTCTCAGCAAGCTTTTCAGCCTTCCTCCCTATCGGTCGATCGCCCGGCGATTCAATATCAATAGGGGATGAATCATCACATAAGTTTATAGATGACGACCTACCATGTTCAGGACCAAATCGCGAATGTTGAGTATTTTGAGACGTTGTCGACAAATCATACTTTTTGTGATGCTTCAGAATTTGGTAACATCGATCAAATGTAAATTGTTTACCCTTCTGTGATAGGTAAGCTTGTCGTGTCATATTAATCTGTGTTGCAGTTAAAAAATGAATTAATTAAATGAACAAAATTAAACTATAGTTTATTTATATATATAATTATATATATATATATAAAACAAAAAAATTGCTTACCACGTCCATTTCATTTGTTCCACTAGCTTGATGTTGCATAGCATGTGAAAGTTTCCCAACATACAACACAACAGCTTTATTAATATAAGAGAAGCGTGACTGAAGAGATCATGAGGGTCTTTCATAAACAATCACATGTTGTTTGTGATATTCAATTGCAATAGCATCCCAAAATCTATCAATTGTTTGAGAACTTCCAACTATGGCATTTGTACTTACAGTAATATATGATCGGCATAATGTTTCATCTTCATGTGGAGACATATTTGTTCCACGCACACGATTTGCCATTTTGCACTTGTACTAAATTTACAAAGTTCTATCTAACTTTGTTTTTTTTCCCTCACCTCTTTTTTTTTATTCTACTACTGGGAGAAATGTTGCAAACAAGTGAGGAAAAAAATGGTGTGCAAGACCTGATTTTATAGATAAAAAAATTTGGCACTTAAATAATACAAAAACAATAATTGGTTTAAAATAGACACTTTAATAACTTATTTATAATTTCACCCCCTAAAGTTAAAAAGTTAACTTTAACATCATCCAAAGCTAGCAACGGTAATATAAAAAAAAATAATTAATGGGTCATACGAATGTGTGTCATTCGTATGGGTCATATGAATTTGATACACTCGTATGACTCATACGAGTGACACATATTCGTATGATTCAAATTTTTTTTATACGAGTGTGCTAAATTCGTATCATTCGTACGACTCTCCCAAATTCGTATGACTAAAAATTAGCGAAATGGTAAATTTGGCTAGTCGGTACCCTACCTGCCAAAATTTTAACCTACCTTTCTATCTGGTGTGAACGGGGTAGGGTAAATTTATCAATTTACCCTACCCGATACAGATGCTCTAATTACAACTTTTTGGATAACTATAGCAATCTCTAATATTTTTTATATTTTTATTTTTTGTAAAATTTACATAACTTGTAATTTTTTTTTGTCTTCAACAGTTTTTTAAAATACAAGTTTGTGTAAAATAATTGTGTAAAATACATTCCCTTTTTACAATGCCATATCATTTTTCTCTCTCTTTGTTTTTTAAATAAAATTTAAAAATATAATAGCTTCAAATGTAAAATATGAATCTTAATAAAAATTATATATTTGAATATACTCATCAACATCTACAAAACAAGTTCCATTGCAATTATAAAATTGTTTATAAAAAAATTCAAGAAAAAATAATAATAAATTGCGTAATTGATAGTTAACTAGTGTTGAAATCTTATTAGTTATTTTAAAATATACACAAGCCTTTACAAAAATACTATCGGAACATATTTGTTTTAGTATTCAAGTTTTTGTAAAAATCGGTTGACACATGATTTCCAAGATAATTTTAACACTACCAATGGGGATGCTCATAACACTTTTAACTTTTAAAATTTGCATTTTGTTCCTTGGTCGTCCTTAATCTCTTATTTTCTTAGCAACTCCAAGGTTTGCTCATGATAAAAGTCTTCTCTGAATGAATCTATGCAAGACATGTGCAAGGTCGTCCCTAGGAGAAAAACTTACCTGCACTTGGTATACCACGTCAGCGATTCCACGTGGTATACCTAGCCAATCACCTCTCGCCACGTCGCCTCCTCTCTCACTCTCTCCGCCACGTCACTCTCCTCTCTCTCACCTCTCACCACCTCCGGCGACTCACCACCTCCGGCGACCACCTCTCATCACCTCCGGTGACCACCATCCGGCTGCCTCTCACCACCTCTGGCGACTGCCTGCGCCGCTCACCTCTCACCACGACCACCTCCGGTGACCACCATCACTCCTCCGACTGCTCGACCACCATCAACACCTCCGGCATGTTCTCCGGCACCGACGTCTCTCTCTCTCCTCCTCTCTCTCTTCCTCGAGCGAGGAAGAGAGAGAGAGCCGTCAATGCCGGAGAACACGCCAGAGTTGTTGATGGTGGTCGAGCAGCCGGAGGAGTGATGGTGGTCGACGGAGGTGGTCGTGGTGAGAGGTGAGTGAGCAGCCGAATGGTGGTCACCGGAGGTGATGAGAGGTGGTCGTTGCCGGAGGTGGTGAGTCGCCGGAGGTGGTGAGAGGTGAGAGAGGGGAAGAGAGAGAGAGGAGAGTGACGTGGCGGAGAGGAGGCGACGTGGCGAGAGGTGATTGGCTTGGTATACCACGTGGAATCGCTGACATGGTATACCAAGTGCAGGTAAGTTTTTCTCCGTCCTTAGATATAAATGACCCAAGCCACTGTCTAATGCCTCATTTATTAGGACTCTTGATTTTTTCAGACCTATATATATATATATATATTATAACTGTTAAAATGAATTGACGTTCATTAAAATTAATAGAAATATTCTTTGGCCAGGCGGATGTGAAGGGGGTTGATTTGATTTGAAGGCATAGACTATAGAGAGAGAGGGACAGAGGGAAAGGAAAGTAGAGAGATGAAAGTTGAAGTCAAGTTAATCTATATTATAAGGGAAGGAAATATCATATCACATAATTATTTAATTAATTGTTTAGGTTTTTTTAAAAAAATACACATAAAATGTTAGTTTTTGGATGTGAATTTTTTTTAAAAAAAATTACATCACCACACTAATGGCTAAAATTTATTTACAAACAATACAACAAATTTGAACCCTTAGATATATTTTTAGAATATCAAATAAAAAAAGTTAACATTTTTTTATCTCTGTAATATTCTACCAATCTACTCTCTCTCTCCCACTTTTCTCTCTCATTAATTTAAAAAATAAATAAAAAAACATTAACTTTAAATACAAAAACTAAAAATTATTAAAATATTCATATTTAAAATTTATTGATCCATACCTATAAAATAAAATCCATACCTATTGTAACCCACTTTTCTCTCTTTAAACATATTTATTCTTCATATACTTACATTCAAATCTAATTCTTCCTTTAGTTTAAAAATATAAAAAAGATATACGTTTTTATTTAATCTTTTACAAACTTAAATAGTTTATTTTATTTTATTTTAAAAAAATATATTACTTTTGTAAACCAATGTTACTACCAATGGTACCATATATTTACAATTAAAATTTAAAATGCATTACTTTTGTAAATCAAGGTTACTACTAATGGTGCTATCTGATTATAATTAAAATTTTATAAATTTATAACGTCATTGTAACAATAATGGGATATTAATTTTTGTATATATTGGTGAATGATTATTAACCCATCCCGACCTTAATGAATTGGTAAAACGGGTTTGAATTTAAGCATATCATAAACGGATGTACTTCGAGTTTTTCAATTAAAAACCATCTCAATCTGGTCGGGTCAAATATATACTCCCCCTATCCCCGTGCTTGACAGTTATATAAGTTGTGTATACAGTTTTCTTAAAATATGTTTTAAATTGCATGCTATTTAGGTATTATGTTTTTTTTGCTCAATCTAATTGTTAATTTTTTTTTACATCGCCGTATATATTTGAAGTCAAGTTAATAAAGTAGATGGCAATCGGAGAGATGGAAGTTGAAGTCAAGTTAATAAAGTAGATGGCAATCGGAAAGAGAGAGAGAGAACCTCAAAGTAGAAAATGAAAATCAAGAAATTACTCATAGTTATCAGAGTAATTAAGATTTTATTTTAGTATAAATTTTGAAAAATTATAATGTATACTTTTATTTTTGTGTGTTAGATGATGATAATTGATAAATACACCACTAAAATGTGACATTTCTATTAAATATATGTATTGTAGTGCTTGTAAGTACATCATATTTGAATAATATTATATATAGTGGCATAAATGCACTTCAAAAATATTTTTATCGTCACTCATTGTGTTACAATAACACCGTGCAATAAAAAGTTAAGTACCATTTAAATAAAACTAGTTTAAGAACACAAACTACGTGTATGTAACATATTACTTAATAGTTTTTAAAATTAATTAAAAAATATAATAACGTTTGATTTACTTTGAAGTAAATTTGATTTCGTTGTTAAATGTCATGAATTCAAATTTCCCCTCTAATATTTTCTTATAATAACTATTAATGAAATGAGTAATTAGATAATTTTGTACACGTATCAAACTCTTTCAATTTATTTAAAAATTAAGATGCAGTATATATAGATAAAAGTAGAGAAAAATAGAGTTTCTATGCATATGTTGGAGCAGCTAATACTAGGTGTGTTATTTTTGGTAATCTTTCTTTAGTGAGAAGAAGAGGGAGTCAGGCCATCATTAAATATAAACATTTATATTAGACTAATTTCATAGCGACCTAATACCAAAATTTAAAGAAGTGACTTTGTTACGTTAATTTATTAATTAGTAGGCGAAGTCTACAATCTTATTATTCCATTTATTGATAAATGCACTAACATATATTATATAAGTTATTTTTTTAGTCACAATTTTGAGTTTTTCTAATTTTTATTTATATTTTAATACGTTGATGTGAGATTTAAACTTAAGATTTTTTACTAGTTAAGATTGAGTTCTGACCGCTACTAGATTTACGTAAAATTTATGTGCACTTTCATTTAAATTTTAATGGAGAAATGATTTATGAACACATGGAATAAGTCATTATAAACAAAATTCATTAATTTTTTTTTTAATTTTGATATATATCATTTCACAATCACATAGATTTTGTTTTATAGATTTCGAATAAGTTTAAAAAATATAGATTTTATTAATATCCGATGTTTGAATTTAAAATAATACAATTTTTTTTTAAAAAGATAATACTAAATATCGTCTAAACTAGATTGGGAAAAAAAATTATCCAACCCAAAAAAATGAAGTATACTTCTTAAACAAAATTCATTACCTTTTTTAAAAAAATTGAATATTATTTTGCAGTGACATGGATCTTGTTTTATAGATATCAAATCGGTTTCAAATATATAGATTTTATTAATATCTGAATTTTGAATTTAAAATTATACAATTTTTTTTAAAAGATAATCAAACATATCATCTAGATTGGAAAAAAATGTATATAACCCAAAAAATGAAGTATACTTCTTTTTTTTTAAAAAAATCTATTAATAAATCAGGCAAGTCCTAATATGTTAAGGACTCTCCTAACTTATGTTTCCAACTGGTGGTTCAGATTTTATTTGAGCCTTTATGTTTTAATCCGACGACTTAGAATTGTGATGGGGTATTGGTAATTATAATGATAATTATGACTACATATTTATTTTATTAGTAGATATGAAGTTTTTGAAACCTTTACAAATTCTTCTATTATATCTTTATCCTTAATCATAACAATAATTGTGTATTTAATTAATTTATTATTAAATATTGGAATCTTTCAAACTTATTCAAATTCTTGATTGTTTTATTAACAAATACTTAAATAGTGATTTAATTTATCATTGTAATTGAAAGCTGAGATCTAATTTTCTAATTACAATACTAAATAATACATAATTTTTTATCTATTTACTTCACTGTAATAATAATAATAATAATAATAATAATAATAATAATAATAATAATAATAATAATAATAATAATAAATATTATCATATTATCTATTAATAATCATATCAGTCCTAATATAGCAGGACCTTTTTATGTTTATGTTCCCAATTGGTGGCTCAAATTTAATGTGAATGTCTATCTTTCGATCCAACATTTCAAGATTATTAAGGCATGTTGGTAATATTGATGATAATAATAATATGTATTTAGTTAATTAACTATATTAAAGATTTAAATTGTTTAAAACCTATGAAAATTCTAATTGTATTTCTATAGCCATTAAATATTTATTTGTAAATTAAAGTTTTTTTATATCTCCAATATGTCATTGATTATTTAACATATAAATTATTTATATAATAGCATCTCCGGCACTACTATATATTTATATTTTGTTTAATTATAAATTATAGTTTTTTTTTATATTTTTAACATCCCCATATTATTTAACATGTAGATTACCTATAAAAGAATATGTTGAGTAATAATAGTGCATATTTATATCTTATTTGCACTCTTACATCAGCTTTCTCTCTCTCCAACTTTTTTTTTAAAAAACTTCAAAATATAATAAATTTTAATTTAACAATATTTAAAGTTCATTTTTCTAGGGATATTGATTTATTTATGATTTTTTTTAAGTTTACAAATTGTATATACAAAAATAGATTAATATTATTGTAAAAGAAAAAAGAATTATGTTAAAGAAATTTATCTTCCTTAAGCATAATTAATAAATTATAAATTTGGTTACTTTAAAAATAACTATAAATTTGGTTCGATAACAAATAAAACTACCTTAGCAAAAGCAATCAGGATTTAGGATGACAAAATATCCACTCCAATAAGTTTTTGACTAAACATGACCCTAAAGCCTGATATTTTTTTATTTTTTTAGTTGTGGTAAGTATGGGTACATTCTAAATATAAATACGATTTGAGTTATATCCAACTTAGGTTCATGTAAATATAGCATATTGAATTCAAACAAACCCATATATTAAGTGAAGGAGAGCCATCTTTTAGGAACCTTGACTATCCCCGTGGTGATGTCCAAAAATACCTAATAATATTGCGTCCCTTACCATTATTCGATTATTAGGAATGTTTGAGTAGTTTTTACTATCAATATCAATTATTTATTAATATTTTAACATTTAGTTATATTAAATTCACTGTAAGTTTCGATTGCTCGTAATTATTTATAAATTCTTAAATTTAATTCTATTTTTTTATTATAAATAGTAAAAATTAATTTTTTGAATGCAAGAATTTTAATTTTTAACACCCCTTTATTTCTAAAAAACAAATACAAAGGGCATCATATCATATATACATTAACAACTTCATTTTTAATCATTAAAAAATTTAGAACTCGCGAATTTATTTATTTATCTCTCAAGATTAAATTAGTGATATTTATAATATCAATTTGTTTGACGAAGAAAATATAATTAATTATAAGAAAGGATAAAAAATAAAAAAGTTAATTATAGGTGATAAGTACATATCCAAAACTTAGAGCATATCAGGTATTATATTTATTATTTTTTTAAAATAAAATAATAATAGTTTATTTTCTGTAACGACAAAAAATATCTAACATCGATATTATAATGGAAAGTTCCTTAGTATATACGTGGGTGTAATAAACCTAACTTACAACTTGGGCTAACCATTTTGATAGATAACCCGAATTGTTACATATGGTATCAGAGCGGATCCAGGAACACTATCACGTAACGTGTAAATATTGCGGATCGGGTCTGTACCCGGCTTGACGAGGACGGCAGGGATTTAACGAGAGGAGATTGTAACGAACCAAAATATCTCATATCAGTAGTGTAATGAGAAATTCCTTGGTGTATATGTAGATGTAATGAACTGGACTTACAATTTGAGCTAGCCAGAAACCTTGGACTACAACCACGTGACGTGTTGATATTGTGGGTCGGATTTATGCTGCTTATGGAGAACCAGAATATCTGGATGCGGTTAGCTAATAGGGGGAGATTGTAACGACAAAAAAAATCTCACATCGATAGTATGAGGGAAAAATCCTTAGTATATATGTGTGAACAATGACCCTAAATCACAATTTAGGCTAGCCATTTTGGGGGAGAACTCGGGTGGTTACATATGGTATCAGAGTGGACCCAGGACCACTATAACGTGAGGTGCTGATATTGTGGGTCGGGTTTGTGCGGCTAACGGCAAGCCTTTGTGTGTGACCTCGACCTGACGAGAACGTCAGGGATTTAACGGGCGGAGATTGTGAGAGTAATGTAATGGGAACTTCGATAGTATAATAGGAAGGTTCTTGATATATATTGGTATATATGTTACAACTTAAGCTAACCATTTTGGGGGAGAACTCGGATGGTTACACTTTCTCTGAAAACTAATTATAATTTTGAAATATTATGTTGATCTAAATATAAGCATATCAATTTAAATTTATCTAAATGTAAACATATTAATTTAAACTTACTTAATTATTGTTTTGGCATATGTTTATTCTATATGTGATTAATAATTTCTAAATTTTAAAAATCCAAAAGGTACTAATGGAAATATATAAATGGATTGTGTTGGAATTAACTTTAGGGGATCAATAGTTGAGTTTAAGGTTTTACCAAATATCTAAAAATATGATTAAAACTAAACTTGACTAAAAGTATATTTATTTAAAAAAAAATAAAAAAATCTACTCAGTTTACTATATTATACGTATAAATCTTAACTCACTATTTCCCTTCTTACCAGTTGTAATTAGATTGTATCATAAGGGTATTTTAAAGAAAAAATGTTATATTTCAGTAAAGTTGAGACAAATGAATAGAATTTACGTGAACTCGAACTTAATCCATTTAGCACCCATACTTTTTTAGATTATAAAATAAAATAGAAAGAGTCCGGCTTATATTGAGGTTTGCTTAGACGAAAACCAGTCAAATTAGGCGATTTTCCATCCCTAATTATAACGGGAGTGCAATTAGTTAGATTTAATTTACTTTACCACTATTTGAATAATATGCATGCAATTATATTTTTAAAATTTGGTTAAGATTAAAAATTAAATTAGTGCCACATGGGAAAATTTAATTCCTCTTATTCAAATTAAAAATATACTATTATTTTTTTAGGATAATGTTAAAATTAATTTCTTTAATAAATAACAAAATTAGAATAAGAACTCTTAATATGAGATAAAAAAAATTAAAATTACAAGTAATTATAGATATAAAAAAAAGGTAGTAATAAATATAATGTTAAATAGTGTGACCAATTACATATAGGCACAATTGAATCGTGCCGTAGGCACGGGTATTGACTAGTAAATAAATATGGACGAACACGCATTGCATCTACTCGCGTTACTTTTATACACGTATAAATCTAATTTAAAATGGAAAGAATAAACCTAAAAGTATCATTGACTCAGTATCTCAATTGTTGAATAGTCTTATTAATAACGCTAAGGTTGTGGGTTTTAGCTTAATAATTACAACTTTTTGGATAATTATAGCTATCTCTAACAGTTTTTTAAGTTTTTTATAATTTTATTTTGTCTTCAACGGTCCTTAAAATAAAAGTTTGTGTAAAATAATTATGTAAAATACATTCCGTTTTTACAATGCTACGTCATTTTTCTCTCTTTGTTTTCTAAATAAAATTAAAAAATATAATAGCTTCAAATGTAAAATATGGATCTTATTAAAAATTATATATTTGAAATATACTGATCAACATCTACAAAACAAGATCCATTGCGATTATAAAATTGTTTATAAAAAAATTCAAGGAAAAATAATAATAAATTGCGTAATTGATAGTTAACAAGTGTTGAAATTTTATTAGTTATTTTTAAATATACACAAGACTTTACAAAAATACTATTGGAACATATTTGTTTTAGTATTCAAGTTTTTGTAAAAATTGGTGACACATATGATTTTCAAGATAATTTTTACTCTACCAATGGGGATGCTCTTAGCACTTTTAACTTTTAAAATTTCAATTTTGTTTCATGGTCGTCCTTAATCTCTTTTTTTCTAAACAACTCCAAGATTTGCTCATGATAAAAGTCTTTTCTAAATGAGTCTTTGCAAGACATGCACAAAGTCGTCCCTGAACATAAATAACCAGCCACCGCCTACGACTCCCGCTTAATAGGGCTCTTGATTTTTTTCGGACATAATATATATATATATATATATTATAACTGATTTGATTTGAGGGTATAAAGAGAGAGAGAGAGAGAGAGAGAGGGGGGGGGGGGGAAGGAAAGTAGAGAGAAGGAAGTTGAAGTCAAGTTAATAAAGTAGATGGCAATCGGAGAGAGAGAGCCTCAAAGTAGAAAATGAAATCAAGAAATTACTCTTAGTTATCAGAGTAATTAAGAGTTTATTATAGTATAAATTTTGAAAAATTATAATGTATACTTTTAATTTTGTGTATTATTTTAATTATAATTATAATTGTATTAGATGATGATAATCGATAAAAGCACTACTAAAATGTGACATTTCTATTAGATGAATGTATTATAATAATTATACATCATGTTTAAATAATATTACATATGGTAACGTAAATACACTTTAAAAATATTTTTATCATCACTCATTGTATTACAATAACACCATGCAATAAAAAAGTTAAGTACCATTTAAATAAAACTAGTTTAAAAACACAAACTACATGTATGTAATATATTACTTAATAATTTTTAAAATTAATTAAAAAATATAATAACGTTTGATTTACTTTGAAGTAAATTTGATTTTGTTGTTAAATGTCATGAATTCAAATTTCTCCTATAATATTTTTTTTTATAATAACTATTAATGAAATGAGTAATTAGATAATTTTGTACATGTATCAAACTCTTTCAATTTATTTAAAAATTAAGATGCAGTATAGATAAAAGTAGAGAAAAAGAGAGTTTCTATTTATATGTTGGAGGAGCTAATACTAGGTGTGTTTTTTTGGTTATCTTTCTTTAGTGAAAAGAAGAGGGAGTGAGGCCATCATTAAACATAAACATTTATATTAGACTAATTTCATAGCGACCTAATACCGAAATTTAAAGAAGTTACTTTGTTACGTTAATTTATTAATTAGTAGGCGAAGTCCATAATCTTATTATTTCATTTATTGATAAATGCACTAATATACATTATATAAGTTATTTTCTGAGTCACAATTTTAAGTTTTTTGAATTTTTTTCATTTTTTTGAATATGTTGATGCGAGATTTGAACTTAAGATTTTTTACTAGTTAACATTGAGTTTTGGCTGCTACGAGATTTACGTACAATTTATGTGCACTTTCATATAAATTTTAACGGAGAAATGATTTATAAACACTTGGAATAAGTCATTATAAAGAAAATTCATTATTTTTTTTTAATTTTGATATATATCATTTTGCAATCACATAGATTTTGTTTTATAGATTTCGAATAAGTGTCAAAAATATAGATTTTATTAATGTCCGATGTTTGAATTTAAAATAATACAATTTTTTAAAAAAGATAATAGTACATATCATCTAAACTAGATTGGAAAAAAAATTATCCAACCCAAAAAAATGAAGTATACTCTTAAACAAAATTCATTACTATTTTAAAAAAAATTATATATTATTGTGTAGTCACGTGAATCTTATTTTATAGACGTGGAATCGGTTTCAAATATATAGATGTTATTAATATCTGATTTTTTAATTTAAAATTATACAAATTTTTTAAAAGATAATCGTACATATCATCTAAACTAAATTGGAAAAAATATTATCTATCCCAAAAAATGAAGTATACTTCTTTTTTAAAAAATAATGAAAATAAATATGGACGAACACGCGTTGCATCTACTCACGTTACTTTTATACATGTATATAAATCTAATTTAAAATGGGAAGAATAAACCTAAAAGTATCATTGACTCAGTATCTTAATGGTTGAATAGTCTTATTAATTATTAATATTAATGTTGTGGGTTTGAACTTTAATTATAATTTTGTAAATAGTTAGCACTTTTAACTCTTTAAAATTTGTTTTTTATCCCACGGCCATCCTTAATTTCTTTTCTGCTCGGCAACTCCAAAGTTTGCTCGTGTTAAAAGTTTTGACAGAATGAGCCTGTGCATGTGCAAGGATATTTTTAGTATTTATAAATCAAACACACAGAAGTAAACCACAAAGATCTTCCTAATTCTATTGCAAATTTATTATTATATTTTTTTGCTTAAAAAACTATACATCTTTCCTAATTTTATCACAAAAAAATTGGTTTGTGAAATTTATTTTTATACTTTTTTTGCTTGCGGTGGATTTAACTATTTTTTATAATGTAAATATAATTTCCCTTCTAAGATCCTCATACACTATTTGGTGTGGGTCTAATTGAACCCAATTGGAGGGGAAAGTAAGGATGCGAACAACGAAAAGAGCCTTTCCTCACTTTTTGTTGTGACTAACGCATTTTATTTTCATATTTAATGACCAATCAATAGAATTATATGGAGTGTATGATTCAACCCCCCACCCCCCACGCTTAATACGTATGCAATATTATATTTAATAAATATTTTAAAAATATATAATTATATTTGTTTAAGTAGTAACAATACTCTTATCTTCGATAAATATTTTAAAGTTATATGATTATGTTTGCTCAAGTGGTGACAACTCTATCTTATTATAAATAGAGTCAAAAGTTCAAATCTCAGGGCATTTTTTTTATTATTTTTAATTATATGAATGCCGATGTTTTAGTAACTAAATAGAGGTTTTAAATACTTCCGATGCGCTTTATTAATAATATAGATAAGTACAAAATAAAAGTCCAAGCAGTATTTTAAGTGCAATAGATGTGGATAGTGACTTAGGCATGCCAAATAATATTGTAGGCACAAGTGATACCACAAGGACTTTGAGATTATAAATCTCACATCAAGAAATCAAATTCTTACAAAAGAATATATAGGAATAGGGTTACTCTACCCATACACAATTGATTTTCGATCGGATGATCTAAATTCTAATATGGTATCGTGTTGGGCTAACAGGCCCACTGATTGGGCCCTCCTGCGCGTCACGGAGCGCCCATGGGTCGACACACATATCAACAATATTATCTCCAATTTAAACACCTTATTTACTTGATACACCTAATTCACCTGACCTGGGCTTCCCGCACAACCACTTGACTAAACCTGGTGTACGTATACCGAGGGCTTGTAGAGACTCAGCTCTGATTTTTTTGGTTGTTTCAAAAACTCCATTAATTGGTACCATATTAAAATTTGAAACATTCAACCAAAAATTAATTTACAATGATTGTAGTAACCCTTAATTTTATATATTACTTTATGAGAATATGATTTTTCGATGTGAGATTTGTAATATCACCACGAATAACATGGACAATGTCACTGTTACAAATAACTGTATACAAATGGTATAGTGCCGTAAGTGCAGTTATACCTAGTATTTGCATCTTGGGCCTTTGTTCTCACGTGGTAGCCCTTGCATATTTTACAAGATCATCCACTGCAGTTGCTCCATGTAGGACTAGGCCAACTATTGCCCGTTTGAGATTTTGTTTTTTGATACTTGTATAATTTTATTTTATTTTACTTTCCCTCTTATTTCATATGCAAAATAAGGCTTCTCTGTTTTTATAATTGTTAAATTTTGTCTCTTGCATACAGGGAATTTTAAACAATTAAGTAAAAGTGGTCAATTAAATCAAATTATTAAGTTAACAAAATTAGACATTAACTCCTATTTTTACGTAATTATTTGAGATTTCGCCGCCGCATGTATGGAGTAAATTTAAAGACTATGAAAATAGGGGGCCAAGTCTAATTTTGCATTGAAAACACGGCAAAGTCTAAAAAAGCCCAAAATTATCCTACACCATTGCACAACACCTCAAATAAGTAAAATAAATTTTACCTACCATAATTTACAATCTGTGTAGTGTGTACCATTGTAGACACTTAGAGGTTTGTGTGTTGCCCACCTTCTGCACCCTCATAAAATTTGTGTAGTTTAGTTAGAGATTTGTGCATTGCCAAGTTGTACGCCATCAAAAACTACACTAACGTTCTCATCTGAATATTCACAATGGTCATTCCATGTCTTAATGTTAGCAAATATTACAGCTTTTGGATCAGGTGACACATTTCCTTTGAGAACTTTGTTGTTTTTAGTTGAGCAGGTCTCCATATGATAGTTTCACATTCATTGATTTTGATCTTGTCCTTGGCAAACTGATCTGTTGTTTGCAAGGAGGGGATGAGCTAGAGGTGGACAAATTCGATTTTCTTTTTGAATCGGCTGTTATTGATGTAGCAGATGAAATGTTGCCATTTTTACTATGATATGTTGTGTTTGTGGCATTAATGCATGATTCAACTTCTCTACTTGTGCTCTTTCTTTCGGTTTGCCCATCAATGTTCCGCAATTCAATTGATTTCTGTAGAAGAATTTCGTCTATTTCACACCACGAGTCGTCCTCCATTATGTGCTCTAGTTTTGTTACCACCTGATACAATGCCACAGAAAAAATGAAGATAGCTCATTTCATGTTGCCACATTCATTTACATTGCCTAAATTCAAAATGTTTGCATCATTTGTCGAGGATTTGAACATATTTGTTACATTTATATATATGATGAGAGATTTTCATGTTGATCTGATTAATTTTGGACATAAAAATGTTAAACTTGAAGAGTGAATAAGCAAAACAATCCGTTCTTCACTTCTATATTTTCAGAGCTAGACAATTTTGGAAACGACATGATAACATACCTCAAAATGAAATTGCCATGAGATTGACGTAAGTCTTGTTGTAGTGTCTTAGGTTTTTATCACGATGGCATGTTTGTGTAAAATTTCTGGCAGGAAATTGACACAAAAACTGGAGATACATTATCTTAACTGTGTTCATGTTTAGTTGTTACTGACGTGTCTTATCCTGTCTAAATTAATCGTGTCTGTCGTGTTGTCAGCTTCATATTTTGGTGAGAGATGGTTTTTAACATGGTATCAGATCTTAGGTTTCTCAAGGTATGAGGTTCGACTCTTGGTCAATTTTGTCTACGGTAAGGGTAAATTCTAAGTACCACTTAACAACAGGATAAAAGCCTGCCTCTTTGCATCTTGAAATTTGTTGCTGGTTGGTTGTTCAGTTACTTTTGAACAGAATTTGGAGTCACTCCAGAAGAAATTGCCCACTAACAAAGCTTAATTACCTCAACCATTGATAATCTTTTCTGGGGATCCTTGGCGAGACATTTTTCGGCCACTTGAACCATTGATATGAACTGGTAGCCATTGCGGGCATTGACAATTTTTGTGTCAATCAACTCGGAGTATTTCCTTTCCTTGAAAAGCGGTTTTGCCTGTTGAGAAAAGCAGTACAAAATCCTTCTGAGCATCCAAATGTAAAAGAGTGAGATATCTAATGATTCTTCAAAGTTACTAATGAATCTCATTGTTCTCAAATTTCTGCACATTCTCTGCGATTACAAATTCCAGGATCGGAGGGAGTGAGGGAGGATCAATGAGCCGATAAACAGAGGATTTGAATATTCAAAAAGTAAGTTTAGAAGGAAAAAAAAAGAAGCAGCAGCCAGTGTGTTGAGTATATTTCAGTTTAGAAGTTGAGATTGATAATACTCCCTCGTCTCAAATTGACAGACCAAAACTTTGACTTTGTACTTGTTAAGAAAAAAACACTAATTTCAACCTCATCAAATGGAGGATACAACTTATTTACCATTTGGTACACTGATTATTATGTTCCGAAAAAGGGAAGTTCAGAGTTTTAGTTGTTACCCATCCCAGTAAACTTTTCTCCTCAGGTCTCCTGTCTGTCGTACTGCGGCTAGTGATCAGCTCCAGTAAGACCGCGCCAAATGCGTAAACATCCGTTTTTGTTGAAGCTTTTCCACTTTCTGCATATTCTGGAGCCAAATATCCGAATGCCCCCATTACACAGTTATCCGAGAACCATTCTGTTCTATTTTGTGTTCTTGCTAGTCCAAAGCTAATCAGCTGAAAAACATTTATCATTTAAGCTCAAAATTAGTCATGAACATATATATCTATATATGTATTAATCCTTCTATTTTTTGAATTGTTACCACTGGCTCATGGTCATGGGTCAGTAATATGTTCTTCGGCCTTATATCTCTGTGGATTATATTGTTCTCATGCAGATAGTTTAAACCTCTGGCTGCTCCCACTGCAATCTTCAACCTTTCCTCCCATGTTAAAAGTCGGCTGCTCTGATCTGAGTTCCATCAGCAAATTGATATTGATTATCATACGATCTCACCATTGGTTGTTCTTATAAAATGGGAAAAATGAAGCAAACACTTTTGTATTTCAGGTTTGCACATCCGACCCCTAAACAGTTAAAGCATTAAATACTCCCTCTGTCTCAAATTAAGACTCTCACTTTCCTTTTCAAAACGTCTCAAGCTAAGAATCTCGTTTCCTAGGATATGATCAGTGCACCAAATCTCACAATGATAAACAAGTTTTATTCTGGACCATTGATTAGACAGAAGTGTTAAAAAGTACGAAAGTCAAATAAGGACCGTTAATTGGAGACGGAGGGAGTCTTTTAGTGTAATTTTCCTAAAACTAAATCAATTGAAATGGAATTCTGTGTTATATGAGCTTACTTGATAGATGATTGTCAAGTGAACCATTGCATATGTACTCATAAACAAGCAACCTGTGGCCCTCTTCTGAACATGATCCCAATAGAATCACCACATTCTTATGTCTGGCTTTCTCGAGTGCTTGCATTTCACTTTTGAACTTATTTTCCCCTTGAAAACTTGTTTCCTTTTGTTTCTTAACAGCAACTGTCGATGTATTTTTTAGCTCCCCTTTGAAAACAGCACCATACCCTCCTTCGGAAATCAAATTCTCGGCTGAAAATTCATTTGTAGCATCTAAGAGGTCTCTGTAAGAAAAACTTCTTTCACACCCAACCATTGGCCTTTTCTTCTTGCAGATTGAACAGATTATTGAATCATTTAATACCTCTTCGGGCTTCAATGATCCGATCAAATCTTTTGCGCTGTTGCTGTTTGTTCGTTCGCGATCTTTATTTATCTCATTAACTTCAATTGGAGCCTTCTTTCCTTCTTCATTCGGATAGGCATATGGAGATTGATTTTTCACTCTTGCTTCTTTCATTATCAACTTACCCTCGCTGAAACTAGATCTTGTGGAGGATTCTGTACTTCCCATGCTTGAAGTTGAGACTGCAGTGGTCAACAAGAAGTATTTTACATATTAGTCTTCAAATTTCAAAATGAAGTTATACAGGCAATTGTCAGACATATACATATCCAAAAACATACATATATGAAATAGATAAAAAGGGTGCTGTTCTTTTAAGTTGATCTGCCCTTTTGGGTGGGTAAGTGGTAAAAAATTTTGATGAAATTTCGTGGAGATGATGTTCTCACCAACATATTTGTGTAATGCAAAACCAACATATTTGTGCTATCTCAACCGTTGAAACTTTTGATGATTCTCACCCACTAGATGACTGAATTTTCATTTGCGGTCCTAAGAAATGTTGTCACAATCAATTGTAATTGGCCCTTACTTTTGGGGAAAAGTTCAATGCTGAAAAGATCTTCAGCCTCAGGGGATCCCGGTAACATTTCATCATATGTTATTTGCCTGCTAATTCTTCTTTCGCTGCTGATTTTTTTTACTGCTTTTGGGCCTCTTATTTGTTCTATGCTGCTATCATGCTTCATCCTTGATATCCCACATGATAGCTTCTCTAGGAAGTATTTCTTGTCTTTCTTCATCTGCCTGCACATCAACCAAGCCTTATATATATATACATGTGCTATATTCATGTAGTTGTTTTTCCTCGTCATGATTACTCTTCCCCAAACTTTCAGTTTTAGGACCTGTTTGGTTCGGCCAGAAATAATTTTCACCAACTGGAAAATTGCTGCTGTACAATTTATTTGCACCTATTCAGCATAGAGCTTTATCCACTCAAAAAAGGTGAAATTACTTTTCACCATTTTGATTTGTTGTCTTGGAGAAAGTTATTTCAACCCAGAACAAATAGGCGCTTAAAGGCTCAGAAAAATCGGGTTGGTAGATTTTCTGACCTGTCAAGTATAACCCAAGTTGCACTTAGTCTTTTAGCTGCTTCTACGCCAACCTCTTTTGGTGAAGGTCCTGCATCCACTTCGATCTTAAACTCAACCTGCAGGGATTTTCATGCAAAAAAATATCCGGTAAGTATTAATTGTCGTTTCATTTCTCATTTGAGCCAGGATTGTCATTTGATGGCTTGGTGTTGCAATATGTAGTAGTACAAGCAGTACCACTTCGAACCTTACAAAATCTACAAGCATTAAAATCTTTATTGGAATATATTGCCATAGCATATACATATACATAGAATGGAAAGATAATGAAAGTCATCAAGTAAAGGACAAACGGTTGAAAACTCATTTTGTGCATTCGCCAGGAGTATTGAATAGGTAACTTAATTCACATGTAATCTCTCTTTTTCTGGAAATTAAGAAGAAAAAGTAGAACAGAAACGAGCAATTCTTGTAGAAATAGTTTAGGAACTCTTGCATTAATTTTAAGAGGATTGATATGTAGAATAAAATCCATCCATTCGTAAGAAGATATGAAAAGTAGGAGATGGGGAGTCACTCTGTGCATACCCACCCCTATATATACACTTTCTCCTCCTTTCGCATGTGAAGAGTCAATTGACTTTCACATAATAAAATACTAATTTCGATGGTCAAGAATTGCACTTTTTGTCATGAGATTTGGTACATCCAAAATGGAAATGGCAATCTTGATTTGGATGGATGGAGTATATCTTCCTATTTTGATTATGCCATTCCATTTAATTTACGTAAGGGATCAAGACACTTAGATATGCATAGGAAGACTTAAGACCACAAAAGAAGGGAATTTAGCAACAAGTTTATGATCATTTGTGACCTTCCGGGCTTCATATAGTTTAGAAATCTGAGTAAGTTCTGAGTTGTTTTGGTATTCTTTCTTCTTCCTTGCAACCTCATCTTCTACCATCTTCTGATTCACTCCAAACATCGAACTGTCAACTCTGCTTTTGTAACCCACTGAAATTAATAGTTCAATTTTAGAATATATATATATATATAAAGGGAATGGAGTATGATTAGATAAAGTTGTCATTTTTATGTTGCAACCATTTCCCAGTTTCTTACCTTGTGGAGTGAGTTTTTGTAATTGAACTGTGTTACAAACATATGCAATTATATGTACATATATACACAGTCTATCGCGATCTCTAAAGGAGCCCTTGTGTTTAGGGGGTCTATAGAAATGGTTGATTTGTACATGAAATTTGGCGTTCACCAAATTTCAACAATGAATTCAACCATTTAGTGGGGGACATAATCAATCAAAGTTTCCAAAAATGCACACATACCACATGTACTAATATGTCGAATACTTGGATATTGTATTGGGTATTTTTGAGTTTACCCCTACCAATAATACAATGTTTGGTGGAACCTTGGGCATCATGATACTCAGTAATATGATATTTTGGGTGTCCGCCAAATTTCAGCTGAAAATTGAGTCTTTCACTCTTTCTGAGTTTATAATCTTTTAGGTGGCATTCTCATATGTATTATTGGTAGGGAGTAAACTAAAAAGACCAAAATTTTCAACTAAATTTTGTTTGAAAATTTTGTTGACATGATGTCCCATGCCTCCACCAAATTTCATCAAAAAAGTTATTGTCCCTCAAAGACTTTTGTATACATATATACACATGCATATATAGTATTTTTCATCTGGAGAAAGAAACAAAACATGAAATTAGTCAGTCTTACTTATTTTGCCAGCTCCCATGAAAGATAACGTACTAGGGTTAATAACCTGGTGGAGAACCGATACGATGGCGAGCGTATCACCAGGCTTCATTGAAAAGCCTTGTAGGATCCATTTGACTGCGCTCAAATCCACTCCTCTCGCTGAATCCTGAATCACCACCACCCTTTGAGCTTCCATCGGCATCACTTTACCTCTGTTTCAAACCTCTACCTTCTTGAATTACTTAAGGTATGAATTATCAAACTTATGCAAAGATTGTTTGCAAAACAAGAGTAGTAATGAAGATTTGTTTGTATAATTAATACTATGATCAAGTTGGCACATGATGTCTGAAGTACATTTCCATACTTACAATTTTCTGATCCCCATGGCTATATATATGCCAATGAAGCGTAGATACGCAAATTTTGTACTAAAGGTAACAAAAAAGGAAAAAATATAAGAAGAAAAGCAGATGAAACTATGCTTACATATATATATATATATATATACTTATTGTATGATTGATATCTTATAAGGTTTGTGAGCAACTAAGAATCCAGTTTGAAATTTACTCTTTCTCATTCTTATGAATGACAAAGGGAAGTGATCTTCATGGGAAGCTTGGCAGATGAAGTGGTGGGGAAAGCAGGGGGAGTTGAGTTTGAAGCGCATATTCGGATAAGTGATGGATCATTTGGTGTTTGTATTGTTTTTCTATGTCTAAGTAAATGATTTTTTTTTATTTTTGTTAGCAATTGTTATTGCCAAAGCAGAATATCTTTAGCCAGAGCACTATGTGCATATATATGCTTGTACATTATGCTTAAAGCACACTACATTGGTCTTGCAATATCATTTACGCTCTGGCAATAGCAATTGCCTTCAATTTTTGGGGGCCTTTTGTGTATTGATTGGTGTTAATTCCAAAGCATGCATATATTGTATTTTTTTTAAGTTTGTTGTTATGTTGGGTTTGATTTTTGGAGAGAAAAGGACAGGTGAAAGGAGGAGTTTTCATGGGAGAAAACAAAGCCTTTTTCTTGCTTGTAGTTGTGGTTAATGCTAATAATAGATCTCCTTGTGACACAGAAATTGGATTTCATAGGAAGAATCCAGCTTTTCTACTTTGGAAACAATAGGCTTAATTTTGTATAATGACAAAACATTTTTGTGTTTTTTTTTTTTGGCTATATTATGTAATGTAACTCAGCTGTTTTCAAATGAAATCAATATATTATGGTGACGTTTGTGCTTGGTAAATGAAGAAGATTGACAACCATTTAGGTGCTGTTTGGTTGTCTCTAAAATTGTGAAGCTTATCCCTATTGCTAAAACAATATTATATACTTTGGGAAGTTGTACTGGTTGTATGCTTTTAAAATTATACATTGCTCTAGTAATAAACATAATTGCGCGCTTTGGCAGTAGTATGATTCAGCTGTGAATTAGACAACTAATAATGGGACAATTACAATTTTTTACATTATTTGTTTTTGAATATGAAAATTGAACAAGCCTAAATGTGTCAATTCATGTTCATTCATGCAAATTTCCAGTCTCAAAAAAAAAAGTTAGATTCATGAAAATTCAAATTATGTCATTTCAAGTAAGAAATTTGCTTGAACTATAGAGTTCACTTCAACTCTATATTTTGAGGAGATCTAGCATCCACACTTGATGTCGATACCTTTGCACAAAATTTAAAAAGAACGGTGAGGAATTTAAAACAAATATTTGTTTTCTACTAATTTGAGTATTTTATTTCAGTCTTCCAAATACTCTATGAATAAGAATTGAATATTTTAAATGCACAAATTTACAGTTCACTAATTAAAAGTGGACTTATTTCAAAATTAGACAATTTACGCAATTATAGGGGTCGCATTTTCATGATTCTTTTATGATCCTAACTTTATTACACCAATTCCTCTGTTCAACAAAAGTTCATTTGTATATAATATTCTATCGGATGCTGGAGCGGCCATCAGTCGCAGGGATTTCAACTTCTTTTCTCGATGGAAGGACAAGCAGAATGAATGACCGGGGAAGTGACAAATCAGGAATCCAGAAGCTAGAAGTGGAGTTTTTGGTCAAAATAGGGTAGTTTAGAAACTTATTTCGTAAACTAGGGTACTTTTGAGCTTATTTGGGGAAATGGGGTGAAGTCTAAAAACGTGAGAAGCTCTCACGTTTTTAACTGTAAAAACATGATCTCCAACGTCTATTTTACAAAAATAAAAATAAAAATCCAATTCATAAAAGTGTGATTTGGTGTCACGTTTTTACACATAAAAACGTGATTTGGTCTCACGTTTTTATGTGTAAAAACGTGAGATGCTTTCACGTTTTTAAGTTGAGCAATTTTTTCCCCCCATCCATTCACCGTTGATTAACTGTGTTCAAGGAAAAAAAAACCCAAACCTCTCTATCATCCTTTCACCGTCTGTCGCTATCCTCCTTCAACCAAACCTTCTCCACCTCGCTGTCTCTCCTCGCCGTATCTCACCGCCCAGTTCAGTCGCACCCCATCACCTCTCTCCCTCCCCATCGGTCTACACAGGCACCTCTCCATCCCCGCTGATCTACCTCTCTCTATCATCACCTCTCTCCCTCCCCATCGGTCTACGCAGGCACCTCTCCATCCCCGCTGATCTACCTCTCTCTATCTCCCCTCCGTCGCCGTCCGTCGCCATCGCCGTCCGTCGCCATCACCGGTGGGCAAAGGTCCGTCGCTCTCTATCTCTCTCTCTCTCTCTCGCTTTCCCCCCTTTGCTGCTTCCTCTAACCACCGTCGACGGCACTCCCTCGCCGAGTTTCCTCCACCGTAGCTTCTTCCCGTCTTAATCACCCGATCTACTCAAGGTAATCTTATTAAATGATTTTTTCCTATTGATTTACTGATTTTATAGGATAATTTGAAGATCTATTATAAGGATTAGAGGTAGTATAGAAATAAGGATTTTTTTTTGCTTATTTGTAAATAATCATGTATGTGTTTATATGGGAAACATGTGAAGGCTCCTCTAATCGGTCCAATTAGTCTGAGTATCGGGAGAAAAATTAAAACATATTTAGATCCATACCTTAATTCCACAACCAACAAATCCATATATATAAACATATTTATAATATACATACAAAATGAAAGAAAAAAAATTTATAAAACATTTCTTAGATCTAATTAGTATACATACATAATATACATGCATACGCATACAAAAATAAAAAAGAAGACAACTAACGCCCACCTTTCGATTTATTCGATCTTGTATTTCTTTGATTTAGAATTATCTAAACATGTGTATATATAAGCATATATACACGCATATAAAAAGAGAATAGATGAAGGGCTAATGCAAGAAATATGCTTGAGTGGGAAAGATATGAAGAAACGGATGGGAAAGAGGAAGAAATAGAAGAGAAAAATGCAAGAGAGAGAGAGAATGTAAGAGTTTAAGAGAATAACAAAAAAGAAGAGAAAAACGAAGGAGTGAAAATGGGATCACGTGGGTGGAGGTGGGTGGGGGACAAAAATGATGGGTAAGGGACAAAATTGATGCGCAATATTTATGACTTTTGAATATAAAAGCGAAAGGCTTTCTCTTATTTCTCTCCTTTCTATTGTATGTATTAATATAAAAATTACGAAATCTTATTGTATGTATAAATTACATAAATTACATAGTTTGAATAATATATTTTAATTACATCAATTTTATTTAAATTCGAATTCTTATTGTATGTATATAAAATATCTAAGGCTATGCAACCAAGTTACACCATACTATATATATTTTTAACCATTATTATTTTTTTATACTTTCTAAGAATATAGATTAATAGAGTAAAAATTATGGTAGAGAGAAAAAGTTAATCTGTATATTTTGTTTAATTTCCGCCTCAGCTCATGCTCCCCTTTAGTTGTTATGTTATAATTAAAATTTAGAGTTTGAATGTTATTGCCAAAACTAGAATTAAAATTTATAGTTTGAATAGAGAGATAACGGAGATAAGTCTTTCCTTTTTTATTTTTGGGATATACTACATCTTTGTTACAAATGTTGATTTACATACTTGTCTTACAGGTTTAAAAAATTCGGTTTGCTATAAAACAAAGGAAACTCTGTCAAAAATTTCTTAAAATCCTAATATTATCTTTTTAATTAATTACCATAATATTGCACTTGTAGCAATGACTTATGGCACTAAGTGAGGTGAAATTATTTACACTTATCAGTGCGTTTTCATATCATGCTATATTATCAATCACTGAAAATATTAGAAACTATAAGGACCAACGTGAGTCATGCACTTCTATTAATGACTTAAACCCATCGGTGAATTGTAAAATCATTATCAATTTGTTGTGTGTTTTCGTATCGTACCTCCATATAAATCACTAATAAAAATATCAATGATAGGTCAAATCCACCACCCCCCACCTCATCTGCAACCCTAATTTTTATCACTGATAATATCTGTAACCCTAATTTTTACCCTATTTAAAAAGTTATAACAATAAATAAAAATATTAGTGACAAGTCAATTCACGAAGGCTTTGCAATGTGTAGGCATTGTAGCAATGCATGTAGATGTAAACATAAAGATGAAAAGTAACTTTTCTTTTTCCACCACATCTCTACTTTTTATCACTCATAACAACAATGGCATCTTCGAGCTCAAACAATAACCCCGGTGGCTTCTCATACATTGACGAAATTAACTTGTGTCTTGCTTGGAAACAAGTCACATGTGATGGTACTTGGTGTGAAAAGGATAACCCCAAAATATGGGAGAGAATGGCTGTAATTTTTAATACAGAACCTAAGAAATAGAGCTCTTTATGGAATGACGGGGTTGTGACCCCTGAAAAACTTGCTCAACTGTGGGCAAAGGTAAAACCAACGGTTGCAAAATGGAACCGCTTTTACAATGAAAAGGAAAGGCCTACTCCTCATCCAAAATTTTTGATTGATTATCCTGGAAGTAGGGCCCATTATCTCGTAAAATTCTCTAGCGAAATCGAGAAGGAAATGGTAAAAGTTTGATTTAGTAATTGTATTTTATTAATTATTAGTTGACATCATTTTTTACTATTTTAAGATTTAATGACTTAAATTGTTCGTTCCTGCAGGAGGAACATGCCGATCTAATGTACTTGGTGGAAGAAGGCGTGGACTTTCCCTACAAGATGTATTGGAGGGTACTTAAGAGCACCATTAATTAAGATTTGGTATTTACTATGTAATTTTTAAGTTGATGTCTATTTATGTTCTAATCTTTTTCAAGTGTAATGTTTAAGTTGATGTTTATTTATGTTCTAATCTTTTTCAAGTGTAATGTTTTTATTTTATCGAACTTGTAATCACGGACACTTATATATAAGTTTTCGTGTATAGTTATGTATTAAGCTTTTAATTAATGAAAAAATATCTACGTTTTCTACTATACACGTGTTTTCTACTTAAATGTGTTGTTATGAGTGATGTGACGAATCATTTCAAATATAAATGAAATGGTAAAGGGTACTGGAAATTGTATTCATGATATGACCATTCACTATAAAAACTGTAGAAACCAATGCGTCAAGCTTTATGAAAGGTGATATTTTTTTCATTGTCATGTCACCTCAAAAACTGTAGAAACCCATGCGTGATTTTACAATATATACTTAAATCTGCGATTTAGCTGTTGGGAGACTTTTACAGAATTGTCGGCATGTTAAGCTGTAACAGTGTTTATGACTGAAAACTTTAGTCCTAAATCAACACATACATTAATGCGTGATTTTACAATACATGTTTAAAAAAAGCTAGCCATTTCACTCCTATATAATAATTATGTTCATATTACTCATCTCACTCCAATCTTACTACAAAAATTCAGCTATCATCTTACTCCCGTCTTACTATAAACAAAAAATGGCCAACTCGTCCAGAATTGATGATTTTGTTCCCTTCCTTCCATTTGAAATTCAAGGAGAAATACAAGATCGATTATTACGAAATAAAGCTCGTAGAATCATATCAATGTGTCAAAGGTTTTTGCGAACTCCACCTCCTCTTTTGAGGCCAAGCAGTTTTTTATATCATTGGCCTAATCTCAAATTTCTTTATCGTTCACCCCTTGCGTTCATGCCTTTACACTCTTGGACGCCTTTATTTTATGTATATCTGTGGTACTTGCTAAATACTTATCACATGCCTATTGTTTTCTCACCACATTTATACATTACGTGGAATCAATGGGTATACTATGACTCTACTTTATTTGACAAGTTTTGGTTTGAAGTGTTTGGTGAAAACTGGAGGGTGGTTGCTTCTAGACAAAGCTCACTGCATCCATTGACTTCGCCTATCGATAAACATGTCCTTCTGATAGCAAAGTTCAATTCGAAAAAGTCTGCAATGGACAACGGTAGTCATGAACTAACTCAGTTCGAATGGGTAACCAATACAGATGGATCTTTGCACGGACATGACCCAGAAGATTTACTGAACAATGTATGCCAAACTTCCATATGGAAAGCATAGTTTTTGAACACGGGCATTGCATACAATACTGAAGAAATGGCAACGACTCTAGATGCACAGATGCAAATGAAAATTGATTAAAATAACATGTTTATTTTAATTAGACAGACGTAGATGGCTACGACTCCTCTATTTTCACTTCGTCCGAGGGATATAATGCTCTTCGACTAAAGTATATGACGGATAGTTTTTATGTTCATTTATAATTTCAACTATATGTAATGGTTTATCGTAAGTCCACTTTTCTTCATGTATCTTTTCAAATAATTTTGTTAAATAAAATTAGTAGTTATCTTTATTGTGTCTAAATAATTAAATTAATAGTAATAGTAGATAGGAAAATATAATTCATATTTTAATAATAATCGAACAATCAAAGTAAGATAAGTCCTAAGATTAAAATACAAATTCATAAAATAATTAAGAAAAAATAATTGTTTCCATGAAATAAAGACGAAAACAAATGATATAGAAAAAAAATCATAAAAACTTGGCTCCATCAATCTCATGTGATTAAAAAAGAAAAAAAAAATGTGAGAGTGAATCAAAAATAATTTATTTATTAAATAAAGACGAAAACAAATAATATAGAAAAAAATAAGACCATAAAAATGTGATTTCATAAATCTCATGTGATTAAAAAAGAAAAAGGAAAAAATGTGAGAATGAATTAAAAAAAATTATTTGAAATAAAGAAGACATTAAATGATATAAGAAAAAAATATATGAGCATATATGGAGAGGGGGAAAAAATTCACGGGGGAAAAAAATTTAGTTGACATAAGAGTGTGAAAAGCTCTCACGTTTTTACCCATAAAAACATGAGAACAAATCACGTTTTTATAAGTAAAAATGTGACACCAAATCACACTTCGATGAGTTGAATTTTTTTATTTTTTTGTAAAATAGCCGTTGGAGGTCACGTTTTTATACTTCACCCCATTTCCCTAATTAAGCTCAAAAGTACCCTATTTTGCGAAATAAGTTTCTAAACTACCCTATCTTGACCAAAAACTCCTAGAAGTGCATAAAAAGCTATGTTAACTTCTATATACCCCATTTGTCCCTGATAATGGAGATGGACCTGGTTAATGGAAAGTGGACAATTGAGAGTGAGGGAGTTGCAAACAAGGACTATCATACTTGCCGATTCTAATCAAATTAGCATCCGATTTCACATAAGAACACCGTTTTAAGACCGCCACATGTTGTCTTTGATAAGGCATCATCATGGTGGTCTACCGAGAATGTAGCGTTGCCAGACTCAAAGAGTTTAGACATGAGTATGAGGGCACAGTTACTAGAGCGGCAGGAGGTTTCTGTAGAGAGTGACCCTGAATGCAATTAGTTACAAAGAGGGGTTGCACCTATTCAATAACAGTCCCCCGGCGGACATAATAGCACTACTAAAGGACTAGGAGCTTCAAGAGATTCCAGTAAAGGGAATTGATTATTGACCAACAATGTATTGACTTGACCAGCAGACAGAGCATCTAGTTAAGTAGTCGAAATTCTTTCCTCACAAGAAAGCTAAGCATTGGGGGGAGTCGATCGTGCACCTGTCGTGTGACCCGTTGGTCCTAAGCAATGTCTTGCACGAAGCTACCCACCTAGAAACCCAGAAAAAATCTGTACTCTATATTAATAGAAAGTAAAGGCTCTTCGTCTGTTCTACAAGGGCCTACAACAGCTATAGCAATTCTCTAATGGGGGCTGGATTGTAGCCTTCACGCCAAGCCTATCTTGGGATCCTTTCCCCTATCTTCTTCAACATCGTACCACGAGTCCTGGGAAAGAATCTTGTGTCCTTGTTTTCTTCACTTAAAAGAGGCAGAAAGAGATCCTGCCACTTCCGAGCACCTTGTGATCTTCTCAAATATTGCTCTTAATAAATTTATTTTTCTCTATAAAAACTATACATGCAGCTACCAATACGTAAATCTTGGAGCTATCAAGTCAAAATGTTTAACCATTAGGAGAACCAATTCACTCCCATACTTCATTACAAATCCTTAAAAGAGAGAAAGCATGCTTTTGAGGGGTACCTCAGAAGTCGTTTCCCAGCACCACATGATCGTTGGCGAACAATCTCGTATACTCTCTAGTTTCCTTTTGCTCTCCATATGAATTTAATCCTATCCTACCAAATAAAGCTTCATCCAAACATTAATAATTAACTTTTGATTTGAATTGCAATGGTCCCTCAAAGATTTGGTGTACCTAAGTAATTAGTGTGAGTTTAAATAAAAAAATATAGATTACACATGAGCTTAACACTCAATAGATGGGATGACATGATGGGGTTTTATTTAGATAATATTTTATCGAGAAACTTCAAAATTAGCCACTCTCATAAAATGATATTGAGGTTTTGGCAATAGTAGGTTAATTTATTTGAGATTAGTCCATAGATTTAAATAAAATTTAGATATAAGCCCTCTAATGTTAGACAATATAGTTACTATAGAATATTTGAAAACACGGTGGGATATCGTATACGCATATATTGGTCTGCAATAAACGCTTGATAAATTCTACTTTAGATAGGGCCATTCACTATACAATTCATTGGCGACGTGTCACTGTATGTCAGTATTTAATGATTGTATCCCTAACTTGTGTACATGTAGAATTATTCTTAACTCGTAGTTAAGTGTTGTTCATAGGGATAAACCTAAATGTTCATAGAGATAAACATGTCTACATTTACACTTACTATGAATTTATTTCTTATCTACCAAATAAATCTCCATCCAAATCTACCAATAATTTTACATTTTTTTTATTAGTGCAATTTTACCTTAAAGATTTAAAGATCTTATAAATCCTTCTACTTTTAGCAATTTTCGGAGGACCAAATATTTTTCATTACAATTTGATTGCAATGAGAGCCCATTTAACCTTGTAACTTTTGTGAAGTTCAATATAAAAACACGTTCATTTCTATGTGACTCAACTGGCACACTACATAAAAATGCATATAAAAATTTTCAGTGAAAAAGTTTTACCAATTTATATTTGTAATTCAAAATTTTTATCGGTATAAATAATTCTAGAAAAAAAAAAGATAACAAAAATAACATCTAAAAAGTTGAATAATGCGGTTCAATTTATCGTTGTCTTTTCTTCTCTTCTGGACAAAAGGCCCAAACTTCAATTCCTGGATGTAATACACAATTGAACCGTACCTACACAATTAACTTAACTGACCAGCGTATCATTTTTTTTTTCCTTGAACTAAAAATAACGAACACTCATAACAAACTTATCCTTGGTTAGACTCAAATATAAAACTTCAACAAGTCTAAGAGAGTGCCTCCCCAATTTAGTGCACTTATTCATTGTACCATTAATCTTATATCTCCTTATTTTAGGGAAATGGGCTGAATGATCAAAGACATCACGCGATCTTGAGTTTCATGATTTCCGATGCCATGACCATCTCCATGTTGATACATGCATTGGGCCATCCTAGCTAGGTTCATTGCAGTCCCCACAAATGTTTGAATGAAGGGGGAATCTTTAACAACCCTCTCTTCATTCATTTTCTTCCAAGCCTCACTAATTAAATAATGTATGTATTTTCGAGCTTCTTCTTCTGAGACACCTGTTTCATGCATGTAACACTGGATTGACTTTAGATTGTCACCTCTTTTTATTTCATCCTGCATCAAATCAAATATAAAGTGGGCAGTAAGTATCAAATAAATGCCCTTAAATCTTTTAAAATGTATTAGAAATGCAAAAGTACCCTTCAAATGGATGATGCTGAAAGAAAATCCAAGAGATTTCATCGGGCTAAGCAATTAAGGGAGATTTTTCGTCGTTAAAAGTTGTCGGGTAATTAACAAAAATAATCCCTGAAGTTTGACACAATTCCCTCGCTCGTCTCTAAAGCTTAATTTTCGGTTGAAACATCCTTAAAGTTTTTAATTTGTCCCTCACTAGTCCAAAAATGGATGCCCCGTTAAAAACTAAGATGGAAAAGACACGTGGTTGGACAAGTGATGGACGAATTTCAAACTTTAGAGGGTTATTCTCAGAGATTTTACGTTCGGTTTTTAACGGAGTATTCAGTTTCGGACGAGCGAGGGACAAATTAGAAACTTTAAGGATGCTTCAACCATAAATTAAACTTTAGGGACGAGTAAGAGAATTGTGTCAAACTTCAGGAGTTATTTTTGCTAATTACCCAAAGATGTCATTGCATATTGAGAATCTTTTCACTTATGTGAATTGATAAATAATGTACATTCGATCATAGTTATCAATTAATTCTATAATTAATTTGTAAGAAATATGTAAGAACTATAACGGGCCAAAAAAAAAAAAGGAGTGTACAAATTAAAATTCTTGCACACCTGTGAGGTTCCTAGATCATCTGCCAGCCGTAAAATCGTTGATGACCAACGAAATAAATTTGGATATTTCTCTAGACAATCCAAAGCATCCTTTGACTGAGGATTTGAGACGAAGAAATATGCATGCACCAGTACTGTAGGAGCTGATATTGAAATCCATGCATTCTCCAAGTATTCCTCAAGAGTTGGTGTGTAACCGTTGTGGTACCACTTTGCTTCCACTAGATATGATTTGCATAAATCTACCCACTGCACGTTAAAATTTGTTACTAATTAATGAATTGTATATATCTAAAAATAAAATTAATTAATTATAAGAAATGAAGAGGCGCATAACCATTATAGAAAAAAAAATTGAAACAGCAAAATTTACCGCATTTTTCAGATATGAAATGATGTTGGAATTTTGGTCCTTGAGTACGTCATAAGCCATTTCATTAATCGAGTTGTATAGAGAAAAGAAGCAAATCTTCATATAGTCGGGAAGTTGTTCGATTGCGCTGATATCCCATCTATAAAGGCATCAATTTTTTTTTAGCAAAACCAAAACTGTTTTGATGCTAAAAATTCAGAATCGAGTATACAATGTTTACAATAAATAAACATCACATATTGGTCAATATTATAGTATCACCTCTCAACAGCATTGGTAAAGAGTTCAAGTTCATCCAAGGTACCGTACACATCATAAATATCATCAATTATTGTTACTAGTGAATTGACCTTTGTGCTCATCCTCCTACAATAATGGAATTGTGGCTCAAAAATAACTCCCACTGTCCAAAAGAAGTTCTCCATCAATCTATCTCTAGCAAATTTCAACTTTTCTCCCAATCTTGTATTCTTCCACCACCTAAACAAGAAGCGAGTAAGAGTTTCCACATTATTATATAAATACATATATATAGAGGAGCGAAATGATAGGTACTTTCTACCATAGGTTATAGTAGATACTTCTCTAATTCTGCACATTTTTGTTGTATTTAAGGGTAATGATTCGTCAAATATTGTTATATTAATTACTATATATACGATGATTAATATGATAAATACTTGATATTCTTACTAATTTATGGCAAATAATGGTGTGGCGTAACTTACTATGATACACAAACACACACCATAGCACTCTATATTAATTAAAAAATCAAAATAAATAGTTTCAGTTATGAAAAACAAATCCTCAAATTTAATAGTTGATCTTTTTAACATCTTATAAATATAATTAAAATGCTAATTTAGCAGCTCGAAACCTAAAAATGTATTAATTTAGAGAAGTACCCCCCATAGTCTGTGGTGGAAAGTACTTCTCTTTCTATATATATATGAATAACATATCATAAAGTTATATATATTCTCTCTACCTTAAATTAATAATAGTTTATTATTATTTTTTATGATACCATGCTGAATTAATTATAAGAGTTTAATTAGTTTTCTTTTTAAAACAATTGATGTATTTTTTCTCACAATAATAAACCAGTTTCATTCCTAACTATTATACCTAATTAATCCCCTTTTAATATATATATATATATATATATATTTTCCTAACAAGTAAATGTATTCTTGGAAACATACATGAAATCAAAACTAGTCTTGGACGAATGAATATATATTAAAGATATATCCATATTTATATATATGCACATACCTTGACATATCTTTAAGATCCTCTTGGTGAATTGCTTGTACCATGTTGAAATCTAATTTAGCAAATTCAAGTAAACTAGTACTTTTATTGTTTGTCTTCTCATACGCATCAATGAACCACCTTGCCTCTAATCTTAGCATTCTCCAATGCAATGGAAGCTCCAAAGCATGAGTCACTAGTATGGGAATTACATCATTCTTATTATCTACGTTCTTCTTGAGGTATTCCTGTAGATGTTTGGTTGTGAAATCTCTAGCCTCGTCCAATATACTCTCTCCACTTTTCAAAAGGTACGAGGCTTCATACAAGTACAACATCCCTTTGGTATCTTCACAAAGGCATGCCTTGAAATTCCCACATTCATCCTTAAATGTGTTAAAAATCTCTGAAGTCAATAAAAGAGGCATTAATTACATAGTAATCACGCCCTAAGTACAATATATAATATGGAATATGATCCGTCAAACTTTAGAAGTATAAAATTTTATTTTCTTTTTTCTTTTTCCATATTGTATGTTTCAAGTTGTGTCTTAAGGTACTTATTTTTAATGTCCCTCCACTTTTTTAAAGTTTTACCTTGTGCTATAAAATTTTCGACGTCGTCTATATATATCCTTACAACCTTTGCAAATTTTTTGAGGCAATCCTTCGTTCTCAATGTAATGGTATGATTCTATTATTAATCATATTGATGTCTTCTTTCAAAAAAGGAAAAAAAAAGATATTGATATCATGATATGTTGCAGCTCTAATTAATTAAATTTAAGTTTAAATATGTCCAAGTGATTGAATGAGTGAATATTTATACAAAATATTTAAGTTCGAAGCGCAATCTCATCCTTGCTGTACGTATTCTCTTTCTCTTGAATAACTGAAATCTATCTAAAGTTTATACGAAAAACCATTAAATAATTGAGTTACCTTGGGGCACGTGGTAGCCATATTGTCTCAAGAGTCTAAATTTGAGAGCTGTGGCATACAAGTCTTCTTCATTCCACCTTATATCACTTGATGAGTAATAATTATCGTTAATGCTTTCTAATATTCTCTTTATCTCAACCTCAAAGTGATAATATACGCCAAGTCTTTGCAATGTATCAATTAACTCCAATTTACGCACTGGATCCTCCACTTGGTTTAGCATCATCCTCACTTCTTCCTTCAATTCATTTGCTCTTCTTGTGTAACTGTCTCCCTGTATTTATAAATTATATAATATCGAACATTATTAATTAATTAGCAAGAATGACCCAATTGAGCTGAGCAATTTAATTTGGATCCAAAAATTTGAACCTCGTAATACTTATTTGTCAAGCACAGTAAAAAACATGTATGTTACCGGGGACGAACCCAGAATTTAATTTAGTTAAAGGTTCTTTTAGAGCAATAAAAAAAATGACAAGTTCAAAATAAATCTTAAACAAATTAAAACCAATAAATTTAGGTTGAGAAATTACATTTTTCCTAAAAGTCTTTGTGTTTTAAGTTGAGACATTAATTTCTTCAAAAAAGTGCACAGTGGGGTTTTAAAAAGTTTTGACTTAAAACAATTGTTGGTTACAAGATTTAAACATTGGTTAATTTGTTACTTAGCATCAAGCTTTACCATTAAGCCGTTTTTATTTTTTTTGTTAAACCTTTATCCTCAAATTCCATTTGGAAGAAGCAGACTCATCACGCATGCAAGTAACCTAATAATATATATATATATATATACGTAAGTAATAAAATCTCAAAATTTGAGGGGGGTAAGCCTCTGTGTAAGTCTGCCCTTGTAAGTTACCCCCATGGCTCGACTGATGAAATATGAATTTGAGAAAAATTATTAAATGGTACATTGCCATAATAATTTCTCTCTTTCACGATTAATTAGTTAAAAATCATGTTGAGCTACTCTTCACAATAACAAATCGTTTTTAAATATATATAGTATTTTTCATGCGACAGTTAAAAAAAATATTTGTTTAGGTAATAATGAATATATGATCGACAACTAAAAATGACGCAAAATAATTGAATCGAATCCTCATATTGACTACTCTAAAAGAAATAATGGAAGAATTATATATATACCTGATATTTACTTGTGAGTGACTGCACATAGTCATATTCCCAAATTGGAGGATGATAGTTACCCACTCTCCTCACAATGGTTTGATCATCAGTAGGTGTGGATATAGCCATGCATTTTGCAGATTGCAAGAATTTGTGCCCACTTATTGATGCTCTAATTGAGGGTTGGCTTGGAGATGGAGGCAATGACAGCCTGGGGATTGTGGAAATATGGAAAGCAGGGATGATGCAATAAGCCATTGGGTTTAGTTTTCTAATTAATTAAGAGGGGCTTATTATGTGCACTTATTAGTTACCAGCTTAATTGCCCGTATTTATAGAGAAATGTGATGATTACGTACGAGCAATACAAATTGGAAAATGTTTTTCTTACCTACAAATTTTATCATTTATTTTTACCAGGTTCAATAAATGGGTTTCACCTTCACAAGATATAACAAATGTATAACTCATTTAATGCATCCAGTAAAAATATGCGGTAAGATTTGTAAGTAATTGTAATGGCTCATAGAAGTTCTACATGACATAAAAACTGACATATCAAATTTGGCCATATCTAAATATGTTAGTATTATTAATTAAAATGATGTCACTAAATAATCCAACAAGCGCGCGGTGGAACTCACAAACTCCCAAGTAGGAGATGAGGTCCGATGACACTTGAGATAAAAATCTGGTATAACAAATTTAAAACTCTTGTATAACAAATTTACTAGCTGTCCTTATGAATGGCTATCCAGATTTTGTAAAAATCTCAAGGCAAAAATATGTAATATCAATGTAAACTATGTTCAATTCCTAGGGTTTATAATGCTCGTCCTGACTGCCTATCAAAACTTGTTTATGCTATATGGAAAACCCTAGCATAGTGTGGTTGGGTGTAATTCCCGCCTCTGTTAAAGAGGTAGAACCAACTACTGATAAGGAGCCACCTGTCCACAGATGCCCCTAAAGCACCTACAATCGAAATTTGCTGAAATACCTCTCTCTCTCTCTCTCTCTCTCTCTCTCTCTCTCTCTCTATTTAATTGCATTTTAATATTAAATTATTAATAAGATAATATTTATAAAATTTAAATCAATACGGATTAACTTAACAACGCGAGTTAACTGTAAGAAATCGCGAATAAAAATAAAATCACCCTTTTTTTAATAACAAATCTCACTTTTGTGGTTAACCCAATTTTTTGTGGTGATTTGACCGTTTTAATTAGTTCTAATTCACGTGTAATAAGCCATCCATGTCGAAATTTGCTGAAATCTCTCTCTCTCTCTCTATTTAATTGCATTTTATTTGCGCGTGATTTTATACCTATCTATATCCACCCTAATTAAAATGACCATTATATATTCATTTTTGACAAAAATACAATGATAAGTTAATTCACCATCTATTACAATTAATAATTATTTAAATTCAAAAGTCTCAAAATACCCTAATCTTCTGCATTACATACATATACGATGTATATGCATTTATGTACATAAATGCCCTTGTAAAGAAATCAGTAAAAATAAGGATAGTCTATTTCGAGGGTAAATGAGTGATTTATATATATATATAAAACTTAAGGAAACGACTTTTATAATGAGTAGATTATCCTTTTGATGACGCCTAACCATTTGTTTTTCATTTTCAACCTTGTATTTGGCCCTTTTACTTTTCTTGGTCAGTGAACTTTATTGTATAGGCTTAGCTAGTTAATTTTTCAAGGTTAGTACTTTTTTTGTTTTCAGTCTTCTTATAAGGGGCCTTCATGTATGTCTTTGGGGTAGGCCCTTGTAACCCCGACCTATCTTTTTTGTTTCTTATCGTATGGTATTAGTCCTCTACGGAGAATAAAGATTTTATTAAAAATAAAGAAGTTGGTAATATGATTTTATAAAATTTCAATAGAAAATAAACACACATACACATATATATAACATTTTCATTACGCCCACTTTTTGTATGATTTGTTTGAAGAAATTTTGGAAATAAAATCCACTAATTATAGAAATTATATCCATAAGATTTTATACCTTTCAAAATAATTAGTCCTTATTTTTCTTAAAGCAAGAACATTTCAATATATATATATATATACATATGTCATCTCTTATTCATGAACTTTATTACTATTAATAACCATTTAAATCCATCACTGCTCAAAGCACGTGAATCTTTCCATCCAAGAAACATGTCAAATAAATTTGATTATATTTATGAACATGAATAGAAAATAGGATTAGGTTTTCATATATAGAGAAAATGAGGGCATTCTTTTAGAAAATCATATTGGTTAATATCATATTCCAAAGAAATTAAAATGTGCTCCTAGGTCAATAAGGTAGGTTGCTTCCCACTCCCGTCCCGGGGCGCCAAGGGGCTAATTATTCAATCGGCTTCAAGATCTTGTGAATAGTCTCTCGTGGAACGCACCACGTGACTGGTGCTTCAAAAGGCGAAACTCACGTCATTATCCTATTGGTCCATGGTTTGTTCCCGCCTCTGGTTCGTTGCCTGAACTCACAACATTACCAGGATGGCGCTTTCTACCAAGATGTTTACTTTTATTCAAAAATAAACCCCAAGATGTTTGCTTTTATTTAAAAATAAACCCCTGATTGCACTTCAACTAATAGAAGTAAAAAAATTATTACCAACAATTAGATAAATTAAATAGAAAATGTGCATTAATTCAAGTGTGGATAAACTTCCAAATCTTATAGATTGATTTGAAATCACCATTATTTTTGGAATTTGGTGAAATCTCTCTCTCACTCAATTTAATTGCATCTGCACTCTTAAACCGGGATCGGGCTCTCAGCCGAAGTTGAGGGAATCAATCTAAAGTCAGAGTTAATTATTTATTGACCCTTTATTTATAAGGGTGATTTTAATTGAACCAACAGGACTAATTTTCTTGCTTCTATTGGATGAAATCTATTTCTCACCCTACTAATTTTTATTAAAAACTTTCAACTCACTTCTAAGTGGGTGAGTTTATTAAACCCTATATGTATCAATATACGAGGACTATTTAGTGAAAAATTTTTTATTACTAATTAAAATATTCACAACAAATTATTAAATAGTAAAAAGAATTCATCACTATTAGATGCTTGAAAAAAAAAGGATTTACTTCTAAATTTTTCATAATCTCAATTCTAGTACATGTTCAAACTATTTGTTTGAATGCACTTTTGGTTTAATAGTTATGCCATTAAATTGTATTAGAGTCTTGTGCACACGTAATATGCATGCGATTTAGGTATAGTTAATTTTAAAAATATTTGATAAAAAACTAATACGTAGCATAAATATTGAGAGTCCAAGTATCCCCACTGCCAATGGGATTTAAATCCTACTGCTTGCGCTAAAATTTTTTTTCTTTATAATGAAATAAAAGGCCGCAAGGGTAAAATAGGAAAACTAAAAACTTAACACGGTTTTATAACTACCAAATTAATGTCTTCTGACTTGATATAATAGTAGATAGATACTATAAATATTTGTTATATTATGGCTTGTACTCTCACACTCATATATAAATAGGAGTTACGGCATTTGTTGCTGTAGTGAAAAATAATTTACTTTTTGCGTATATCATAAATGAATTTGCCAACTGATTTATCTGAAAATTAATCTCAAGAAAATGACTAAGATAACTTATTTATTGTAAGATTTAATACATTATAATTATAAAAAAGGAAAAAAAAATTCTTATTTATAATTTTTACCATTTATTCTTATCAGGTACGTTGCATGGGTTGTACTTTCTTTGTAACTTGTGAAGGCACAATCCATGTAATACATGCCGATAAACACATACACATATATATAACATTTTCATTACGCCCACTTTTTGTATGATTTGTTTGAAGAAATTTTGGAAATAAAATCCACTAATTATAGAAATTATATCCATAAGATTTTATACCTTTCAAAATAATTAGTCCTTATTTTTCTTAAAGCAAGAACATTTCAATATATATATATACATATGTCATCTCTTATTCATGAACTTTATTACTATTAATAACAATTTAAATCCATCACTGCTCAAAGCACGTGAATCTTTCCATCCAAGAAACATGTCAAATAAATTTGATTATATTTATGAACATGAATAGAAAATAGGATTAGGTTTTCATATATAGAGAAAATGAGGGCATTCTTTTAGAAAATCATATTGGTTAATATCATATTCAAAAGAAATTAAAATGTGCTCCTAGGTCGATAATTAAGGTAGGTTGCTTCAAAAGGCGAAACTCACGTCGTTATCCTGTTGGTCCATGGTCTGTTCCCGCCTCTGGTCCGTTGCCTGAACTCACAACATTACCAGGCTGGCGCTTTCTACCAAGATGTTTACTTTTATTCTAAAATAAACCCCAAGATGTTTGCTTTTATTTAAAAATAAACCCCTGCTTGCACTTCAACTAATAGAAGTAACAAAATTATTACCAACAATTAGATAAATTAAATAGAAAATGTGCATTAATTCAAGTGTGGATAAACTTCCAAATCTTATAGATTGATTTGAAATCACCATTATTTCTAGAATTTGGTGAAATCTCTCTCTCACTCAATTTAATTGCATCTGCACTCTTAAACCAGGATCGGGCTCTCAGCTGAAGTTGAGGGAATCAATCTAAAGTTAGAGTTAATTATTTATTGACCCTTTATTTATAAGGGTGATTTTAATTGAACCAACAGGACTAATTTTCTTGCTTCTATATATTGGATGAAATCTATTTCTCACCCTACTAATTTTTATTAAAAATTTTCAACTCACTTCTAAGTGGGTGAGTTTATTAAACCCTATATGTATCAATATACGAGGACTATTTAGTGACAAAATTTTTATTACTAATTAAATTATTCACAACAAATTATTAAATAGTAAAAAGAATTCATCACTATTAGATGCTTGAAAAAAAAAGGATTTACTTCTAAATTTTTCATAATCTCAATTCTAGTACATGTTCAAACTATTTGTTTGAATGCACTTTTGGTTTAATAGTTATGCCATTAAATTGTATTAGAGTCTTGTGCACACGTAATATGCATGCGATTTAGGAATAGTTAATTTTAAAAATATTTGCTAAAAAACTAATATGTAGCATAAAAATTGAGAGTCCAAGTATCCCCACTGCCAATGGGATTTAAATCCTACTGCTTGCGCTAAATTAAATTTCTTTATAATGAAATAAAAGGCCGCAAGGGTAAAATAGGAAAACTAAAAACCTAACACGGTTTTATAACTACCAAATTAATGCCTTCTGACTTGATATAATAGTAGATAGATACTATAAAAATTTGTTATATTATGGCTTGTACTCTCACACACATATATAAATAGGAGTTACGGCACCTGTTGCTGTAGTGAAAAATAATTTACTTTTGCGTATATCATAAATGAATTTGCCAATTGATTTATCTGAACATTAATCTCAACAAAATGACTAAGATAACTTATTTATTGTAAGATTTAATACATTATAATTATAAAAAAGGAAAATATTTTTCTTATTTATAATTTTTACCATTTATTCTTATCGAGTACGTTGCATGGGTTGTACTTTCTTTGTAACTTGTGAAGGCACAATCCATGTAATACATGCCGATAATAAAATGTAGTAAGAAGTACCCGGTAAGCATTGCTCTATAAAAAATAAATTTACCAAATAACTTATCTGAAAATTAATTGCCATTTTGACTTATCTTTATAAATACTAATCGCAACATAATTAATTAAAACTTATTTGGTATGAGATTTGATACGTTATATGTTATAAAAGTTAAACACTTTTAATTTGGGACGGATTTGAGACATGTTATAAATAAGGAGAAATGAAGAACAATAGTAAAATAGTGATTTTGTTTCTATCCACCATATCTTGCAGTTAATTTGCGCTGTTAAGTTAATCTGCGAACGTGGATAGACTGACAAAAAATATTATTAATTTAATTTTATAAATATTATTTTGAATAATAATTTAATACTAAAATATCCACTAAACTAATAAGTACAACCACTTTAAAATTTTAAATTATAATAATAAGCAATGGGTAAATCTTAATTAACTCTGAAGTAGACTAACAAAAACAAAAATTAACCCCATAATCCTTTCCGTTCAAATGTCACATCTTTCTCACTTAATACACACCGTCCATCTTTTCACAAAAACTTGTTCATCCCTTTTATTTCCTGAATGATCATAATAATTTCTAGAGCATAGAGGTTCTAATTATCATGTTGCATAAAAACTTCCCTTGCAGTCACGCATTGTAACTCAAGTGGTAAAGTTTTCTCATAATAGAGTTAGTTCGACTATCTAGGTAAATAATACTACATATCAAAAATCTTAAAGCATTTTCCATTTTGCAACTTATGGCAAATTTTATTTTATTTTACAAACCCAACGGGTAGCATTGAACAATTACTTAATGAAATACGCGATCCCCTATACTAAACCCACTGAAAGAGCATACTCCATAAGTTCAAGGAGCATACTAAAAGGCAAACATTATTTCAATTTTGGATGTCATCAAAATGGGAAAAATACTCTGAATTTGTGATTTGATAGAGTATTTTGGTTTTCGCAAATGATCATTAAGCTCGTATCTCTTAGAATTTTTGGCTCCGCCATTGTATTTATTTGGGTTTTCTACTGTAGATTCTTTGCTTTGGGTTCGTTTGCCTTATATATCATATCAATATATATGTACTGTATGTGATGTAAATATATACGTTTAATACATCCTCTGATTATACATAGATTATACATCTTTATTAGAAAAAAAATCTAGATCCTCCTATGTATGAAAGGGATGAATCGGTAGAATTAGGTAGCGAGTTGTACTTGCTGCAAGTGATAGAAGAGAAGGGAGTGGGATCTGCAAGGTTGGAATTGCAGTTACACGTGCTCATGAATGGCGGTTGATTGTGCAAATAGGTTTTGATTCTGCAGAGCAATGAAAGATACAAGAAACATTTTTTTTTCTTTCTGAAATCTGCACGTAAAACCAACAGATTCACAATTTCACCTTAGTTTAAGCTTTCTTTTCTAGTTCATGAATTGAAATAGGAAGAAAAGAACTTGCAAAGAGAGAGAGATCAAGAGAACCTTGGATTAAGAATCTTAATTAAAATGAAATCTAAATTGATAATTTAATTTTAATTGGTGGATATACTTATCAATTTTGAAAAAGGTGATATTGTGAAACTTTGTACAAAATTTTTATAATTGAAGGTTGAATTAACTACAAGATATGATGGATAAAAACAAAATTACTCTAGTAAAAATAAATCAAATACGCTAAATTTTTAATCATTTCAATCACTTAGAGCTTAATCAAATGGTCAAATCATGCTAAATTGATTAAGGAACGAAGAAAAAACACAAGAAAAAAAAAGAAAGAAAAGAAGCAGGGTGAAATGAGAAACAGAATGAGTGGTTATTAATTAAGATCATCTCTGGCTGTCTTGTATAATTTTGATTTATGTGAAATTTATACGTTTTGTTAAAAAAGTAGTCTCTAGCAGGCTTTTAAGAAAATTTAGGAACTACGACTTGTGTAAAAGGTTTGCGTAAAATAGAAACCCAATTTACACATCCCGTCATCTTTCTCTCTCCTTAATTGTTTATAAAAACTTTAAAATAATATAACTAAAAATCTAAAAATTAGTTTTAATATAATTTATATATTTGAAATCTACTCATCAAGAGTTACCAAATAAGATTCATTGTAGCACAAAATGGATACGTGTATAATTTATGTGTAAAATTCCCTTACGCGTAAGATTTTACACAAAAAATATACATAACTATTGGAGATGCTCTAAGAGCGACAGTCAAATAGAGGGGGTGAGTTTACAAATTTTAGTTAAGCTTTTTAGGGTTAAGTTTATTAGGTTATTTTTTTTAATGGCTAAGATAATTCCATGGGTGCAAGGGACAAAGTTAGAATTTTACTTCGGGGGAGCTGGAAATATTTGTAACTTTGAAGTTAAAAAAAAAAATTCGTTTGATTCAATTTTTTTTTCAAATTAAATGTTTTAGCGGTTTTTTTTTTGTTTCCATGTCCTCATTAAATATTTAGCAGCAAAAAGAATTTGGTGTTGTTGTTTTAGAAATTAATTACTCATTTTTAGAGAAAATTTTGTTTTTCTCCCACAGGTTTTGCCACAATTTTGGGGTTTTTTTTTTTTTGACAATTAATATTAATACAAAGGTTTTAGCTATACATAAGGTAATATTATCATTTTGAGATTGAAATAGAATATATATGTGAAATCGCCCAATTGCCAAGCCCTTTGCACTGTATCAAAAAACCCCAATTTACACGATGGGCCCTCCACTTTGTTGAAAATAATCCTCACTTCTTCCTTCGATTTATCAGCTTTTTAATTCCTTTTGCTCTGTCTCAATAATCTGAATTCAATCCCGTCCTACCAAATAAAGCTTCATCCAATCATTAATTAATAATTAACTTTTGTTTTTATTGCAATGGCCTCTCAATGATTTGGTGTACCTACGTAATTAGTGAGATCAGTTTAATTAAATAAAAAAACATGGGTTACACATGACACGATCGAGCTTAACACTCAATAGATGGGCTGACATGATAGGTTAATTTATTTTGGTATTTTGGTATTTTGGTAATAGTAGGTAAATTTATTTCAGATTAGTCCAAATATTTAAATAAAAAATTAGATATAGGCCGGTCCTCTAATATTAGACAATATATTTATTACATATTCTTTGAGAACACAATGCATGTCTGACCTAAAAGGCGTTTTAATCTTATTTTAAAAATAAGCATAAATTAATCTTTTGTAATTTAACTTGTTGGATACACTTTAAACAAGTGTTAAAGATCACATGTGGCAAATTAAAGAATCAGAACCGATTATCTAAACTAGATCATTACGCTTCACGAGAAAGACTTTATCCTATATACGCAAGCATTATTCACAAGACAATCAAAGATCAAGATGAAAAGAGTTTCAATCAAGTGATGAATAAAGTGAAGAACAAAGAAACTAATCAAGCATTTGAAAACTCATTAAATCGATAATTGAGTTAGTGTTTATGATTTATGTAAAGTTTCTTTATTGATTAATCTCTATAGCTCAAACATGATTACGCATCGTTTATATCTTTGTTAAAATAATCAAAAAGTTTTTCAATTGAATTGATTTGAAACTCAAGAACACTTAAACTAGCTTTAGGTTTTAAATCATAAATATATAAAACGATCGTCTCAATGTTCAAAAACTATACAAACATGCTTACAAACATCTTTAGAACATTCCCTAAGCATTAGATTGATTTTTGCATCGTTTGAATTTCGACAAAAGTTAGAAGCCCTTAATTGACTAAGCATTTTAGCCCTTAGACGACTAAGGCAGCTTATGCTTAGTTGATAGCCACTGGGATTTGATTTAACGCTTTATCTTACCTATACTCTCCCTTATATCATTTTGTTGGATTATTTATTGACTTTCAAAACGCATTGATCATATACATCATTTTTGAACTATACTTTTTAATCAATTGATAACTTTAAAAGTGAGCTTGATCTTATATCTATACAAACACTTTGATAGAGTAATTGTTCATTGGTATTGTACCAAACAACTTATATTATTAATTTGTGAGAAGTTATTTTTCATATTTTTAGCAAGAGAATTCTTGTAATTAAGAAGTGTAGTGAGAATAATTATACTTGTGAGCATCTAATAAACACTTATATAAATGTTTGATTTTCACACGTAAGATAAATGTTTGATTTTCACTTGTAAGAAGATTGATTAGTTGAATGTCTTGGGTATCGACCTCACGCACGGACGTGTGCTCAAAAGGCTAATTGTGTAAATAAAACGTCATTGACTTTGTGGTTTTATCATTCCAAATTTAAAATCTCTATTTGCTATTAATTATCATTATTACTTGATATTGAGTTTTGATTGATTTTCATAATTGCTTAATATTCATTGTAATATTTGTTTTTAAATATTCATATAGATTATTTTAATTTTTGCATATTTATCATATATAAACCCTATTCACCATCCTTCTACGGTTAATACCTAACCAACAATTGGTATCAGATGTAGGACTCTTGCTCTTGATTTAATTATCAAAGAATAAAGTTCATGGCAAACTATCAAGGAACTAGAATAAATGAAGGCCAATCATCAACTAGGCCTCTTTTGTTTAATGGTAGTAATTATAGTTATTGGAAATGTACTAGGGAAAAAAGAATAAGGGGGTCATGGTTTTTGAATCTTAAAAATGTATAAAGAAAAAAAGAATTATGTGACTAAGATTAAAAATATTTTTTAAATTGTTGGTAGTGCATTTGGCAAGGATTACGACCTAGTTCATTATTAAGTTATTATCCCTCAAATTGGGATTATGATTATTTGTAATAATTTGCTACTATCAAACCCTAAGGTATTAATTAATTACTTTTTTAAACATGATATATATTTTGACCTTTTGTGTTAATAGTTTTGCTTAGTTTTCTCTTTTCTGTAAAGTTATACTTTTTCCCATGATTTTGAGGTAAAGTATAGTAAATCAGGTGATTTACGTACTTCAGGAGGTGTTCTTTTGGGATAAATATTTTAAAATTCCTTCAAATTTTGAAATCCTATAAATTATGCGAGATTATGTTCTTTTCGCATCATTTTGAGGTAGGATTTGGTAAATCTCTTGACTTATATAATTCATGATTATTCTTTTGGGATAAACTTCGATATTTTAAAATTCTATCAAAATTTAAAATTTTGTAGATTACGTGATTTCATAATCCACTCAAAAAGTTAGGATTTTAAAATCTTGCGTAGAATTATGGAGTTTGAATTTGATTTATCTCATTTTAATATTCTCGATCTCTCTTACATTATTAGTCACTAATACTTTCTCACTATAACTAAAACATGTAAATAGATAAAAATTTCATTCAATCTCAACTTACATTACTATATTTTGATAATTTCTAAAATACTTATGAAAAATTCTAAACATTTTAGAAGAACACTTAAATTGAAAATCATGAGATTTTAAAATTACAGATTTCAAAATTTTGTGACAAGAACACAACTTGATTTCATAATTTGCTTAAAAGATTGAGATTTTGGGAATCCCATGTTGAGTTATAAAGTTTGAATTTGATCCATCTCTATTTAATGATATCTCTATTCCAAACTTACTCTCTCTAACTAAAACATGTAAATGGATATTATATTTTAAGGGTGCACAAGGTTCAAATTGGATCGGTTTACTATTCAAACCTAAAGCAAACCAATATAATCGGTTTCAAGAAATTTGTACCCAATCCAAACCAATTACATAGAAAAACCAATACAAACTAAACAACAAAGGATTGGATTGTCGGTTATAAAATTTAACAAAATTAAATTAAATTAAAGTTACGTAAAACTAAGTAAAATAATACGTAATATTAATGAGCAAACTTACTCTCCCTAAGCGAACTTTTCTTTTTTGGGGTCCTTTTCCGTATGGTGCTGTTTGATTGTTAGGAAAGTTATGTAAGAAAGTTATTCCCAATAATTAAAAGTGTGTTAAAGTGAAATAAAAGAAAAATAAACTTCTTTTATGTATGCATTTGGTTGGCAACAAAATAGGAAATTATATTTGTGTAATTAAGCTTTATAAGATTTTTCACTTGAAACTTAGTTTTAAAAGTAATTTCTTTTTACGGAAAAAGATTTTGGTAATAAATAAGCTCTTATTTTTATTTAGGTAATTGAGCTTCATAAATTTCTAGTTTAATTAATTAGTTTTAAAAAGTAACTACTAAAGAATATGTAAATTTGGTCTTAAAGATAAAAGAGAAAGAAGCAAAAAATAAAATAAATTGTCTTACCATAGTAGCTCTAATACCACCAAACAAAAAAGAATGAAAAGAAAAGAAAAGAAAAAATCTTGTTAAAAATTAGAACCGTACCCTTCATACCGAATCGTGTCACAGAACTCGGCAAAGTATCAACAAATATTAAACATAATATTCGGTGACCTCTTGTCTAATATGACAGCCAACTTATTTGTTGTAAACTCGGTGACCTTTTGCTGAGTTTTGTGACTCAATTCGATAACAAGTTACTGAGTTAGTAATGTTAAATCAGCAATGTGTGACCAAGTTCTAGTGATATTTTATCTTCCCCTAGTCATACATATTGCAATGTCAAAGATAACATAAATAAATAAAATCTTACTTAGTCAGAATAATGAGAATGAAGAAATAAGTTGATCATGAGCCGTGGATTCAATTTTGTATTTGTTCCGAGTAAAAGTTAATTTGTTGTTTTATTTAGATAACAATGTGCATTTAGTGTAATTTATGTAATGGGACAACAATATCCCCTCTTTTGTAACATCAACACCGTAAAGTTGGTATTTCGATACCTCTATAATTTTATTTATTATTATTTTAAACTTGTGGTGTTGAGTTTACAAGGGATGCCTTTAACACCGCCCTGCATATTATACACGATGTTCAAAAGAGTAGTACAAATGATGGTGCGAACTAATTTTTTGAATGCACTTAGCAACCACCGGGAAAAAAATTTCCAACTTTCAAAGGAAATGAGTTACTTTGAATTGTGCCAAGATTAAGACACTAAAATAATTTTCACATATTTTAAGGGGAAAAAAAATTCAATGCAATTAGTTATTAAGAATGACAGGAATGTGCAATAGTTTCAAAGCACATGTGCAAAATCTGAAAATAAGGCTCTTCTAGAAATCACTTTAATTTATGAATATAAGAAAAACCTGATATCAAATTATTTGAAAATTATAGGATTATGTTGAAAATGGAAAAATACACATATATATTTAGATTATAGACAAAATGTGATTGTTATGAACCAGTTTATAAATTAAAATAAAATAAAAATGAGAGAGAAAAATATGTTTCGAGATGAACGAAACCTCCACACACGATTCAATTCGAGGTTAAATCAACCTCCATTAAAAGTCCAAGAGAACTCTCGTACTTTTTGTCTGTACTATTCAACATGCTTTTATTTTAAAAAAAAAATTAATTAATTAATTAAATAGAAGTAAAAAGTAGGCCAACTTCTAAGAGAAGCAATCCACTACTCCACTATTCCTACTTGCAAGTGTAAACAATCTTCTAAATCAAACTACCCACCTACTATACGGAACATCGAAAAATAGAGTTTATTTGAAAAAGCTTTCTGCAAAAAAACTAGAGAATAATATTTTTGTAAATTAAGGAGCTTATATTTGACTAAACTTTAAAAGGAGTGCAATGTTAACTTTACAGTATATTTTTAAATTGTATTTTTGATAAAATAATGCAAAATTAAGTTTGCACTACATGTTTTTTAACATTTATTATAAATAAGTGTTTAATTGACAGTGCTTTATAATAATTTTAACAAATTACATATTTAAAACATATTTATTAATAAAGTGCACATAATAATTTTTTCAGAGTTATGCAAAGTTAAATTTGCACTCCTTATTTTCTAAAACATTATTATGTATTTGTGTTTATTTGACGTTGTTTAAAAGTTTTAATGAAACATAATAATATACTTGTTAAAAAGTATAAACATATCATGCAAAACAAATATGTATTAAATTTTTTTGATTGCAAAGTTAAGTACGCTTAGTCAAAGTCCTTATTTTAAAATACAATTGATAAATAAGTCATTATTTTAAAATGATAATGATATTTAGGCCCTTATTTCTAAAAAATATTATTCGTTAATTTTTTTTTGCAAAAAATATTGTCACACAAGACCTTTTACCTCATTTTCTGATATATATATATATATAGAGAGAGAGAGAACATTTGCATACATACCAGAGAGAAGACGGAGATTTGTTTTGAGAAAGGTTTCTTTGACCAATTTTGTTGTTGGTCCGACCATACGTCCACTCTTTAGCTTGTTTTTTCTATATTGCTCAATGCGACCAAAAAATGTTACAATTAAGATTTTATAGAGCTTTTGTGGCTACTGTGCATTCTCTCTTAATGTAACAGTAATAAGGTAGGAAATGAAGTGAGAAATTAGAATCAGATCAGAATCCTTTTCTATGTATTCTATCTTTTTTATTTATAAGTATATGATGATTAGAATTTACGATGCACTTTTAGCTAAAAGTAAGTGACTAAAAAGGTCAACTTTAATACTACTATAGTATTTTATGGATGTCATAATGCATGTTCACATTTCTTTAATATTATCCATGTTTATATTAGATTTAGAAGTGAGTTTAACACGTCAATACGACTATCTCAGTTAGGATGTACCATCAAGGCCAGAGTGGATAACCTTGACCGGAGTGGATCACCTCAGCCGAACTGGATCCCACAGGGTTTATTTGACGAAGACAGCAAATCATGTTATCCTATATTTGACGAAAGATATTTGACGAAGACAGCAAATCATTGTAATATAATTGAAAAGGTGGATTATGGTCAAACACTGTAAAGTGATGAATTATGTATATCCTATATTGATTTGTTGAAAATCAACAAAAAATAAAGTAACAATACACATATATAATGGTCTATGTGTTATAAATAAAAACGAATCGATTGAGTTGAGGAACATACCAATAACATATATAATGGTCTATATTTTATAAATAAAAATGGTTCGAATGCATAATGTATTCAATCTAAGTGGGATTTGAAGAAATAAGCAAGATCATGCAATAGAAATTTATAATTTTTTAACAATTGTTACACCTGGCAAACACATGATATGGAATAAAGACTACGGGACATGCATTAAAGGTGCGTTTGATTGCAAGCGTGAAATTTGTATAGAAAGAAAATAAGTTACCGGCAATTAAATTGCCTAGAATTGAGTTGCATGAAAAATGTAGTGTAGTGTGTTTGATTGCCTTAATTTTCTACCCGAAAAATATTGGTTGTATTATGGCATTTTTAATGTAGAAAAAATTATTGATAGTTTTTTTACATAATTATATAGTCATGATAGATTTTGTTTAATTAATCTTGATTAGTATATTTTAAATATTAAAATTTTATATTTTAAGTTATGGCATTTTTAATGTTGAAAATGGTAAAAATCTTGTCTCGTGAACCATGCCCAAGCATGGAAAACAAAAAACCACCTCCCCCCCAAAGAAAATATTTTCCTCAATTACCTTGAAAATGCACATGTGTGAGCCAAAAGTGGGAATTGAATTACTTACAAAAAAAAAGTCAATCAAATACCTTAAGCTGTCAAATCAAGTAAAAAATGATCATTTTTCATGAAAAATGTTACTAATCAAACACACCCTAATATCATTACTATTGGGAGGTAGTTGTGGATCCATCTAAGTATGTACCTACGAATGATCATATGAATCAGTCGCGGATGCAGCAAATCATGACAGTGGGGGGGCATAAGATTAAAAAAAAAGAAAAGAAAAGAAGAAGCAAGAAATAAGAAGATAAAATCATACAAATAATAGGTTTTAGTTCAAATATTCAAATTTTAGTCCATAAACCTAAAAGGAAAATTGCAGATCTACAAATAATTTTATAATGTAAGAGATATTCAATTTGCAATGAAAAATCAAAAAACAAAAAAAAAGGAAAAACAAATCAATAATATATAATACAAAAATAAATAAATCACATATATGATATATGTAATGATACGTTTGCAATAAATGTATGAAACTAAGTTTCCGTTTGATAGCAACATGAAGAATGAAAAGAAAAATAACTAATTTAGGTGAGAAGATGGAAAATAAGTTAAAGGATGTGATGAGATTAACTCTTACTTTTTGCTTTTTTCCATGACGAAATTTTCTTTGGATGATGGTGGAGAAAACTTTTTCACAAAATATTAAAGGAGGATCGAGAAGATATACTCATAAAAATGAGTATGAGACAACTTATTTTTCATTTTCTCACTCAAATTAGTTGTTTTTATTTTTATTTTTCATATTGCTATCAAACGGAGCCTTAGAAATACACGACACTAATAAATTAAAGAAATGTTTTATAAAAGAAAATTCAAATTAATGATAAGTTACCTATCTTGTACAATTCTTCTTCTACGAGCTCTCCTAGCCGAAATCGACTTCTTTTTTCCTATCTTGACATTAGATGTCGCTGGTGATTCTTTTCCATCACTAAATTTATTGAATTTCCGACTCTTGTATCTTTCACAATTAGACAGATCGTCTTTAGCTTTCCTATTGATAGACAGACGGTGAAAAACATGTGATAAACCCTTATCTATTTGCTTCATCCATAGATAACTCCTCGTATATGACTAAAATTTAAGAAAATAGTAAGTTTACTCGTTTTATACCATACAAGTCTAATATTTACCCTTTTAAGTTTCTCCGCTATAGGTTGAATATGTTAAATTTGGCTATTTAGCATATCCAACGTGGATCCTCTAATAAAGTGAGTTTAAGAACTCTATTGTTGTATATTACATTTTCAAAAAATATATGTACACCATAATTACCATCTTAGCTTTAACAATTCACCACTTGTGATTGGATGGATAAAAAAAAACCTTGAGATTTGAGCAAAAGTCGGGATTTGAAGCATGGAAAAGTGAAAGTCCGTTGTTTGGTAAGATTATTAATAGAACAATTTGAAATTTTACACGCAGTAAATTTGCTAGATTTTGACTTTTAAAATTTCATAGTATGAGGCGTTATTTTTCAAATTCTGATTTAAAACAAGTGATATTTGCAATTCATGTCATTTTTTTAATTCTGCATACAAAACCTCCAAACATGAAAAATTGAAATTGAATGAATTTTAAATGATGCAATTTTAAGTTCTATAATTTACAATTTCAATGAATTTTAGAATTACTTTATCCAAATGGAGGGTAACTGTGTTCGGATGGAAAAAAAAGGGATTTGAGCAATAGTCTAGATTTGAAATACGGAAAAGTGGAAGTCCGCGTTTGATAAAATTATTGAAAAATTTGAAATTTTACACAGTTAATTTACTAGATTTTGACTTTTTAAAATTCCAACTTAAATTCCATGGCATGGAGCGTTATTCTTCAAATTCTAAACTAAAATGAGTAATATCGTAATTAATGTCATTTTATAGATTCTACAAACAAATCGTCCAAATATAAAAAATTGCAATTGAATGAATTTTAAATGATTGAATTTTATCATTGACAATTTCAATAAATTTTAGAAATACTTTGTCTAAACATATATAGGGTAAATGAATAATTAAAAATCATTTTAATTATGTAATTAATTTTAGTTATTCATTTAAAGATGCTCTAAAGAGATGAACTGCTTGATTTAATGCCATTATAAACAATTAGTCAATCTGCAAAATGCAGTAAACAAGGTACATATATATAAATCTCTGGTAATAAACCTTTGTCTAACTGCCCTGAATTGGCAATGTTTTTCTAGATTATGCCCTTTATATATCTAAAGTGAAATTTAATTTTTGCACGTGATTTTCTATGTTACTGCATTGAAATTGCATGCTTTAGCTTTTTTTTGGTTTCGTGCTTTCCCTTTCACTTTGATCTTGAAGTAACTATGATTTGTTATTTTTCATATAGTGATATTGGGATGTTATATAGTTATATTTTTTTCATGATATTGATCACAGGCGGAGACAGAAATTTGTTCAAGGTCCGGTACTCAACATTAATTATTGGGGCACTTATTTATTTTAATGAACGTTTTATGAAAAATTAGTGAGACACTCCTTTGGACACTTGTGTTCACAAATTAATATATAAAGAGTAGAAAAAATCAATCTTTTCAGGTGCGCACATGCCCCACCTAACAATAAGCCCCCTCCGCTAGGCTGTAAAACAAGCTAAGCTACACGAGCTCAACTTGTGATCGTTTGATTAGAAACTTGTTCAAAATTCATTTATTTCACAAACGAACCAAGTTTGAGAGCTAAGCAACCAAAGATTGAACAAATTAATATGCTCAAAATCGTTAACAAACCAAGTTTAAAAAACTCTATCTTCAGCTCGACTCGACTCATTTACAGCGCAACCTCCACAAGGATGGACTTAGTGCTGGGTGAGGAAGGCTCCAAGCCCAGTCGAAAATTACTTTAGTAATATATAAAAGATGGAATAATTTGTTAATCCAGCCCACCCAACCCATCTAAAGTCCAGCAGCCCAACCGAGTGTAACCCACTTATTCATCTTCACTTATTTTTACCCGGATATAATATGACTACTTGCTGCGACCCACTACATAAATACAGTTTATTGGAGCATTTTCAAGGGTAGTATAAAAATTAATTAGTAAATTATATGTGTTAACTCATTTTTACAAAAAAATTGAATTTTAAAAAAAATATTTTCTAATGGCAGTTTTGTAAAGTGTTGTGTAAATTTTAAAATAATTAATAAAATTTTAACACTTGTTAATTATCAATTTAAGAAATTTATAATTATTTTTTCTTGAATTTTTTTATAAATAATTTTATAATCACAATGGATTTTGATTTGTAGGCATTGATAAGGATATTTTAAATATATAGTTTTTATTAAGATCCATATTTTACATTTGAAGTTATTATATTTTAAAATTTTATTTAAAAATCGAAGAGAAAGAAAAATAATGTAGCATTGTAAAATGAGAGTGTATTTTACACAATCATGTTACACAAACTTATATTTTAAAAGACTACTTGACATAAAAAATTACAAATTGTATAAATTTTACATAAAACAAAAATATAAAAGACCGTTAAAGATGCTATGTTGTTCCCTCTCTTTGGATCCACAATCTAGCAAAGCACTCTCTCAATTCCTTATCAGCGGTCCTTATAATAGTTACAAGGGGTATTTTTGTTCAAAATATTTAGCTTAATTTAGTTACTCTCATTAACAAATTAAATTTTATTTTTTAAGATATCTTAAATTAAGGTTTATTTTCCTTTTATAATACCGTCTATTTATCTTATCATAAATAAATATATGTTTTATTTATACGAACAAAACAATAGATAGATACGAGCAATGTTCTAAAAATCGCGCCTAGGCACCGCTTAGGCGGAAATCGGGGCTCCCCCGCCCGGCCTAGGGCCAGTCATTTTGTTTAGGCGTTGGGATGATTAGGCGCCGATTAGGCGTCGATTTTTCGTCCAAGCGCCGATTTTTTCACTGGCTGGCTGAGACATGGAAGAGAGAAGGAGATTGAGATAGAGAGAGACGGAGATAGATAGAGAGAGACGGAGATAGATAGAGAGAGAGAGAGTATCGTACCTGTGAAGTTGTCGAAGCCAGTGAGAAATATCGACACTGAGATGGGTAGGGGCTGAGAAGTCGTTGGCGCTGAGAGCTGGGTTTAGGGTTTTGTTTCGATACTTGTTGTGGAATGGGGGCTAGTTTGTACGGGGAAAGAGATGATACATACAGAGTATATTAGGTTTGGTTTTGTTTTATTAAGTTTTATTATTATTTTCACCCCATATATTTTTAGTTATTTGTAGTTTCACCCCTATTTACTTTCTTTTTGCTAATTTTAATTATTTATGCTTTTAAAGTTTAAAACCTTTTTTGTAATGCATGTTTCATTGGTTGGATGTTAGAAAATTAATGTTAATTTGAAAGGTATATTATGTTTTGTTAGTATTATGTTATCTAAAATAATATTTTTAATAAAAAATCGTTTGACCGATTAATCCCCGATTAATCCTCTAGGCGCTAGGCCCCCCCTCGCCGACCTAGGAGCGCCTAGCGATTTTTAGAATATTGGATACGAGTAGTTCAAACAGACGAGACGTCACTTGAACGGATACTTTAGGCACCTTATATAGATTTTTATATTTTATACCACTTTGAACTTAAGTCGGAGTAAAAAAAAAATTGTTATATTGATATCAACCCATTAATTATATTGAACTTTGTATATATTTTCTTAAAAAAAAAGAAGAAATATTAACTTTTAATATTGAAAATGGTGCAAAAGGTCTTGGGTGACAATATTTTTCGCAAACAACTAAAAAAAATGTTTTTTTTTTTCAAATCAGGGCATGTTTTTAATAAAAAAAAATCTGAAACAATAGCTTGTTTATCAATTATGTTTTAAAATAAAAGTTTTGACCAAAATTGTGCTATGTGCAAATGTAACTTACAATCCAAAAAATTTACTACAAATTTGTATTGAATGATGTGTTTATATTTTTTAACTAGTATATTTTTATGTGTCACTCATGTGACTTTAAAGTAATGCCAAATAAATCTCAATACATAATAATGTATTAGAAAACAAGTAGTGCAAACTTAAATTTGTATAACTCAAAAAACTATTATATGTGTTTTATTAATAAAGGGGTTTAAATTTATAACTTGTTAAAATAACTCTAAAATTAAGTCAATTAAACAATTAGCCATAGTAATCTACTAAAAAAAATGCAGTGCAAATTTACCATATAATATTGCAATTCAAAAATTTTGCACTATACCATACAATTTAAAAATTTACTGCAAAATTAACGTTGCATTCCTTTTGAAGTTTGGTCAAAAATAGATTCTTAATTTACAAAAAACGTTTTCAAAGAAACTCCATTTTTCAATATCCCACTTTTAACTTGATAAGGAATTTTTTTCAAAAATATAAAAGTTTTATATCGGAAAATTTTATCTTAATTCAACCCACCCTAAGTTAAAATCCTAAGTCCGTTCCATGGCAATTCTTTTGAACATGAAACTTATTTAATTTACTTGAAAAAATGGATCTGACTGTTTATCAATCATTCTAGCAGGGTTAAGGCTCAGCTAATTTATGCTTGATTTGGGATCCCTATCTATTTTACTGTAGGTGTAAAGAAAGAAATCCTGCATTATTACCTCAAGTAAAATTTACCTCAAAAACAATATATTGGACAATATGTTTCGTTCTTGCGATGATCATATATATATATATATAATAGGGTTATCGCTCTAGGGTTCAATTTTAGGGTTGACTGAGAGCTCCCTAGATTGAATTCTTGTGACTGTAAAATTATGTGTGTATTTGACGCGCCGGATTAAAAAATCGGATAGGATTATTTAATCCTATGCGGCAGGATAATTAAAACAATTTCAACTCTTATGCGAGATTCGTTAATTCTTCTTTCGTGAGGTAAAAATTTTAGTGAAATAAATAATCTGTTATAATATCTAATCCCGATGAGCATCAAACATGATATAAGATAAAATTTTCCTATCCTGCCTTTTTATCTTATATGTCAAACGCAATCTATGTGACTGGCAGCAAGTGTGGTCATCTGAAAGCTAGACTGGATACCGCCTGATATAAACTAAATATATATATAAGAGCATCCACATCAGGTAGGGTAAATTGATAAATTTACCCTACCTTTCTTCACAGCGGAAAAAGTAAACAGATAAAAATTAGGAAGATAGGATAGAGAATGGGTAAACTTAACATACCACTAAATTTTACTATTTCCGTTATATACAAAACTAAAACTTAATTACCAATCAATAAATTTAATTTAATATTTACACTATCGGTTCTGGATGCTCTAATAGGGGAGGAGAACAGAGGAGTTATGTGCACTACCAATATTAGTGGTATACTAAACAATGCATGATAAAAGATTTTAAAATTAGCTGTTTCATAAATTAACTCCACTGAAATACTTGCTAGAAAGGAAAAAAAAACTATTCAGTTTTACCACTGCTTCAACCATATTCCAGTTCGAGTTGATGAGTATCTATCTAAAAATTATTCGAGTTAAAGTTAATAATGTAAGTGTTTTCAATGGCTAATTTTTTTTTTATTTTTTTTTATCAATAACTAAATTTGTAAAGTTCATTATATAGACCGATCACAAATTAATCAATTTGAATTTTGTAAAAAAATAAAATATAGAGGAAAATATTGTATAAATTTGAAAAAAAAATTTAACTAATAGAATTAGTGTATCTCTTATTTTTGTTATTGGAGAAGGTTATTAACTTTAATTGTAAAGAGAATAAAATTGGCTATTGATTAAAAAATTGTTAAAATTTAATTATACCATTGAAATAATATTTTTAGTTGACTTTATTAAAAAATTAATTATAATTATTTTTTAAATTATACCTTTAAAGATACCGTTAGGAAAAACAATTTCAAAAGATTTTGGAAGGAGAATTTCAAAAAAAATAAAAAAGTTTTATGAATAGGCTTTTCATGGAGAATCTAGAGGATAAGTTATGAGTAAAACAAGATGATTCTATGGTGGGATTCTTTCATCGAGAATCTCGAGGATTAATCCCTAAAAAAAAAAGTTATTAAAATTAAAATGCTTTTTGTGCTACGAATTTGATTCTATGGTGTCGTAGCCTCAACAAGCATGATTCCCGCTGCAGCGCAGGGGGTGTGTCACGTCCCTTGTAAAATGTTCCAGCATAGTACATCTTTCAGCTGGCGAAAAATTGTGGGATTGTTTTACTGGAAAAACAAAAAACCTAATGGAATTGTTCATACATAACCGTTATTTAGCTCTCAAATGGATTATAATCATGGTTCAAAATATCGGCCGAAATCGATTCGAGATGGTCGATACCGAATTAGAATACGAAGTGTCGAACTGCTATTATTACTTGATATGATTAAAATCGCAGCATTTTAAAATATCACCGATATTTTACTGAAATCACACCGAGTTGCCGATATTTTACCGATATTTCACTCCGTATTGAGTAATTGAATAAAGTGACTAAAGTTAAAAAAAAAAAAAGTTACTCCATGTTAGACTTTAGAGACTTGAAGTGTAAATTGGTAATTATTGAAAAAAAAATGTTGATTTATTCCAAAATAATTTGTTAATCTTTGTTTAATTAAATTAGTAACTATTAAAAAAAATATTTATTTGTTCAATTGTTTCAAAGTAATTTATTAATCTTTGCTTAACTAAATTGGTTTAATCCTAAAAAGATAAGATCATAAGAAGGAAGAAAAGAAAGAAAAAAAAGAAACGGAAAATAAGTAAGAAAAAAAATAAAGCAACCTCAAAGACCTACCGTTTTCTCAAGTGACAACGACAGTGACGACAGAGGGAATGATAATGATGATACTAATAATGATGGTGGAGGTGGGCTAGGTAGTGATGCTATACGAGATACTAATAATGGTGTTAGACGTGGTGCTTACAATCTTAATACTGATAACCAACATGATGGTGGTATGTCATGGCGCGGAAATGATAATTATTATGCCACACAAGATAAAGACCACGAATATCGACCTAAAATAAGTGAGGAGTGCAGGCATCTAGCATATCTAACTAGGTTTCCTAGTTATGATGAGTATTCTAGTGGTTATGATTCTTATTCACAAAGTTATCAGCGCATTGATGATCAACTGCAGAGCTTAAACTTAGGCCAACACTATTACAGCGGACATGGATACGACTATAATTATGATAGTCGTAGATATAGCATTTTTGGAGGCGGAATATCTAGTTATGGTTTTGGCACTGGTTATGGAGGTTCTGCACAAAATTATGCTAGTAGTGAGGATTAAATAATAGTATTGCTACCTGTGGTGGTTATTATAGAAGTGGTCGTGGAACGTATTATGATGGATCTTTAAGTAGCAGCAATTATCGAGAATTTGGGTATTATCATCACCATGGCCAACCAAATTTTCATAATTATGGTTCATCTAGTCATTCATCCCATCCTTATCCCACAAGTGCCAATTCTCAACCTCCTTTATATCTTTATTCCTCATCATGGAGTCCTTGAGTAATGATGCTAATTATAATCTATATCATTATTCTAAGTCTAATTGAACTTATATTTAAGATATTTGTACCTTATAAGATTGTATTGTTATATATTTATTGAATTATGATGTAATATTTTATTAACAAGTGTGATAGATGATGGTATTTTGATGTATGATATGTAATTTGTACTAGATAATGTTATTATGCTTATCTAATTGATCGATCTTATTAATCTCATACTTTAGAATTTTTTTGTAATTTTTTTTTTGTATTTTTTTGGGCCTTTTAAATAATAAATTGGTCCATATCACCGAAACCGAAATCGATATTGATATCCGAGTTAAAAATTGAGTACCCGAGTTGGCGTCCAAAACTGCGACTTTGAACCACGGTTATAATTAATTATTTTTTTGTAATTTAATTAAAAATATATTTTAATATTTCCTTTTTATTACAAACACTTTCTTTCATTGCTTAATGTAAGGTGAGTGCTTAGTAATACAATATTTTTATTTGAGCCGAGTTTATGTGAGTATACTCATCTTTCATTAAGTAGGCCTTATTTGAAAAACACTTTAACACTATATTATATGATGTTAAGCGAGTCATTACAAACAAACTCTTCTCCTTTGGGCAAAGTATTTGTGATTGCATTCATTTCTTATTAGGTGGGCCTTAGGAAGGTGTTAGTGATAATAAGGGATGTTTGTGACGATAGAGTATTTATAACAAATATGAAGGTGTAAATAACACAGCCCTTGTTTATATTATATAAATTGTATTGGGAAAAGAATAGGTATAATCATTTTCAGTTGTGATAGAAATTAGGACACCTAAATTCAAATTAAATTTAAAAGTTTGGTTTGATTAGATTCGATTTTTAAATCTTCCAAATCCAAATATGAATCAAATTTTTCAATTCGATTTTATTAAATTTTTGTCCTAATTTTTTTTTAAATAAATAGATTGTAAGGTAATACATATTTTTGTGTGAAAATAATAACTTTATACTTGTTTCTATTTACTTTTGACAGAAAAAATATTAATACTTACATTTACAATATAGTTCTAATAGTCATGATATTTCTAATAGTCCGGTTCTTAAATTTTAGGAACGTAAATTTTTTTATAGCTAAGTTACATTATTTTCGATTTTTTGAATCATATATTGATTTGGTTCAATTTTCTACCGGCACACCCTAACCCAAATGAAACATATTCGAGGTTTATTTGTTTTGGTTTTGAATTTTTTTTTATTCAAATTTTAACGGATCCCCCCGATTAGGATAGTTGGATTATTCAATTTCACCATCGGGCAAAAGAGTAAGGGTGCGTTTGATTGCAAGTATCGAATTTGCATGGAAAGAAAATAAGTTATAGGTAATTCAATTGCCTAGAATTAAGTTACATGAAAAATATTAATTAAATGTATTTGATTGCCTTAATTTTCTACTCGAAAAATATAACATTTTTAATGTAGAAAAAATTATTGGTCTTATTTTTTTTACATAAGTCTATAGTCATGATGGATCTTGTTTAATTGATCTTGATTAGTATATTTTAAATAATAATTTTTTATTAAATTTTGAATCTTTTATTTTAATTTATGACATTTTTAATCTAGAAAATGAGTAAAACTTGTCTTGAAATTTGTCCAACTTAGCAAAAAAAAAAAAAACAAAAAGCCAACCCCCCCTAAAAAAAATGTTTTCAAGATTTTGGTGGAAAACAAGTTCATGATTGTTAAAATATGAAATTTGACCACCTACAAAATTTTAATAATTAAATACACTAAAAGTTACAACTTGAGTAAAAATTTTCTATTTTCAATGAAAAATGATGATAATCAAACGCACCCTAACTTTGAGTGATGGATCTTGTTTTTCTCATGAGTTAAGTCCTTTCGCAAAACGTGCCTACACCTCACAGGTGGGAGAAAAGGTTTTAACCCAAACGTACAAATTCTTTGCACAATGGGTTTCTAGGGCTGATGTTGATTCTCTGGTCCCATTGCAACTATAATATTCTTATTTGAACTTTCGTATATTTCAGAGTTTTTGGTCTAACTAGGGTTCTTTTGAAACTTATTTAAGTAAATGGGGTACTTTTTATCTTATATAAGAAAATGGGGTTTAGTGTAAAAACGTTAGTGGGACCGGCGTTTTTAAAGATAAAAACGTCTGTGGTAGTAACGATTTTAAAAAAAAAAAATTTAGCCAATGTAAAATCGCCAGTGGCAGTAGCGATTTTACTGGTAAAAACGCCAATGGCACTGACGTTTTTACAAGATTTTTTTTTTCTTAAATTTTTTTTTTGCATGATTTGGAGTGAAATTGAATTAAAGCATCAACTGACCCAATGCCCTCGTATGATTTTATTACAATAAAAGGTGACACGAAATAAAGTTGATAGTTGTGTTTTTAACGTTTCGTAAAAGTTTGGTGATTAGTAAAGAAAAACTAACCAAGTGTAGTTTTTTGCTCAAAAATTGGAGTAGCTGCTGTCTGGTTTTAAAGGTGCCGGTTCTAGGGCCAAGAATTATGGGCATTGGATGAGTGGATTTTTGGGTACCTAAAAACGGTTTTACTAAGCCTCTTTTATATTTTATATATATATATATATATATATATGTAATATGTAAATTATCTGTCGAAATTGTTGTATCTCTAGCTCTTAATTGCATTAAGAAATAGAACACTAAAACACTCAGTTTTCAAAGAGAGATGGAAAAAAGAAGCTACCCGCACGAAGTGAGAGTCCGTAAGTTGAGTTGGGTTAGTTCTACTAGTTTTGGATTCAGTTATGGATCTGAAATTAGAAAATCAAACCACCTCAATCTGAATTGCATTAACTAGATCTGCAGCTTACAAAAGGTCAGGAAGAATTGATATTTCAACCAAGGCGGATAAGAGTTGTAAAAAATGGAATCAAATGCTCCCCCAACTCGACACAAGTATCTAAGTATTGTTCAAAGCTTTGAAACAGTTCACTTCAGCACCATGTGAAAAGTTAAGTGGCACGCTTGATGTTGGTTGAACTCCAACAGTACAGACAGTAAACTATGTTTAACTTAACATTGCCGCATGCACATTATACCCAACAAAAAGATTACCCCATCTGTCTTCAAAAACATTTTAACAAAAATATAATTTCAAAATAATCAATTGTCAAGAATATAATATATTATTTTCTATTGTGAGATATGTCTCAAAAAGGATATTGGACTTTAAATTAATTGATCTTACCAGTATCTGTAACAAACAAGACTGTACACAGTGCAGTATGTGAAGTAGTTAACAAGAATCAATAGCATTGCACAGAAATTTACATGATCCATTTGCAATTTCTATCAAGTCAAAAATTGGAATCACACAGTAAACACTCCGTGATATATCTAAAAAACCTATTCACAGCTATTTAAAAGCAAAAAACTATAATCTCCACGAGAGAAAATTAACAGATTAGAGGAAGCAGCAAAGACAAATGGATTCGGTGGATGTTGCCACCAAGCAAGCAAAGAAAAATAAGTTGAAAAATTCAATTTTTAATAAAACCAAGCAAGCAAAGAAAAAGAAAAAAAAGTAAAATCAAGCAAAGAAAAGATATGAAAAAAATCCAATTTAAAAGAAAATCATGCAAAAAAAAATTTAAGAAAAAAAAAAAATTTCTGGTAAAAACGCCACTGCCAGTAGCGTTTTTACCAGTAAAATCGATGACGATTTTACATTGGGTAATTTTTTTTTTAAATTGTTACTGCCACAAACATTTTTATCTTTAAAAACGCTAGTCCCACTATCGTTTTTACACTAAACCCCATTTTTCTATATAAGATAAAAAGTATCCTATTTACCTAAAAAAGTTTCAAAAGAACTCTAGTTGGACCAAAAACTCTATATTTCATCTAGTTTTATTTCAACTGGATCCCATCATTCAGGTAATTTCAGTTTTGTGGAGTTATTCGTATTAAAAACATAAGTAACGTTCCAAATAAATATTAAATTTTCCATAAAATACTGCTTTTATCATCAATTTATTATTATTATTATTATAAAATAGAAAAAGAGAGGTGTTAATATATTAATGTATATGATCTAACGGTTCATATTTAGTCAAAAAATGTCTAGTTTTTATTTTTCAAAAAAAAAACAAATACTATATATATATATATAATTTTTATATTAATATATTTATACAAAAAAATTTCTATGCGAATTACTGTTCACGGATTGCCTGTACGGATTGGCGCATTTGGCATGCTTCTCGATATAATTTTTTGATAAAATTTGGTGGGAATCTTCTCTATCGTGTGTAGAACATGTCCACCAAATTTCATCAAAAAATTAAATCAGGAAGTGGGTTAACTACATGATTGAAAAATATTGGTCCAGAAATAGATATATAAAACTCAATATTTTTCAATCATGTAGTTAACCCACTTCCCGATTGAAATTTTTAATAAAATTTGGTGGAGAATGAAAAATATTCCCACTAAATTTCATTAAAATATTATATCGAGAAGCGTGTCAAATAATCCGATCCGTAAGGATAATATGTAAACAGTCATCTGTAGCAGCAATAGATTCTATATTTATATATATATAAGCTGGTCAAGTTGGGTTTTTAATAATCAAAACTTAAACCCACCCCCAATCCGTCCTATCCGAATTGGGCCGAGTTAGAAATCCGCTGAGTTGAATTTTTTTACTATCTCTGTTTTCAGGTTAGGTACAATACCCATAGGTAAAACTGTAAAAGACTAAAAGTATAACCTTGATTGCTGGATCTCATTTTCTCATGAGTTGACTCCTTATTTCTTTGGAGAACGTGCCAAAAATGCTTGCTGCACTGATTACACAAGTGGGAGCGAAGTTTTTGCACAAAAAGTACATGTTCTTTGTAAAATGGGCTTCTTGGGCTGATGTTTTTCTGGTCCCATTACAACTAAAATAGTCTTGTTTGGATTTTCATATATTTCCATCTAGTTTTATGTCAACTGGAACCCATCATTCAGATAATTTTAGTTTTGTGGCCGGAGTTGTTAGCATTAAAAATATTTTGCAATAAGTAGGGAATATTATAGGAAAAAAAAGTTTGTATATTAAAAGAATGGGGTCTAAGGTGCATCCAATATATACAAGAAAATTTTCGTGCCAAATCAGAATCATTCAAAAGATAATATTTCTAACTAATAGGCAACACAGTTTGGTTGACGAGTGTGGAGTGTGGACGGTGTATGTAAGGTAGTCGGGGCATTCTGCAGTGACTGCGAAGCATCGAATGAGGCTGAGTCGCACAGAATCATGTAGGCCGTCGAGTCGAGGATTGGTGTCTTGGGCAGTAGAGTAGAGGCCATGAATTTGGTCGGACAATTCACAAACACTCCTCTCTATGAGTGGCTTGAGCCATTGCGCTAATACCAAGTGTTAGACACTCGCAGAAAATCAAAGAATGAAAAATAAAATATTTCTTTAAGGTAAAAATAAACTACAATTTAATACTTAATTCTCCGCCATTGAAAAGAAATTACACACAATTATATACTTAGTACACCCACTACTAAAACTCTCCTAAATTAGCTCCACCACCTCAACTAATTAAACCCGGACACTACATCTCCTACTCTTGCTCCACTAAATTACTTATTTATTTAACTAGAAATTAGGTAGAAGGGGCTCTTATACATTGAATTTCACCAAAAATCCGGTGAATAATATTTTTTTGAATGAAGGGCCTATTTTGCTTTAGTGATTAGTATAAGAGGCTTATTTTATTTTATATTTTAAATAAAGGTATTTAAACAAATTTAAATACTATTTAATTAATAAAAAATATGTTATGTATTACCTAAATTACCCCCTTGTTATTTTTATGAAGTCCCAGTTATACCCTTCTAGGTTTGAAACGTATTCATATTCACTCGCGCGAAAACTGTGAGCCGCGAAGCCTTCAATCGTGATTCTGAGCATGGATCGTGATTCTGAGCGTGGATCTAGGTTTTCAATTGCTATTGTATGAAGCTGTAGTCGTTCTTTGTAGCTCGTTCTTGAGTGATTCAATGGATTTCGAAGGTTTTTCAAGGTAATAATTTGTAGCTTTTTGATGTTTTTCTTTGTTTAGGTTATTTTTGATAGGTTTGATTTTCGTTTTACTGTTAGTGACGTTCGTTGGATTGATTTTCGTCCAATGTTATATTTGATTGTTGCTGTGAAAGTTAATAAGTTTTTCTACGATTTTTGTAAGAGCTGCATAGTTCAGTTTAGGATTAGTTATCTTCATTATTAGGTTGAGTTCGTTCAATGATATCTATGATTATTGTTGTGAAAGTATGGACTGCAAAGTTGTTATTGCATTGAAATAGAGAAACTTTGCAGAGAAAAATGTACTGCAATGTATGAACTTTGCAGCAAAAATATGGAGTGCAAAGTTCATATTGCAGTGTATTGTGGACTGCAATGTATGAACTTTGCACCAAACATATGGAGTGCAAAGTTCATATTGCAGTGAATTGTGGACTGCAATATGAACTTTGCACCAAAAATATGGACTGCAAAGTTCATATTGCAGTGAATTACGGACTGCAAAGTTCACTTTGCAGTGAAATATGGACTTTGCACAAAAAATATGGACTGCAAAGTTCATATTGCAGTGAATTATGGACTGCAATGTGAAGTTTGCACCAAAAATATGGACTGCAAAGTTCATATTGCAGTGAATTATGGACTGCAATGTGAAGTTTGCACCAAAAATATGGACTGCAAAGTTCATATTGCAGTGAATTATGGACTGCAAAGTTCATATTGCAGTGAATTATGGACTGCAAAGTTCACTTTGCAGTGAAATATGAACTTTGCACCAAAATTATGGACTGCAAAGTTCATATTGCAGTTAGATGAGTAGTAGGTATTTAGCAAAATAGAGTTTGATGCGATGTTTATCCGTTCTTATTTTCTTTGAATTTTTATAGGGATATTTCAAGTGGGGTCACTGCAATGATTTCTTTTAGTGGTAGTTCTTTTGGTGTTCGTATAGGGCTCGATTCTTCACTTTCCGAGCTCAAGGAATGTGTTTGTGAAAGATGGTCTGATATTAATCATTGCTTGTTTGAAATGTATGTTATCCGTGATGAGAAAGAGATCGTTGTAAGCACCGACGAAGAAATTAGATGTATGATATGTGCTACTGTTATTAAGGGGGAAAATACCGTCAATGTCTTTGTGAGATTGGCAGTGTGTTCGAATTCCAATGCCGTGGCTAATGATACTTGTAGTGCATCAAGTGGTTCGGTAACTCGTTCAGACACCTCGGAGGTCCGTCAACCTCTAAAATCAAGTGTCTGGGCAAATGCAATAACTGGTGTCGGACAGAGATTTGAAGGTGGTGCAGAAGAGTTCCGTTTAAAGCTAAGGCAGTTTTCAATTGAGAGAGGTTTTGATTACAAGTTTAAAAAGAATGATGCTAGGAGAATAACTGTTGTTTGTAGTAAGGATGAGGAAAGGGGATGTCAATGGAGGATTCATGCTTCACAGAAATTTAATCTACCGAACTTCTTTGTTATTAAAAGGATGGTTAGTGAGCATACTTGCGGTATCGGTTATAAGGATTTGAGAAAGCCGCCTATGAGTAGCAAGCTTGTGAAAAATGCTATTATGGACTTGGTTAGAGATAGGCCCCTTGTGAAGCCTTCGGAGATTATTGATGATTTTCGAAGGGACTACGGAGTTCGGTTGAGTTATTATTACGCTTACGCAGGAAGAAAGTTAGCTGTGAAGGAAATACACGGGGATGAGTCATTATCATACAACAACCTTGTTTGGTATTTGGAGGCCTTAAAGAAGACAAACCCCGGTAGCTACACCATACTTGAAGTCAATGAGGAGACCAATAAGTTTCAGAGATTATTTGTCTCATTTGAGGCTCAAATTTTTGGCTTTAAGTTTTGTCGTCCTCTATTATGCTTAGATGGGACATTCTTAAAAGGAAAGTTCAAGGGATGCATGCTAGCAGCTACAGGAATGAATGGCAATGGAGGTATGCTTATCTTTTTTTATCATTCGGTGCAAGCATGGTTTCATTATTCCGTGTTATTATTAGTATGTAAAAAAAGCATTAATTGTGAATTGATAATTATCTTCTTGTTTGTTTGATATTGTTGTAAAAATATTCCCTTTTGCCATGAGTGTTGTTGATTCGGAGACGGTGCAAAATTGGTGTTGGTCTTTGAACCATTTGAAGGTTATTTTGGCCAGTGACAGAGTTTTCCCATTTATATCAGATAGGCATTGGGGTTTGGTGAAGTCGATAGCTGAAGTTTTTCCAAACTCCTATCATAGCTATTGTATGTGGCATTTGAAGAACAACCTGAGTACTTGTTTCTCGGCGAAAAGTAAGAAGAAATCGTTCATCTTGCAGTTGTTTGTGGATTGTGCATATGCCTCTATACATCTTGAGTTTCAAAGTGCGTTTAATGATTTGAAAGGTGCTGCTGGAAATGAAATAAAGATTTTCTACAAAATGCGCCGATAGATCATTGGGCAAATGCCTATTTCCCCGGACAAAGGTATGGAATGATGTGTTCAAATATTGCGGAAAGCTTTAATGGCTGGATTGTGAAAGAACGTAGTCTACCCATCACCTCGATGCTGGATAAAATTCGTTTGAAGTTGATGACCATGATGTCTAACCGACGTGAGAGTTCAAGAAGTTGGAACACAGTGTTATGCCCCGACATGGAAAATATTTTGTCTGAGAAGATTAATGCGAGCAAGACGTGAAAAGTTATGAAGTCAACTGATTTTGTTTTCGAGGTTCAAGAGGAAAAAAGTCATAAGGTGGATCTTTACTACCGGCATTGTAGTTGCAATGCTTGGAAGATTGAAGGCTTTCCTTGCAATCATGCGGTGTTGTCAATTCTGGCCGATGGAAAATGTGTTTATGATTTTTGTGATCCTTGTTTTTTTAGCGTGAATTATCAGAGATCGTACTCGCATGCGATATTTCCTATCCCTAATGCTGATAGGCCGAGAGACGTGACAAATGGATTGCATATTTTGCCTCCAGGAGTGAAGAGAACCGTGGGTCGTCCAAAAAGGAACCGAATTCCAAATACTGGGTCAAAAGCGAGGAAGTTGCGTAAGTGCGGAAGGTGTCAACATCTTGGGTTTCACAATAAAAAGACTTGTTCGGAAAGTATTCATTAGTTTTAGTATATGCTATGTACTAGTTGTTAAGTGCAGTTTACTTTTGATATTTCTTTTTGTTAATTTGAAGAGCTTGAAAAAATTGTTTTGTTTTTATTTGAATTTCTTTGAAGTTTTGATGATGGGAGATATTTGTTTGTTAGACATATATGAAATGAATGGTATGATTTTATTGTTCTTATCTGGATATGTTAATCTTAATTGCAGATAAAATGGATTGCAATGTTTATTTTGCACCAAAAATATGTATTGCAATATGAACTTTGCAGTGAAATATGGACTGCAATATGAAGTTTGCAGTGAAATATGAACTGCAAAGTTCATATTGCAGTAAAACAGAAAAACTTTGCAGTGAAAATGTTGACTGCAATATGGACTTTGCAGTGAAATATGAAGTGCAATATGAACTTTGCAGTCAAATATGAACTGCAATATGAACTTTGCACTGAAATATGAACTGCAAAGTTCACATTGCAGTAAAATTTTCACTTGAAAATTCCTGTTAGAGTAAAAAGGTGGACTGCAAAGTCCACATTGCAGTGAAATTTGCACTTGAAAAATTCCTGTTGGAGTAAAAAGGTGGATTTCAAAGTTCACATTGCACTGAAATATGTACTTCAACATGAACTTTGCAAAAAATTCTGGACTGCAAAGTTGATATTGCAGTCAAACAGATAAACTTTTCAGTGAAATATGGACTGCAAAGTTCATATTGCAGTGAAAATATGGACTGCAATATGAACTTTGCAGCAAAAAAAAGCATAGTTAAAACCTTCTTTTTTCATAATCTGTGTTTTCCATAGCAGTGCATATTTGAATTTGCACAAAACAATTCCAAATACAAAATGTAAATGGCACCACACACAAACATAAAAAAAGAATTTGCACAAAACCATGACTGGATATTACTTACAATTTCAGCATGGCTGCATATTACTTACAATTTCATTTGTGCAAAAATAAACTTTGAGATTTAGTAGACTAATATGTAACAAATATCTAAAGTTTTATAAACAAAGAATATGATGTTTCTATTGTTGGTCATCATCCTTGTCGTTCTTCAAAAACTCTAATGTTTTCAGTCTTTCGATATGGTCCTGGAGCCTCCAGCAATGGGGTATATCCGTCAATATTAACCAAACTATGAAGTGCAATATGAATTTTTCAGTTAAATATGGACTGCAATATGAACTTTGTACTGAAATATGAACTGCAAAGTTCACATTGCATTGAAATATGGACTGCAACATGAACTTTGCAAAAAATTCTGGACTGCAAAGTTGATATTGCAGTCAAACAGAGAAACTTTTCAGTAAAATATGAACTGCAAAGTTCTTATTGCAGTGAAAATATGGATTGCAATATGGACTTTGCAGTGAAATATGGACTGCAAAGTTCATATTGCAGTGAAACTTGAACTTTGCATCAAAAATATGGACTGCAAAGTTCATATTGCAGTGAAAATATGGACTGCAAAGTTCATATTGCAGTGAAAATATGGACTGCAATATGAAATTTGCAGCAAAAAAAAGCATAGTTCAAACCTTCTTTTTTCATAATCTGTGTTTTCCATAGCAGTGCATATTTGAATTTGCACAAAACAATTCCAAATACAAAAGGTAAATGGCAACACACACGAACATAAAAAAAAGGATTCAGTAAAACGCGTTACTATTATTCATTCAAAATCTAAAACAAAGTTTTTTTTGTTATGACTGCATATTACTTTCAATTTAACCATGACTGCATATTACTTACAATTTCAGCATGGCTGCATATTACTTACAATTTCATTTGTGCAAAAGTAAACTTTGAGATTTAGTAGACTAATATGTAACAAATATCTAAAGTTCTATAAACAAAAAATATGATGTTTCTATTGTTGGTCATCATCCTTGTCGTTCTTCAAAAACTCTAATGTTTTCATTCTTTCGATATGGTCTTCGAGCCTCCAGCAATAGGGTATATCCGTCAATATTAACCAAACTATGTGTGCACGTTTTTTGGACATCAAATCTTTGTCCTCGAATTCTTTTGGGATCTCTTGTCCTTGGACAAGCCTTTCTATAAACTCACACACATAGAGTGCACAATCAACACTACAATATGAAAAGAGTTTAGTGTTAGTATTTATAAATTTGACAAATTTTGAAATAAATAACTTTCATATATATATATATTACAAAATTCTGTGTATTTAACTTACGAAAATCCTTGTCGCGGGCATTCCTTTGAAATGATTTTAGTGTTATCCTCCAGTACCGTCATCCCAAGGTAAAGCAGTTTCATATTGAGGATGTCTGTCACGGCTTGTTTCTAAATAAAATTTTAAAGAACAATAATTATTCAGGAACATGATTTAATAATCCTTTGAAAAGATTTAAAAATTGTTAAATCTTGTACCCTTACCATCTGTTTGGCATCTTCCAGGAATATGTTTTTCTTCTTGCCCCTTGGAGGCATTGTGTTGTAGTGTAACCATGTTCTTGTTCGAAGATCCAGGACAAGTAAAGTCCAGTGGAATCCGTGCTTGTCCTTTTTGTCTCTTGCGGTGTTCATCGGAAATAGTAACATATTTGTTCTAGCATCGACTTCATTTATTGTGTCGTTCAAGAACTTCCTTGCATTTTTTTCATTAGCATCTCTAACAAAAGTCTGTATTGACAAAAAAAAATTTATTGAGCAAAGTAATATCATTATTGAAAGATTGGAAAAGTTGATTATTTTGAAGTAGATGATTACCCATGTCATAGAGGAGAATATAATGCTCGTCGATTGATTTGGAAAGAATCTCTTCTTCAAATGCATTGAGTACCAATCTATTATCTGTGTTCATGTAGCATGTGTTATTATTCAAAATGTGAACATAATTATATAAGAAAACCTTTAATTTTCTTTTTATGTATTACCTGTGTATCCACAAAACCATTGCACAGCAGGTCTTCTAACAGACTCGTTGTTATGTGGATATGGGTTTCATGGTTTTCCCAAGCAACAGTCCTGTATGATATTATAACATGAGAAATATAGCTAACTTTGTGGTGAGCAATTATTGTGCAAAATATGGACTGTAAAGTTAATATTGCAGTGAATATATGAACTGCAATATGAACTTTGCAGTCAAATATGGACTGCAAAGTTCATATTGCAGTGAAATGTGGACTGCAATTTGGACTTTCGAATAAAAATATAGACTGCAATATGAACTTTGCAGTGAAAAAAGGAAACTGTGCAAATAAATGTGGACTGCAAAGTTCAGATTGCAGTGAGGATTTGGATTGCAATATGAACCATGAACAATAAATTTGTACTGCAAAGTTCACATTGCAGTAAAATATGTACTGCAAAGTTCACATTGCAGTGAAAAAGTAAAAATTTGTAGTGAAAATATGGACTGCAATATGAAGTTTGCACTAAAATTATGGGATGGAATATGAACTTTCTTCTCTTTGCAGTGTATATATTCATTAATGATTTGTTGCAAAAGACAAGTTTTTTTGCAGTGATCATAAATATTAACAGAATAAATGATTAAAGAATTTACGTTGTATCTGCATGGTTGAAAAAGGTATTGATCAAATCTTGTTGATCTTTGTTGAAATACTTATATAATTTGCTCTTTTTGCTGATATTGGACAAGTCGGTTTTTGTTGGCGATCCAGGATGAGCTTCATAATCTTCGACATCAATTGAGTCTTTACTACCAGCAGGAGGAATATCAGATTTTGTTTCATCAATTTTTTTTCCCTTCCTATCAAGTTTAAGCTTTGATTTTCCTGCTTTCTTCTTTTCATCCTTATCAGAAGTGTCTTCCTTTTCATCCTTCTTGGGGATCTCTTTCCTGTCATAGTAAATAAAAACATTGTCGTCTTTTGAGATTCTTGCCCTCTTCTTTAGCCTTAGGATGAATATTTCACTGTTGGCTCTTCCTGCTTTTCTTGAAGATTACGTGGTGGAGTTTGTTTGGTGAAAGGTTCTTCAGCAGCTGTTAGACACTCAAAGTCAATGTAGTCGATTTTGTCATCGAATATCGGAAGGCTTTCAACTACATTGCTATCGATTAACTGCAGTTCCTTATTTGTTTTGTGCTTTAAGAACCCGTCACTCTTTACTTGCATGAGAGTCTCCAACTGAATTACTCTTTCTAGAAGCTCCTTATTTTCCTGTGTTAATCTTTCATTCTCTTGTTTCAAACATTCAACCATTTTGCTTTCACTATTCTCTGGAAGCTTCTGTTCAGTTGGAAGATATGCTTCTTCAGTTGGAAGCTTCTGTTCCTTGACTTCCTTGAATTCTTCAGTAAGAAGCTTTTGCTCTGTTTCGGATACATCAGCAAGTACTTCCACCACCTAGATGTGTTAAAAAAAGGAAAGAGGGTGAAGATGTATTAAAAAAGAAGTTTCAGTTATTAATAATCTGAATTAGTTTTGTGCTAAAACAAGTGTTTACAAAAAATATATATTGCGAAGTTGATAATTCAGTGAAACAGAAAAACTATGTACATAAAATATGGACTGCAATATGAACTTTGCAGCAAAATTTGCACTGCAAACTTAACATTGCAGTTAAATTTGCACTGCAAACTTCAGATTTCATTAAATTTTGAACTGTAAACTTCACTTTGCAGCAAAATTTGCACTGCAAACTTCACATTGCAGTTAATTTTGCACTGAGAAGTTCATATTGGAGTAAAATTTGGACTGCGAAATTCAAATTGCAGCAAAATTTGCACTGCAAACTTCACATTGCAGTTAATTTTGCACTTAGAAGTTCATATTGGAGTAAACTATGTACTGCGAAGTTCAAATTGTAGTGAAATGTGGAATGCAATATGGAATTTGCAGTGTGATGTGGACTGCAAAGTTCATATTGCAGTGAAAATATTGACTGCAAATATGAATTTTCGAATGAAATATGGACTGGAAAGTTCATATTGCAGTGAAAATATTGACTGCAAAGTTCATATTGCAGTGAACCAGATAAACTACGCACCAACATATTTCTCTGCAATTTGGACTTTGCAGTCTAAAAAATATATTCGTAATTAGCAAGAGATTTTGTGTAAGTACCTTTTCACTGTCCAATTTGTCAAAGGAAAGCTTAGAGATAGCTTCTCTAGCTTGAAAAAGATTCCACCGAACAAATCTTGGTGTTTCTTCCTTGTATCTTTCAATTGGTTCAATTATTTTATAATGCTCACAGAACCAATACTGCAATTTTATGAAAAATAAATGTCAAATGAATGTACTACATTATCGTAGCTAATTTTTACATTAAAGTATTGAAATACTTACAAGAATTTGAAGGACACAGCCAGGAGTTTTGAAAGGCTTGTTGTAATATTTTTTGACGTTTTGCATCAAGTGGTTGTAGAATACTTTGGCCCATGCTATATTTCTTATGTTGTCAAAATCCTCTATGTGGGAAATGAAGGACCAACCAACTTTACCTTGTGAACTGGCCAGGAAAATAGTGACAACCATGTGCAGTATCATCAACCTAGCAAAGTCTTCTGCAGGTTCTTTGCCTTTTTCATTCAAGGTCTTAATTAATGCCGAGACAATTGCATCTTTCTTTATAATATTCATATCTTTGAAGTGTCTCTTTATAAATTTCAATTCTGTTGCTTTAACCATTGTCTTTGGAAAGAGCACCACTTCGTTTCCTACTTTGGGCAGCCCAAAAGTGAGTGCAACGTCATTGGCAGTTAATTGTATTAGCTTATCCCCCATAACAAATCCATCTTTCTCTAAGGAGTATAACCCCATAATTCGCATGATGGGCTTTGAGATTCTATCTATACTTTTGATATCTACTTTGTTTTCGTAGATAGCCTTGAAGAAAACCCCAAACAGTGTTCTCATGATTGCTTCAATGTGTGTTTGGGGTATATGATCTCTTTGTTCCTCAAGTAGTCTTACTATTGGCTGCAAATTGCAGCGAAATACCATTGGCTGGTTATCAGAAGATGTCTTAGCCTTTTTCTTAAGGCTTCTCCTTTGTGCCTTTGATTTTGCCTTCATTTTCGATGGATTAGAAGATGTTTTCATTTTTCTAACCTTTGTTGGAGATCTTTGTACTGTTTCTGATGCTCTTTTCTTTGCCATTTGATTTTAATTGCGGCTTTATCCTCTGCTAAAAGATGTGAAAGCAAGGCTGTCACAAAAACATTGAATGCATATGTAAAAAAATATGAACTGCAAAGTTCATATTGCAGTAAAACAGAGAAACTATGCACAGAAATTTGCAATGCAATATGAATTTTGCAGTGAAATATGGACTGCAACATAAACCTTGCACCAAAGTTCGTAGAATATGAACTTTTGGAGTGAAATTTGTACTGCAAAGTTCACATTGCAGTGAAATTTTCACTGCGAACTTCACTTTGCATTGAAATTTTTACTGCAAAGTTCACATTGCAGTGAAATTTGCACGGCAAACTTCAAATTGTGTTGAATTTTTCACTGCAAACTTAACATTGCAGTGAAATTTGCACTTGAAACTTCCTGTTGGAGTAAAAGGTGAATTGCAAAGTTCACATTGCAGTGAAAATTGCACTGCAAACTTCACATTGCAGTGAATTTTTCAGTGCAAAGTTCACATTGCAGTGAATTTTTCGTTGCAAACTTCACATTGCAGTGAAATTTTCACTGCAAACTTCACATTGCAGTGAATTTTGGAGTGAAATTTGCACTGCAAACTTCCTTTTGGAGTAAAAGATGTTCTGCAAATTTTACATTGCAGTGAAATATGTAATACAATATGCAGCAAAATTATGGATTGCAAAGTTCATATTGCAGTGAAATACGTACTGCAATATGAACTTTGCAGTGAAATTTGGACTGCAAACTCACATTGTAGTGAAATTTGAACTGTAAACTTCAAATTGCAGTGAAATTTGTTAGAAAACATCAGAGAAATCTATGAAAATCATTGATCATCCTTAAGCATAAAGAACGATACGAGGTGCGATGTGAACTTTGCAGTAGGAAATGAGTGTTTTAAGTGGTGACTAGAAACCCTAGCTATCATAAATAGTCGAAAAATGTGCAAATATTGCAGAATCGGTTACTAGAAAGCCTGATTCTCATCAAAAGCAGATGAACACGCAAATTATAAGCCCTAAAAAACGAGGAAGAGCGATAGGGAGAAACATAAAGCTCACCTGCGATAGTATGATCGTCTTTGATGGTTTAAAAGGAGTCCGGCGGTATGAAAATTACGTCGACTAGGGTTTCTTCGGTGTTCTCTGTTCTTCTTCTTCGCTGGTGTCGGTTGGTGTTACGTGGTTTCGAAGATGGTGGAATGCAGAATGAGAGGGAAAATGGTAGGGTAGTATTGTCCTTTCGTGATAAAATGTACATTGGTAATTCTGTAATTGTTAGTTTATTTTAAGGGTTGAGTGGTCTTTTTGGTATGAAAAAAAATGACACATGTCATTTTATTAATAGAATGCAAAATAGGCCCTTCATTTAGAAAAATTTTATTCATTGGCTTTATTGTGAAATTCATTTTTCAATAAGCCCTATATTTTAATTGCCCCTTTATTTAATTAATTAACCCACTAAACCCACTATATACTCTGCCCACTAGCATGCATCTCACGTGAGTGATCTATCACTTTAGTTCTATAAAAAGCTGGAAAAAAAATACTGGCGTACTGAGTTACTTGAATTTGTTAAGTGTAAACCCACAGATAATTCATCCTGTTCTTGTGTTAAATTTGAGAATTCAATAACCACCCAAATTAATTGAGAGTTCTTACATTAACTTCGGATCATGTATTGTGTTATTTTGCAAGGCCTAATTTAAAGAAGAGAAAAAGAGAGAGACTAGTGAGTACCAATGCTTGTACTTATTAACAGATTTATGAGTACCAAAATACCACTAACCAGTTAAGTATAATTCAATTATTATATGATTTTTTATGCAAATCCCTCAAGTTTTGGAGTTGCAATTATCAATCTTGCACATGGGAAATGTAAATATAGGGCTCTGTTATATTTTGTATTTATAAACAACAGACATGCGAATATTAAGATAGGGCTTCATGTATAAGATCTTGTAATTGGTCTTTTGTGCGTTGGGATGGCAATGGAGTCGCCCATTGTCTTGCCAAGCATACAAAATTTGTTTCAAATTACGATGTTTGGGTGGGAGAGGTCCCTTCTTTCTTGTTGCCTCCCCTCCATCATGACTCTTTGGTTTAAAGCGTGTTTTCTTTGTTTCTCAATATATATATATATATGCTCAAGTGCCATATTCGATTTTTAGTTTTGTGCTTCAATATCTTTTTTCACAACAATTATATATGCTCACTAGAGGACTCGAATCCTCAAATACTGGCGATTAGTATCATAGAATGGCAGAGATAGGAATTATACTAAGGAGGGGCCAAATTAGTAGGTTTCTAAGAATTTTTTACATATACTATATTAAGGCCAAAACAAAATATTATATTAAAGTATATCATATACGTCAAAAATAAAAAATCAAAAACACATATTTAGTTACAATATTCACGTTCAAAACTTTATATTTTGAACATATCTTCATTGTCAATAGCTTTAAAAATATCTATTTCTGTATATGTTATTGAGCAATTATTCATGAGATCATCTCCCAACCGATTTCGGAGATTGAAGCAATTTGATGATTGAGAGCCGTAAATAGAAATTAAAAAATAAACAAAAAAACAAATGACAAATAAACCGAATAACAAAATCAAACCACTGTAAATAAATAAATAAAACATAAAAGGATCACCTCGTAAGTAAATAAATAAATAAATAAATCGCCTAGAACAATAACCTAAAATTACAAACCTCCACCATAGTCTTTTACTTAATTCTTATTGCACGTGGCCCCCTCCGCAAGTTTCAACATAACCCTCGTTAATTACAACTCATGCCCCTGAACTTATCTGTGAGCTCCCTTTAACACACACCCCACCCCCGCCATCGCACCACAACTAATGAAAACACCCAAAATTGCTCAATGGTCTCAACATGCATCTGCCAAACGAAACATATAAACAAAATGGTTGTACAAAGAAAAAAAACATAAAAGGATGTCTATGGACTATTTTCCTAATAGAAAAATAAATGTAAATTATTGAAGAGACACAAATAATTCAGTTCAAATAGAATCCATTTTAAATGTAACAAACAAACTTAATAAAGAGTGTTCATAAATGTACTCACAAAATTCGTCTTCTAACCCTTGTGTGAAAATACTTTCTTTTCACCCTACTAGCTTTCTAAAAAAACTTGCAATTCACCCAAGTGGTGGGTGAGTTTATTGAAATAATGCAGGAAAAATAAAATTTCGTCGCTAAAAGTAGAAATATTAAATAATATTAACTTTTACATTCAAATAATACATAATAAAAAATATTTACCCACATCATTCTTAATAAATTTTATTAAAAATTACGTATAAGTCATAGTACTTATGAAAAAAATATAAAATATTAATTGTGATAAATACATTTTTAGCGATTATATTTCATATAATCTATTACTATTCATTGTTCTCAAATGGTTATTATTCATATTTTAAATTTGCCTATAAATTTTATTTTTGTGAAATAAGTAAATATAAATTATAATTCACTACACCAAAAATATTAAAAGACCACTACAAGACTAAAAAATAATAGGTAAATTTAATTCCACACAAATCTTGACTAAACTGATACATACTCTTATAATTGAATTAACTTCAAAGTACAAAAAAATAAAGCAATATATGTTAAGCTAAAACTACAAGTATCATTAATAATAAATGAGTCTCGAAAAAATGGTGTTCTATATACCTTAAAACTTAAAATCTTTATTGGTGTAGTTGTTGTGTACATGAATTAATTCAACACTCAGCTTAACTATGTAGTAATTTAGTTCATAAAAATTAATTCAAAGAAAGCCATAGAGGAGACAGTAGTATTTGTGAGCTTTAGCTACGTCGTAATAAATATAGAGAATGAAAACTATAACATGGGAAGATCTACATGTAAATTCATCACAAATTCTTCATTCTAATGACTTAAAACCACATTCTTCTTTCTTTTTTAAAAATGTTATCTTTCGTGAAAAGGAGAAAAATGAATTAAAAAAAATAGTTTCTATAAAAATAAATCCTTTATAAAAATATTTTGTTACTTTCGATTTTTATGATATTTAATTTTTTGGAGACTCAAAAAAACGATTCCCTTGCAAAATGTTAAAAGGATAGAGATTTTCTCACTAAAATATTTCATTTTTTAATATTTTTTTACGAGTAATTTTATGAATTTAAATATTAAAATAAATAAAAGCACAACAAACAACACAATTTTTTATTATTTATTTATGACATATTAGATACATGGTAACACTACATTCCTTAACTTTGACATTGAATAACTTAACATGAGTTTTATTAAGTTCTGTATGCATGCACAAATAAAAAGGATTAAATAAATTAACAAAAATATCATTGAAAATGTTATCGTGTCGATGCAAGTGAAAATAAAAATTTAGCTTTCTATATAAAAGTACGAGAATACTTATTATAAGCTACATTTATGAGATATATATAACGTACTAAGTGAAAATAGTAAATATTTGTTTGTCGGAAAGAATGAAGTTTTTTAATTAATTTTAAATTTTTAAAAATTTAAGTTTGTGAGAAGACAAAAAAATTCAAAGTATAGAAATTAGGGTGAGAAGAAAGAATTTAACGCTATTTTTTAAATTAAAATTAATATAAGTGCATTTAAGAATGCCCTTGATAAATGCTACTTTCTCCTATTACTATTACATAATAGATTATTATTCTAAAACGAATTTGACCAAGTCAGTCGTTTTCAAAATCCGTTTACTCTCCAACTAATTCCACCTCTACGGCTCTACTAGACTACCACCGTGTTTTTGGGTGGATATTTTTCTACACGTTATCTTCGATAACGTCCAGAAAAATAGATTCTTTTTCTCCTCAAATTTATACAAAAAGAAAAATATAGAAACCTCACTTCTTCTTCTTCTCTGGGAAAAAATTATTTTTGCGATTCCGAGTAAGTTTTAAGAGGTTGTTAGCATTTCGATTTTTCACCATGCAAAAAAAAAATAAGACATAAAGAAAATTCTAAGTTGTTTTATTATGGAACGGCATGCAATATTAGAACTGCAAATATAAATTTGGGCAGAGTCGCGAAAATACAAAACGTCTTAAGAGAATGACATTGTCTGCGTCTCAAGTCAATTTTTTTCATTTATAGTACCCAATTTTGAGTAACATTGTTCAAGCAGTTTAGTTTTAATTTTAAGATTTTGTTCTATCATTATTTTATTAATGTTATTTGATGACTTGGCTCTGTATAGGAATCATATTCCTATTTGGTTTTAAAATTTTCAATTCTTAATTGGCTTTGTATTGTCCAAATCCTTGTTGGATTTCTATTATCCAATTTCTAGTAAGTTTTGGCTTTGTGCAATTCTAGACTCATAGAATTTATACCCTATAAATAGAACTCTTGTCATAGGTTTTATTCATGAGTTGTATTGTATTGTTTACTAGTTAGATTAGAGAGTATATTTGAGAGATATTATTGAGAACTCTAATTGGCGGATACTACCTAATTGCTTGCGTGCTTGGTTAGTTATTTTCTTCCGTAATCTCTTATTTTTTGCATTGCTTGAATATCAATGGTGTTTGTTTCTTTAATTATTATATGCATAATTGTCCGGTCGATCTTACTCTTATGTTAAGGTTTGTTCTAAAGGTACCTTAGCACAACATTATTCGAATAGTGTTATTATAAAGGTGTTATATATTGGATATAGAGTTTGATAGTAGTAAAGCATCAAACTCTAATTAACGAACTTAGAAATTAAATCATCAACAAGAATATCGACTGTATTTTCATTCCATTCTTTCACCCTGACTGTATCAATAGTAAAATTGTACGTATTAGGTAGCAACCAAAATACTATAGGCGTTTTGTAATTTTTGGTGGTATGATTATTATTATTATTACTATCACATCTCTGCGCATTTATAATTATTATTATACATAGACAAATTATATATATATATAGAGAGAGAGTAATCACGCAGACAAAGTTGTGGATTAATCACGCAGACCAAAATATGACTTAATTTGAACCCGAGAAAAAAAGTAAATAAATTTGATAGGTTTACATATTTTGATTTGATAGTCCATAATTATAAACATATATGCCAGTGTAATGGACCAAAAATAAAAACGTTTCAATATATACTCTCTTTTTTTGGGTGTAATGTCAATATATACTTTAAACAATGTGAAGAAAATAAATGGTAAACTTATTTCATCTGGGCATTAAAATTTTCTTTTCCTACTTTAAAAAAAATATGAAAAAACCCGAATGCAATTTATGACATTTGATATGCCACAGACATTACGTATACACGTTTTTTATTTATGCATATGTATCATCTATTTTAAAATATATAGAAAATATATAACAAATATTGTAGTTAATTATGATAACGGCTTCATCAATACCTATGAATCTTGATTTATAGGTATTGATGAATATATTTCAAATATATAGTAATTTGAAATTATTACATTTTGAAATTTTATAAAAAAAAATGAAGAGAGAAAAAGTTGATGCGGCATTGTAATTTTGAAAATTTAATATAATTTTAAAATTGGGAGAGAAAGCTGAAGTTATTGCTTTTTGAAATTTCAAAATACTTCTGGAGACAGAAAAAATTTACAAGTTGTGTAAATTTTATAGTAGAGTATATTGTATATATAATTTACAAAACTTTTAAAAGTTTCGGCCTTCAATAATAGTTTTTTAAATTTGGCATTTGTGTAAAATGGAAGAGTAAAATACACTCTCAGTTTACATAACCGCGTCAGTTTTTTCTTTCCCAATTTTTCTTATAAAATTTTAAAATGTAATAACTTTTAATGTAAAAATTATATTTTAATAAAAATTATATATTTGAAATCTACTCATCGAAACTAATAAATTAAGACTCATGTATACATAAATTCAAAAAAAAAATTGCATAAAAAAATAATAATAATAATTGCATCAAATTTGCTTCCCTATCTTATTATACTACGGTTGGAGATGCTCTAAGATATAAACACATGTTAGATGTCATTTATGCAATTTTTTCGGATCTTGAATTATAGTTCTAGATGAGTATTAAAATTCACATTTTGTATTAAAAATTATTATGTTTTAAAGATTTATTAAAAAAATAATGAAAAGAAAAGGCTGACGTAGTAGTGTAAAATGGAACGGTCTATCTTAAACAAAACTCGTTCGTGGAAGACTACCGGAGAGGTAAAGTTTTAATCTTTTTGTAAATTTTAAATAAATACAGTTGGAGATGGTCTTAGCCTCTCAATTTTAGTTATCGATATATTATTGTAATAGCTAATTATCCTTGACACATAAGATAAGATGCAATTTGTATATATGATGTTAGAATACCAGACTGCCGGAGAGGTAAAGTTTTAATCTTTTTGTAAATTTTAAATAAATACAGTTGGAGATGGTCTTAGCCTCTCAATTTTAGTTATCGATATATTATTGTAATAGCTAATTATCCTAGACAGATAAGATAAGATGCAATTTGTATATATGATGTTAGAATACCTAATTATCAAGAAGAAGATAAAAACAACTGATGCATGTAGTTATTAGAATAGTTAAGAAACTGAGTAAGATTAGGTAACAAACTCAGTGAAGATAAGAATAAAGTAATCAAGAAGAAGATAAAAACAACTGATGCATGTAGTTATTAGAATAGTTAAGAAACTGAGTAAGATTAGGTAACAAACTCAGTGAAGATAAGAATAAAGTAGCTAGGTTTTAATTAATAAAATTGAACAAAAGAAAAGAAAAAGGGGGGTCTCCAGTTAAACTTAACGACAATCTCTCTGTCTCTAGTATATATATACTTTCTCTGTCTCTAGCTCTCGTGTATATATTATATATATATACACATATATTTGGTTATATATATACTTTCTCTGTCTCTACCTCTAGTGTTATATATACACATATAGATATTTGTTGTTGGCTTGTTAGGTAAGGGTGATCGAGTTAAAGAATGGCAGGAGGAGGAGGTATTGGTCCAAGTAATGGGAAGTCATATCCAGGGGATTTGACATGGAAAGTCATAATAACATGTATTGTGGCCGCCATGGGTGGTTTAATCTTCGGCTATGATCTTGGAATTTCAGGTATATATTTATTTTAAGCAGTTTTTAATTAATCTGCCAGGTCAATCTTTTAGGATTTGTGAATGCACGTACGTACTCTTATAATTCTACATATATATATATATAACTAATGTTTAGTTTTCTCCAATATCTTAAACAATAAACTTAACTTAAACAGGCAGTCTAATCTCCTAAATATTATACCTAAACTCACCCCTTTAAAAAATTACTTCTCTCTATCTAGCAATGTCCTTGGCCGATTCTGCCTAACCTAAACTCACCCCTTTGAAATTTACCTACTCTCTATCGAGCAATGTCCTTGGCGGATCTGTAGGCAGAATGTAACCAATAACCCCTAAAATATGAAATTATTTTTTCAAGATTTATAGAAAGAGAGATAAATGAATTATTGTTTGTTTGTTTGTAATTGGTGTAGGGGGGGTTACATCAATGGCTCCGTTCCTGAAGAAATTTTTTCCAGACGTATACCGGAAGGAGGAACTAAACGTTGATTCAACGAATCAGTATTGCAGATTCAACAGTGGGAAGTTGACTTTCTTTACATCCTCTCTGTATCTTGCTGCTCTCGCTTCCTCCCTTGTGGCATCCTTGGTGACGCGCAAGTGCGGTAGGAGGCTCTCTATGCTCTTCGGAGGCAGTCTGTTTTGTGCCGGCGCCATTATTAATGGCTTCGCTCAAAATGTCGCCATGCTTTACATTGGTCGTGCTTTGCTCGGTTTTGGTATTGGTTTTGCTAATCAGGTACGTATATGCATGCATGTATTTGATTGAGCATTTACATATACACGTTCAGTTCAACAAATGATCGATGACATATATATATATATATATTAACATTGCTTCCCATGCATGTTTACAATTATGCAGTCCGTGCCCCTATACCTCTCCGAAATGGCACCATACAAATACAGAGGTGCCCTCAACATAGTCTTCCAGCTATCAATCACAATCGGCATCCTAGCTGCCAATTTACTAAACTACTTCTTTGCAAAAATTGAGGGCGGTTGGGGATGGCGGTTGAGCCTAGGCGGGGCCGTGGTCCCCGCCCTGATATTCATTGTAGGCTCACTAACACTCCCAGACACCCCCAACTCTCTAATTGAGAGGGCAGGCCGTCAAGTTTCACTGCAATTAAGAGACGATTTACTCGAAGAAGCCAAAGACAGACTCAAAGATATACGTGGGGTCCCTAATGTTGATGAAGAGTTTAATGATTTGGTGGCGGCTAGTGACGAGTCGAGAAAAATAGAGCATCCCTGGTTAAACTTGTTGATGAGGAAGTATAGGCCACAGTTGACTTTTGCGGTTTTGATTCCCTTGTTTCAACAGTTGACTGGGATGAATGTTATAACGTTTTATGCGCCGGTTTTGTTTAAGACAATCGGGTTCGGTGCTAACGCATCGCTAATGTCGGCACTGATTACCGGTGGTGTGAATTGCGGGGCAACTTTCGTCGCAATTGTTGTTGTTGATCGGTTTGGAAGGAGGGCCCTCTTTATTGAGGGAGGAGCTCAAATGCTCATTTGTCAGGTATTATTATAGTATTCTAACAGTAATATCACGTGAACACAACTCATGTTAGTCTAAATTAATTAAAACAATGCTTATTCTAGCTTATATTAAATATTTTTACACTATTGCGTGAATTAAGTCGCAAATTCACGTACCCAACACATGATACTCTAAAACGTTAGACATATATATTGTTATATAACAAACATAGTATTAATTCTATATAAAACAGTCACTCATTTGCATGTTGAACATGCAGGTAGTTATATCAATTGCGATTGCGCTTAAATTTGGAACAACAGGGAACCCGGGGCAATTATCCATGGGGTACGCAGAAGTTGTAGTGACATTCATATGCATATACGTGGCGGCATTTGCGTGGTCGTGGGGTCCACTGGGTTGGCTAGTACCAAGTGAGATTTTCCCGCTCGAAGTTAGGTCAGCTGCGCAGAGTGTCAACGTGTCGGTCAACATGACCTTCACATTTATCATCGCACAAATATTCTTACAAATGCTATGCACCTTCAAATTTGGGCTCTTCATATTTTTCGCTTTTTTCGTGGTAATTATGTCGTTGTTCATATTCTTCTTCCTGCCTGAGACCAAGGGAATTCATATCGAAGACATGGCCACAGTTTGGAGAGACCACTGGTTCTGGAAAAGATTTTTTGATCCTCCTCAAGGTGGTCAAATTGAGTGATCGAACAAGAGCGATTATTAATTGGATTTAGTAGATATAATTTATTTATTTTTTGGAATTTTTATAGGGGCATTTGTACTTAGATACAAATACAATATATTTTTTCTAGCTTAATTAGTTTTGGCTTTTGGAATGTGCAGTTATTTTTTTAGTAAGTTAAGTTACTTTTTGTTCTTTTATTTTTAATGGGGGCATACTGAGATACAATATATTTTTTCTAGTTTAGTTTTGGCTTTGGAATATATATGCAGTAATTGGTTTTTTAGAAGTTTAGACACTTTTTGTTATCTCAAGATAGTTTTTGGCTTTGGAATGTGCAGTTGGTTTTTTAGTAAGTTTAGGTACTTTTTGTTATCTGCAGATAGCTCTCGCCCCTTACGTTTTTTACTTTTAAAAAAATATTAAAAATTAAAGAAGGTTTTAGTCTCTCTTAATCTAATAAATTAAGAAAACTCATCTCTTACCTCCATGAGTTAAACCTTTGACCTTAAAGTAAGGGTGGAGGTTGCCAACCGTTAAAGTAGCCACTCTTCAGCTCCGCCACAAATCAAATCAAGCTGCACTTAGTGCACAAATAATATATGATATACACACAAAGGAAGAAATACACATATATATCCCTCACTTGCTACATACAAATTTATGCGCCTCTCTCACTTGCTAATATATTTTGGGACAACTTAAATTAGGGTTTAATTTTCTTTTTTCTTCTCATTAATTTCTAATTTGTACGTAGGTAGGTGATCATACAATTTTACTCTTTTAAAACTTTTTTGATAAAAAAAAAGTGTAACTTGAGATGTATTCAATGTATGAATAATTTGAGACGTGTGGAATATTAGTTGTAAGGTTTTGATGGTCATGAGAGTATTGAAAAAAGAGAAAGAAGCTATGTCTTAAACTTGCCATTATCAGTGCAACTTAAAAAAAAAAAGCACCACGTCTATGCATTCTCCTTTTTCTCTAAATGCCAATGTACAAAAGGTTAATGAATATTTGTTGTCTAATTTCAATCAACACTCATATTTGGCCTCTAGACGTTTACCAGTCATAAAAATTACTATAAAAACTTTAAGGGTGCGTTTGATTGCGAGTATAGAATTTGCATGGAAAGAAAATAAATTTCAGGCAATTGAATTGCGTAGAATTGAGTTGCATGGAAAATGTCAATTAAATGTGTTTGATTGCCTTAATTTTCTACCCTGAAAATAGTGTACTTTTCCAACTTTTGGTGTTTGATAGACATTATTTTCTATGTTAATTGTAACTTTTTCCAACTTTTGTTGTTTGATAACTATTATTTTCCATTGAACTTGAACATTTTTTCATGGAACTTGTATCTTTTTTACATGGAACTTCCTAAAAAATCAGATTTTTTAAAAACAGTTTCTTTCTTTTTTTACAATTTTACTTCATCAAAAAACAGTTTTTTGATTTTTGAACAATTTCACTTCATCAAAAATCAGTTTTAAAACAGTTTTTGGTTTTTGAACAATTTTACTTCATTGAAAAACTGTTTTTTTTAAAACAGTTTTTTTTTAACAATTTTACTTCATCAAAAAACAGTTTTTCTTTTATGTTTGAACAAATTTACTTCATCGAAAAACAGTATTTTGGTTTACCGGCAGATTTTCTTTCAAGAGAACCTGAATTTTAAAACATTTTTTTTTTTAACAATGTTACTTCATCGAAAAACAGTTTTTTTGAAAACAGTTTTTGGTTTTTGAACAATTTTACTTCATCAAAAAACTGTTTTTTGAAAACAGTTTTTTTTTTTTTTAACAATTTTACTTCATCGAAAAACAATTTTTTTAAAACAGTTTTTTTATTTTTTTAACAATTTTACTTTATCAAAAAACAGTTTTTTTTTTAGACCACGCTTACTTCATAAAAAAACAGTTGCCTCGACCCTTGTGCGAATTGCCTGGAAAATTAAAACCACCCCCCCCCCCCAAAGAAAATATTTTTTCAGCTTTACAAGGAAATAAGATGAATAGTAGAAAAAGTGGGAGTTTAACTCCATGAAAAATATTTGCAATCAAACACTACAAAAGTGGGAATTTAGGTGGAAAGGCCATATTTTCCATGAAAAATATGGCCTATCAAACACACCCTAAACATTTTTTCTATTTTCTCTTCATAAAAGTAGTACTATAGTATATAAGGGACAGGACGGGAACTATTTTTAAACATAGATGTGCTTTGACACTGACAAATTGGTGATCGATGTGTATGCATGCTTGCCAAAGGCATGTTTTCTAACTTCTTTTATATACCTCTCATTTCGTAAGTTTATTTCATTTTAAGCAAATTCATATATGCTTCCTTATTACATGTTGTTGTTGATTTATCATGTTATGCAGGCAAATACAGTGGCTTTGCCACTGATACGATATCTCTATGGAAAACTTCGCAAAGATACTTTTATAACAAGATAGGCTTTAAAGCTGGCTAGAGGGCCATGTAACCTAGGCAAATGCCTAGGCCCCATTTGGGGATGGGCACCAAAAAAAAAATTTAGGTATCTAATTGTAAAGAATAAAAATTGAGGGGCATTTTGTAAGTTAAAATAAACCTACTTCCTCACTTTCAAATGAAGATTTATTTATAAATTTTATGTTAATTGTTGCCTTAATTATTATTTTATTTTATTTTAAATTTAGTAATTGATTGGTTCTATTTTTTGGAGTTTTATGGTTTTAAATTATTAAATATTATGATTTTGAGATTGTTTTGTTGAAGAAAAAGACAATAATACGGGGTCCCAATTTTTGTAGATATTAAATTTCGCTTGAGACCCCAAATTCCCTCAAGCCGGCCTGATAGACTTCCAAAGTAAAGACATCAATTCCTAATCAAGTATGAAATTAAAAAAATTCATGTAAAGATCGAGGAGACCGTGGCAATAATTTGTGAACAACGTATGTCAATTAGATCTTGATTAATTTATAATCACCATAAGTTTGGGGAACGGTTTCGTAAATTTATATTGTTACCATTTTTTGTGAATAATATTTTACCATTAGTATCCATTAACAATTATTTTATAGGGTAAATGACCAATAAGTATAACGTACTTTACCTCGTTTTTCAGTTATGCCAACGAATTTCATTTTCCATCAAAAGTACCATTAAACTTTTTACGTTATTTCACTTAGGTTCAAATTGTAACTTCCGTCAATTATTTTTAACGGAATGCTGAGTTAGCACAAAATATTTGACATGGCACTTTAAAAAAAATAATTAAAAAAAATGACGTGGCATTTAATCTCTTCTTCCCAACTCATTTTCTCTCTCTTCAATTTTTTCATTCCGGCCGCCTCCATTTTTTTTCATCTTCTTCCTTCATGAACCCTCCGGCCATCTCCTCAATTGATAACGACTCGCCGGAAATGGGTTTAAAATATTAGAAGATAAAAAATGGAGTGGGCAGAGAAAAATGGAGTCGCCGGAAAAAATGAAAATGCGGGGAAAGCGTTTTTCAAGGAAAGGACTTCACCATCACAGTCAATCTCATATATGGGTACGCTAACGAATTTCATCCTCATTTGATGTAAGGCCTGCTTTTATTCCGGCGACTCCATTTTTCTCCGCCCACTCCATTTTTTGTCTTATAATATTATAAACCCATTTCCGGCGAGTCGTCATCAAATGAGGAGATGGGCGGAAAAGGGTTCATGGAGGAAGAAGATGAAAAAAGATGGAGGTGGCCGGAGAAAATGGTGGTAAAGATCGGAATCAATGGAGTAGCCAGAATGGAAAAATTGAAGAAAGAAAATAAGTTGGAAAGAAGAGATTAAATGCCACATCATTTTTTTAATTTTTTTTAAGTGCCACGTCAGATTTTTTGTGCCAACTCAGCATTTCGTTAAAAATAATTAACGGAAGTTACAATTTGGACCTAAGTGAAATAACGGAAAAGGTTTAATGGTACTTTTGATGAAAAATAAAATTCGTTGGCATAACTAAAAAACGGGGTAAAGTACATTGTGCTTATTGGCCATTTACCTTTATTTTATAATGTTAAATCGATAGCCTAATTTTTCTGTTTTTTTTAAGTATTATTTACCATCAATAAGGTCCAAAAATTGGGTGGTGATGTTGGCACCCCACAAAACTCTTGCTAACACTCTCACTCTTACTAACACTCCCACTCTTACTAACACTCCCACTTTTACACTTTTATCTTAATAACACTCCCATGTTATACCTACCACTCCCACCACTCCCACTTATTTTTGGGAATTAATCTCATACTTAATTAATTAATAACCTTATTAAGTAATTAACTACATAATAACATAAAACAAATTACCCCAAACTAACCCCAAAATTTCTCCACCATCTCTACCATCTTCTCAAACAAGCAAAATTACATAATAACTTAATTTTGGAATAAGGAAAGGAAAGCATGTAAGAAATAGTTAATGAAAAACAGACATACATGTTTATATTTTGTTTTGTTGTTTATATGATTTTCATACCATACACATTAAATATATAAACAAAAAATAAAATTTTATGTTTAGACCACGAAGATGGCTTATTCAGTTCTCCGTAACTGAGTTGCAGGCTTGTACACTCGGCTTCTCTCAACCGAGTATGAAATCCCATAAAATGTTATGCTTTCGGGATCTTCATTTGGTTGAGAACAGCCGAGTGTTGTTATATTATGCTCGGCTGTGAGCAGCCGAGTGACACTAATGACACTCGGTTGCTCTCAACCGAATGAAGGTCCCAAGAGCATGACATTTTATGGGATTTCATACTCGGTTGGGAGCAACCGAGTGTACAAGCCTGCAACTCGGTTAAGGAGAACCGAGTAAACCTTCTTCGTGCTTCAAACAGAAATTTGTGTTTTTTGTTTATATATATTGATGTGTATGCTATGAAAATAATATAAACAATGAAACAAAATAAAAACATATATGTCTTTCTTTCATTAATTTTTTCTTACTTGTTTTCCTTTCCTTATTTTAAAGTTTCTCTCTTTTTTCTACTATTATTCTTAACTTTTGAGCTTTGCATTAATGGAGGTTTTGTTTATACCATTCTCCTCAAATTTAGAGTTTTGCATTAATGGAGGTTTTGTTTGTTGGTTTTCTTATCTTGTTCCAAAGTTTTTTTTTTCCTTCCATTCTTCTCAAGCATACCCTTTTGCATCAATGGTGGAGATCGAAGTTTTGTTGCCTATTTTGGTGCAACCAAAATTTGTTGCTAAACTCGGTTGAAGATGGTAGAAGAGAGGAATTTTGGAGGGAAATTTAATTTGGGGATAAATGTTTGATTAACTTTAGAGGGAGATTCATTAACTTTTGTTTTAAATTAAAACAAGTGGGTAAAATATTAGTTTAGGGTTAATTAACTTTTCTACTAGATTAAATGAAGTGGGGTGGAAATAACAATTTACCTCTTTTTTTGGGTGGGAATGTTACCAATGAATATTAAGGATGCCAACATTACCACCCCAAAAATTGGTGGTTTCTTTTTGAATATTTGGTATCCATTGTTTCTTTACTGTCTCTATTTGTGTAAAAGAATCTGATGCATAGAACGAGCATTTATTTTCAAACATTTGAAGGAATGAGGGTAAACTAGGAAAATTAATTCTGGGAAACTTTATTATAGACTTGTTAACGATCACATTAAATGTAGTTTTGATTCGGTCATTAGCAGGCTTTCCCATTATTTAGGACCCTTTATTTACTTTTAACATAGATGAAAATTGATTGATCAGCAATTTTCTAAATTTAAACTAAACAAAACATGAAGACAAAAACCTAAAATTCATATAGAAGTAACCAATATCATTGAAAATGCAACAAACAGAAAATAGCTTAACATAAATCCATCACATTACAATTACTTGATAACAATAATAATACAACCAGAGGAAAGGAAGAAAAAATAGAAAAATTAAACCTAAGAATAAAAAGAAGAAAAGAAACCGTGGGACACAGCCACCTAAAATGGTTCGGGCACTTCTCTATCGAGAATTTGGTTGACTCGTGTTAAAGAGGCTTTGTAGACTTGCCAGAAGTGTTCCCGGCGGTCAACATCACGGCCAAAACCAAATTGCTCGCTAGTGAGCAACTGCTGGAAAAGTGTCAAGGTGTGTCTGTACTCTATTGCAGCATCTTCAAGGGTTTTAGTGGCTGCAATCAGTAGCATATTTGGAACAGAAGGATGAGAAATTTTTTTACCTAAAAATTTAACCCTATATATCCAAAAACTAAATTTGACCAAAATTAAAAGAATTGTTTTGCCTAGAGCAAAAGCAATCCATAACTTTGCATCATCATCGATAACATTATTATGGCCTTCTTCTTTATTTTTCCTAAGGGAACCTACGGTTTTCACCGTAGATATATAATGTGATGCTTCTAAAATAACAATTATTGCTTTCATTTTTGGGTAGCACATATTATAGATACCCTTATTTAAATCAACAAGAAAATTAAAAACTATTTCAAGTAGAAAAATTAAAGTAGCAGTACTTGTCAGACAAACAGATATAATTGTCACATTTAATAACTGGATCGAAGGCCAATTTCCAGCATTTAGTTCTACGCACAAAATTAAAACATTAAAAATTAGGAAAAAGAAATGATAAAAAACTTTTATCATCCTTTCAAGAAGAGGATAGAAGAAAAATAATTTTACGTTCTTTTTCAAATAATATGGAACAAGCTCCCATGGCTTTTCATCATAGACCTCAATATCCATTTCTTGATAAATGAAAAAGAAAAAACAGTTGGAAGAAGAGAAATGTGTTGCTTTTCACTAAAAATAAGCTTTTGCAATGGAGTAGTGGTTATAACATAATTTATTTATAGGGGTGAAAAAACGATAGCATGCATGTTATTCATTTCCTCCTTCACTTGCAGGTTAGTGAAGGAGGAAGAGCTGGCTACTCCATTTAAGAGTATAGACTTCCGCAACTTTCAAGCTTTCAAGAAGAATCGCCTAAATAGAGAAAATGGACAGCCTTGAAACATAATGCAAAGAATAAGAGTAAAATGTAAGAAGAGGATAGATGAGAGAGGGAAAGAAAAAAATGAACAGAGATTCTGAAAGAAGAGAGAGAGAGAGAGAGAGAGAGAGAGAGAGAGAGAGAGAGGGAGAGAGAGAGAGAGTAAGGAAATATGAGTAAGACAAGAGAAGAGAGGATTAAGATGTATACGTATGAGAAAATTAAAGGATAAAAATAAAGGGAGAAGACGGATGGAGAGAGTTTCTCAATCCAAAATGACCGAGTAAAAAAAGAAAAATGTACAATATTATATCTGCACGCAATCGACAATAATAAGCGAAGTAAATTTTTATTTTTATTTTGGTCAAAATCTTTACCGGAGCACATGAAACGAAAAGGTAAAAAGGACAAAAGGATGATGCTATAAGTAACTTAAAAAATTAATTCTAGAAAATTTTGTAAACAAAAATAAAATTACTTATCTCGCAGCAGAATTAGTATTTGATATTTAGGTGGATAAAAATTAATTGTCATAGATAGTTAAATATATATTTTTTTAAAGTATACTATTTCACAATTTGTTTAAACGTATTATAAATTATCATTATACATCATTTTGAAGTGCTAAAAATAATCAAAATAAAGGGCTTTTAGCTTTGTCTATAATGATCTAAAATGCATGTATTAAATTTCAAAACAAAATGCTTTTAACTAAAAATGATCATTTAAAATTTTAATGATCAACAATGCACATAGGTATCAAACTTTTATCATGCTAATTTGTGGTTTGAGTTTATTGATTAAATTTAGTAGAAATGATCTACTTCTCAAAAAATGCATTTGAACAAGTTTCATGAATAATTTTTTCTATTAAGCCCTCTAATTAGATAGGCATTTTTCACTAAATTTTATAAAAAAATTCAACCCTTGAACTAGATCACATTAAATAAAATTAGATAATTGGATAGAAGGAATTATAAAGAAATGCCAAGTTTATATATATAATTCACACTATATATTGTGTAACAGTAACACTATTACATTAGATTGTTAAAAATACAAGTCAAATACAAGTAGGCCATCTCCAGCAGATGGCTAAAAGTCCATTTTTTACTTTTTCTCGCATGCATTGGTTGGTTTAAAATGGAAAAATTATAACCAGGATGGTAGAAGGATATGCTAAATTTGGTAACGGACAATCATCTCCCATAATTGATACTGAGAAAATCGTTCGTGCATAGCCAATGTTCTCAACATTGGTTATGTATTTTTTTAAAAAAAAAATTCCATAGCCGATATGCAATAAATCGACCAAGAAGATACACACAACCGTTGGACTAGTCATTGGCGTAAAAAGGGCAACTCATAGCCGACGCACTTTATATTGTTTGTAAGATATATTATATCCGATGCACAGTATATCATTTATTAAAAAAAATCATAACCGATGTACATTCTATCAGCTATAGTATTTTTTAGCTTCGTCTACTATGTAACATCTTCATAATTGGTACAGTGAATTTAACATAAGACCCTGCCATTTACCAATTTCGCTGGAGATGGTCATCAGATTGTTCATATATTTTTATTGGGGTGCTTCAGTCAACGAACAGTGTTTTATAAAATTAAAAAATAAACATAAAGTGTCTTTAAATTAATTTGGTACTTCTGTCTGAACCTTAGTCAAAATAATTTTAAAAGAATTTGGAAGGAGAATCTCGAAAAAAATAAAAAGAAATTATGAAAAGACCTTTCATCGAGAATCTCGAGGAATAAGATATGAGTAAAAAAATTTGATTCTATGGTAGGATTGTTTCATCGAGAATCTCTGGAACGAAAATCCAAAAAAAAACAAAACTGAAAATGCTTTTTGTGATTCTACTGTGTCGTATCCTCCGCGTGATTCCCGTTGCAGCCTGGAGTAGGGCTGGCCACGGTTCGGTTACCGAACCGATTTGGTCGGTTTTAAACCGAACTGACATGGTCGGTTTACGCATGACAGAAACCGCTACCGAACCGATGTGGTCGGTAAACCGACCTTCGGTTTTACCGAAATGGTGGGTCGGTTCGGTTGATATTTGGTTAAAACCGACGACATCCATTTTTCATGAAGAAGGCATCAATCTGAAGCTGAATGACTAAGGCAACCATCACTTGAATTGCAAAAAAGAAATAAACCAAAATAACAATCCAAAAACAAGCACTAAAAAGTACAAGGTGGAAATAAACCAAAGCAACCCTCACTAGTTTAAAATGCTCTCCACATCTCACTAGTTTTAAAAATTCAACCAGTACCAAGCAAAATGGTCACTCTGTTATCCCTTAATTTTAAAATCCATTCACCTCAGAAAACCAAATTAAGAGCCCCAACTTTGTTTTTGGGACATTTCAAATTTAGAGACCCATTTTCCAAATAGGAAAAATTGGAGAGATATATGCAATTTACATATATACACAAGGTAATCCAGTAGATCGAGTACTAAACCCAATAACATACCTGTTGTTCCTTTGACATAGTTGGGCAAGAAATGAAAGGTTGTGAGGCGGTGTCGTAGTGAGGGCTAGGGCTGGGAGAAGCGAGTGACGGAGAGGGACTATGGAGCGTGAGGGGCGAGGGCTGTGAGCGGTTGAGGGCTGTGATCTGTGAGGGACGGCTGGGACTCGGGGGGAGAGAGTTAGAGATGAGCAGGAGAAGAGAAAAAACAGTGAGAGAACTAGAGAAGAAAAGTAAACTTAAGACATATTTTTATTTTAGTTATATTTTTTAAAATTTGGTCGGTCGGTCGGTAATTACCGACAATTGAGTAATGGTAAACCGATTTCGAAACCGCTTTAGGTTGGTAACCGAATTTTCGGTAACCGACGAAACATGGTCGGTTGATTTACCGACCGAAAATGGTCGGTTCGGTATGTTTTTGGTCGGTTTGCAGTTTAAAATTGTCAGCCCTAGCCTGGAGCACATGAAACGAAAACGTAAAATGGACAAAAGCCAAAGGGGTGTTGTTATATTTGATATTAAGTTGGACGAAAAATGACTTTTGTAGATAATTAAATACATTTTTTTTAAAATATACTATTTTACAAATTGTGTAAAGGCATTCTAAACTATCATTATATATAATTTTGAAGTGTTAAAAATGATCAAAATAAAGTGCTTTTAGCTTTGTCTATAATGATCTAAAATGCATATAGTAATTTTTTAAAACAAAGTGCTTTTAGTTAAATAGTATTAAACTTTTTATCATGCTGACTTGCGGTTTGAATTTCTTAATGAAACTTTATAAAAATGATGTCCTTGTCGTATAATGCATTTCACCAAGTTTTATGAATATTTTTTTTACATTAAACCCTCTAATTATACGGGCATTTTTCACTAAATTTTATATAAAAAATCACCCTTAAATTAAACCACATTAGACAAAATTGAATCCAGAAAATTATAGACATGAGTCAAGTCCATATAATTCACACTATAGATGTTTTATTTGTGTAATGGTAACAATTTTTCATTTGATTGTTAAAAATACAAGTTAAATACGATGTAACTTGTTTCATATGCTTTTGTTAAGAAGTTTTTGTCAACAAATAGTGTGTTTACGAAATTAAAAATTAAACATAAGTGTGTTTGATTTAATTTTTAATAATACTTTTATCAGTTCCTTAGTCAAAAATAATTTCAAAACATTTTGGAGCGAGAATCTTGAAATAAATAAATAAAAGTTTTATGAAAAGGCTTTTCATGGAGATCGGAGAATCTTGAGGACACGGTATGAGTAAATAAAAGTTATTGACTTTCAAAAGATTGTGTGTAGAATGAAAATCCCCCAAAAAAAAATAAAATGCAGATGCTTGCTTTTTAAATCGTTCAAACCCAAACATGAATTAAATTTTTTTATTCAATTTTATTTGGTTTTTATATAATTTTTTTAAAAAATTAAAATGTAAGGTAATACTTATTTTGATCTATAAATTAAATAACTTTATGATTGCTCCTATTTATTTTGGACAAAAAAATTATTAAGTGTTATATTTATAATATAGTTCAAATATTCGTAATAACTCAAAAAGTCAGGTACTAAAACTTATAAATTTTAGGAACATAAATTTATATAATGAAGTTACCTTATTTTTGAGTCATATATTGATTCGGTTCGGTTCGGTTTAGTTCGATTTCATTTGATTTTTCACCGGTACACTCCAAATCCAAATTAAATATATTCGGTCTAGGTTCGGTTTATTTATTTTGAATTTTTTTGAGTTCAATTTTGAACGAACCGACGAACTAGTATTATTCAATCTTTCAATTTTCAAGTTCGACATAATACCCCTAGACAAACGAATAACTTGAGTGCTGGATCTCATTCAGTTTTACACAAAAAGTATATATTCTTTGTAAAATGGGCTTCTAGGGCTGATGTTGGTTTTCAGGTCCCATTGCAACCAAAATGGTCTTGTTTGGACTTTCATATATTTCCATCCAGTCATATTTCAGGTAATTTTAGTTTTTGCAATACAATGAAAGAAACGGTAACTTTTTAAAGTTAGGGATGTGAGCTCACAAAAATAAAGGAAGTAATGGGGCCCACTGTTATTTTGAAATCACTTTTACGGATGTTAGTGACAAATTCGAAAATTGACCCACCGACTATAAAATACCGAATCAAAAATAAAAATTGAAACGAAAAAAACCAAACTGAAGCAGAATAAGATTGGGTTGGGTTACAGGTTGGCCATTACAAAATTTAACCAAACTAAATTAATTTATTTTTTTTGTTTTTTTGACTAGACCAAACTAAATTAATTACTAAACACAATACGACGATGTTTAATCCATTTAACATGCATTTTATTTTCCATCTATACATCCGTAAGTGTTATTTTTAACCTACATGTCTACCAAAATTGCTCGACCTTTAAACTTTAGTTTATATTATGAGTCCACAAACTTTTAGTATACTTATGTATAAGAATGAAAGTTTTATTAATTGATAAAAAAATATTGTAAAAAATAGTATATGCACCCATGACAGTTCTCTTTGAATAGCTATGTATATAAACTTATGTTTTTCCCTTACAAAAAATAGTGTATTATGATCTGTTTCCGATTCTGACACATGAGAGACTTTGGCAGAAAAATGTATGATTTTTGTTCAAGGGTTCTGAAGTGAGGGGATATTGCCCAACGGCAGAAATATTAAAATTCATTCTTTAAATATACATATATACATTGAATAAACTAGAACTAAAACTGACCTAAAACATTTTATTCGGGTTTGAGTTTGGATAATTTTAAAACCGAAATCAAAACCGAATTTTTAAATTCAATTTAACTTTAATTCTTCTTAACTTCTACCCCAACCGAAATTAAAAACAAAAACACCCCTAATCACTTTCATCCCATGTCTCTTTTAAGGCTTAACAAAGAAACTCACGGCCGTACACCATAGTTAGGAAGATTTAGACTTTATTTTGTTATATGCACGAGACCCCTCTGATTTCCATATCAATATTAAATTGAAGTATTGAACTAGGATATGCTCGTGTATAACTCTTCGTTTTTCCTTTTTATTATATGTTGGGATTAAGATAAGAATAAGAATGTAATTTTTTATTTTTATTTTTATTTTTTTGTATTTTTTCAAAATGAATATTTAAGTTTCTCCCTTTAACTAGAGAGAAAAATTCTCCCGAAGTCTCTTGGGGTGAAACTCAAAGATCAGATATTTCCCAAGGCAAAGTGGATGTCTTTTCCAACTAAACTAACCCGCTTGTTCGAGAGAAAATTATTTATTATTTGATTATGCGTAGACAAGAAACTTGAAATAATTTTTATTTGGGACGTCCCAAAATATTACTGCACACTTAATTTTGAAAATCTTAAAACAAACTTCATAAATACGTTATGTTCAATTCGTTGTTTGATAAAAAGTAATTAATTTAATTGCTAACAAAATGAATAAAAATAATTACTTAAGATATTTCTTCAAAGTGGAAGTTATATTTTTTTTTATATTATGCGTGGGCTAAAGTGTTAATAATATAAAGATGGGGTAAAATAATATTATTATTGATAATTAAATTTGAAAACTTGTTTAGCCGGTTAAAATGTGTGGCTTGAAATCGTTTATAAGTTTTGTTAAAACTTATTGTCCCTTAGCTCATCATTTCCCTTTTGCTAAAGAGAACATTAGTTGCAAGTGTTTCCTTTATAAATATACTAAGGTATAATGAAAAATTAATTCCTACAAAAAAAAAATTATTTTTACAAGTATCTAGTTTTCTACTTGAATTTTTTTTGTTTGATATATTTCACAATTACGTCCAAAATAATAAATAAATAAATTGTTAAACAATAGTGCAGGATGTATAGAGTATGAAATTTTAAGTGAGAGCGCCACCATAAATGTCTCGGATATTCTATAGATGCAATACATGGGTTGTACATCCATGCAACTGGAAACATCCAATTAATTACAAGATAAGTCAATGAAGAAACTGTTGATTTTTTTATTTTATTTTTTGGCGTGCATGAAAGTAAAGATAGGTGAAGGAGGAAATATGTACAGTTGTTTTATATGTGAATGTACACGTAACACCTTTCTTTCTTTTTTTCAATATTTCTAAAAAATATTTATGGCTAAAAATAAATTAAATGAAAAGTTGTACTTTTTCGAAATGAGCACTATATATGCTTGATTTTGAGAAAATGAAAACTCTGTATCCACAAATTACTAACATAATTAATGACACTTCAGCACTAACAACTGATCATATTTATAATGCCCATGCAAATTCAAACTTTTATCATTTAAGTTTGGGAAAAAACAAAGAAAACCCTTGCATGTATTTATTTATTGTGTTATTTGAGAATTGTTTTATTAGGTTTTGAAATTTAAATTGCATAAAATATCTATATTACTCATATTACATATAAAAATATTAGATTTTTGTGGTGTGCTTATAAACGATTTTGTCGCAATTAGGTTTTTATATGTATAATAAAAGCAATATAGATATTTTATGCAATTTAAATTTCAAAACCTAATAAAACAATTCTCAAATAACACAATAAATAAATACATGCAAGGAAGCCACGAATTTGAACTCTCTTTAAAAAACACTTAATTTTTTTTAAGTGATTGTGTTAGTTAGAAGCATGTAGATTTAGTAAAAAAAATATTTTGCCTTTTTAGTTAGAAAATTAGTTGTATTTTTTTTATGTCATTTTTACGAAGCAATAGAAATTTTAGGTACTTTTTGTTTTTTTGCCTTTTTGATGTGTTTTCATTGCCTATATATTTTCTCATTTTAATAAAACATTTTAATAGAAAATGAGAAGTTTTAAAAGAAAAAAAAACCCGGAAGCTTGGGTGCCACGTCAGCTTCCCGCTAGCTTTAACGGGAGAGTTAGACAGAGGGTCTAATTTGCAATGAAAATTTACTTTGGAGGCACGATTGCAAAGTTTCAAATTTCGGAGTCGAGATTGCAAATACCCCCAAACTTCAGGGTTTTCTTTGTTATTTTCCCTTTAAGTTTGTACATGCTTTACGCGTTAAAATTTTTATTTAAACTCCACTTCATTCCATTCCATTCCATTTTTATTTTTTTTTTGTGTGTGGAATGATCCAACCTCCTACCTTCAATTGCAGAATATCTGTTAAAAAAGGGAATAAACATAAGATGATTTTTTCTATAGAATTTTTTGGGAGCATAAAATTGGAGCCACTACTTGGGCCGAGTATTCGAGGGCCAACCCAGCGTTTGTGGGACAAATCAGGAAGAATGAAGAAGCATGAGACGCGTAGCCGAGTATAGTTAAATAGACCAGGGATGTAGCAATGCCGATACGGGCATTCTAGCCACCTGTACTAGTAAGCACGATCAATGCTTATTGCCGATATGGGCGCTCTAACGAATAACGGAGTGATACCTATAAAGTACAAAAGTTAGTTATGGATAAAGTATAATCCTCACGTGAAAAAATTGTGAAGAAGATTGACAACCATTTAGGTGCCCTTTGGTTGTCCTTAAAATTGTGAAGGTTATCCCTTTTGCCAAAACAATATTATATACTTTGAGAAGTATTAGTTGTATGCTTTTAACGTTATACGTTACTCTGGTAATAAACATAATTGCTTTGACGATAATACGATTAAGTTGTGAATTAGACGATTACAATTTTTTACATTATATGTTTTTTTCTATGAAAACTGAACAATCATAAATGTGTGAATTCATGTTCGTTCATACAAATTTTTAGTCCAAAAAAAGAAGTTAGATTCATGAAAATTCAAATTAGGTCATTTCAAGTAAGAAATTAGCTTGAACTAGGAAGTTCACTTCAACTATATATTTTAGAACTAGTATCTATACTTGATGTCAATATCTCTACACAAAATTTAAAAAGAACGATTAGGAATTTAAAATAAATATTTGTTTTCTACCATTTTGAGTATTTTATTTTGGTCTTCCAAACACTCGATGAATAAGAATTGAATATTTTAAATGCACAAATTTACAGTTCACTAATCAAAAGTGAACTTATTTCAAAGTTAGATAGTTTATGCAAGTTTATGCAACTATAGGGTTCTTAATAAATTTATTTTTCTCTAATAAAAACTATACATGCACCTACCAATACATAAATCTAGGAGCTCTCAAGTCAAAATGTTTAACCATTAGGAGAACCAATTCGCTCCCAAACTTTATTACAAATTCCATGCTTTTGAGGGGCACCTCAAAAGTCGTTTCCCGACACCACATGCATGTTTATTAGGTGATGATATAGGTGCTCCTATTTTATAGCCCCTACACGTACCATAGTAGCTCTAACACAACCAAACAAAAAGAATAAAAGGAAAAGAAAAAAATTCTCGCTAAAAATTAAAATCATTCCCTTCATACCTAACCTTTGAATAGTGTAGGAAGAATTACTTGAACCAAAAATTTGTTTCATCTCCTCAAGGGAAGGGATTATTTTGCTTCATTGATGTATTATAGTGACAATCAACACTTAAGTATAAGGAAAATAGAAAATGTGACTCTACGGTGCTCGGCTACACAGTGTTAATATAACACTGTAAACTCAGCAACTTGCCACTTAATCGTGTCATAAAACTTGGCAAAGTATCAACAAATATGAAACATAATATTCGGTGACCTCTTGTCGAATATGACAGTCAACTAGGTGTACATTCGGTGATTTTCTGTCGAGTTTTATGACTCAATTCAGTAATTAGTTACTGAGTTAGTAGTATTAAATTAGCAATGTGTGGCCGAGGACTGCTGATATTTTATCTTCCCTTAGTCATACATATTGAAACGCCAGAAAAACTAAAACAAGTAGTCTCTTTGGTTCATGCATAATTTGCACAAAAGTTTACAAAATGTACCATTGGAGCATTTTATTTAGACTTCAAAATTTTGTGTAAATAAATGGCTGACACATAGGATTTACACCTTAATTTTTACACAATAGTTGGAGATGCTCCTAGATTATAGATAAAGTGTGATTGTTACGAATCAGTTTAAAAAATAAAAATGAGAGATAAAAATTCGCTTCGAGATAGACGAAACCTCCGCAAATGATTCGATTCGAGGTTAAATCAACCTCCATTGCAAGTCCAAGAGAACTCTCTTGCTTTTGTCTACACTATTCAACATGCTTTTATTTATTTTTTATTCTTTTTTTAAAAAAAAACAACTTAAATAGAAGTAAAAAGTAGGCCAACTTCTAAGGGCCCGTTCGGTTGCGTAAATTATCTAATTTTAGAATTAGTTAATTTTTAATTAAAGAATTGTGAATTTGCTTATTTATGAATAATTCAATTCTAATTCAAGTAGTGTTTGGAAAACTTAAAAAGGAAATTCCGATTGTTAGAATAAAAACATGTTCTCTATTATTTTATGTTATTTAAAATTTTGTCTAGATGCATCAACATCACGGATAAAAACTAGATCTTCTCGAAAAATAGAGTTGGAATGAATTATCTAATTCTAGAATTAGGAAATTTCAAGTTTTACTTGAAATGACTTAATTTGAGTTTTTGTGAATCAACTTGAATTATCATATTTACAATTGTTCAATTTACACAACCAAACACTAATAAATAAAATTTTGTAGATTACTTAATTGTAAATTATCTAATTCGCAATTTGAAAGACAACCAAACGGGCCCTAAGAGAAACAATCCACTACTCCACTATTCCTACTTGCATGTTTAAACAATCTCCTAATTAAATCAAACTACCCACCTACTAATATTATCCTAAAATAAAAAAAATAGTCAAATTAAAAATCTAAAAATGTAGGATTGTTACAGCAATGATGGTTTTTAGTAAGTCTGTTTATACAAGGAATTGAAGCTATGACTTTAATTTAATTTAAAGAAAATTGTTATTACTGTTTGACAAAATACCATTTAATAGGCACATTTTGCGAGAAAATATTAGGTATGTTCAATTTTATATTTATTGGGTGTGACATTGGAGAAAAACTTACATGCACCAATTATACCACATCATCAATCCACCTCAATATCCCAAGCCAATTAAATCATGCCACGTCACACTCCTCTCTCCTCTCTCCGCCACGTCACACTCCTCTCTCTCTCTCTCTCTCTCTCTTCCTCTCCCTCTCTCACCACCATCTCCAACCTCCGGCGACCGCCATCGCCACCTCCGGCGTCTCTCTGTCTCTCACATCACCACCTCCGGCGTGCTCTCCGGCGACGGAGGCGGCGACCACACCGCCGCACTTTTTAGTGTTAAAAGTAAAAGACTAAAAATGGTCAACTTTAGTACTACTCTAATATTTTATAAGTGTCATATTATGTGTTCACACTTCTTTAACATTATCCATGTTTATATTAGAGTTAGAAGTGACTTTAAGACGTCCATTCGACCGGATCCCGCAGGAGTGGATCACCTCAGCCGAACTGGATCCCACAGGGTTTATTGGGCTGAGCCCCCCACATGTAATCTGGCAATCAAACTTTCAGCTGACCAAAATGTTGCCTTCCTCTCTTTTCTACTATCTTATTCTCTCTAACATACCACGAGTAACCCATTGCGACAAATTTACTTCCGGTAATTAACAAAATGACCTCTAAAATTTGATTAAATTCTCTCGTTTATTCTTAAAGTTTAATCTTTAGTTAAAACATTCTTAAAGTTTATAATTTCAGATGAAACGTCCTTAAAGTTTTAAATTTTAGTTGAAACATCCAAAAATGTCCCTTTGAAAAGTAACTCATAACAATCACGCGAGTTTTTTATCCATGTTTTTAACAGAACATTCAATTTTAAACGAATGATAAAAAATTTAGAACTTTAAAAATAAATAAAAAATTCAAGTCAAATTTTAGAAATCATTTTTACTAATTACCCATATATTTCTTACTGCTTTCTCTCCATTTATACACCAAGGCTCTCTTAGAAATGAAGACATAAAACATTAGCTATATGGGATCTTGTAAAATTAAAGGCCACGTGTAGTTTCCTCCATTCTATAACTCATGCCAAAAATTACAAATTTAATTTAACTTAATTATTAAGCTTCCCCCGTACATAGCAATATCTCCATGTGGGCCCACCTACACACATACATATAAATATATAAATATAATTTTTCATAATAGAAAAAATACGGGATGCCACAGTATACATTTTTTTAAAAAAATTGTCTTTAAATTAATTAATTCAAAAAAAAAAATTCACTGAAATTAAAACACAAACAAAGATTTAAAAACGCAGATATTTAGTAATAAGGTTTCAATGACCGAGAAGTCAACTTAAGAAATATCCAAATTTAAACTTAGTAAAATTTTGCATGAGAGTGATCCAATATATGAACGTCAAACTAAACATTTTGTATACAACAGCCATACTAAGAATCTAACCGTCCAAAAGAAAGATATTTGACCAAGATTGCAAATCATTATAATATAATTAAAAAGGTGGATTATACTCAAACACCGTAAAGTGATGAATTATGTATATTGTATATTGATTTGTTGAAAATCAATGAAGAACAAAGTAACAATACACATATATAATGGTATATATGTTATACATGAATAAAAATGAATTGATTGAGTTGAGGAACATACCCATAAAAATGGTTCAAATGCATAATGTATTCAATCTAAGTGGGATTTGAAGAAATAGGCATGAACCTACAAAAGAAATTTATAATTTTTTTAACAATTGTTACACCTGACAAACACGTGATATGGAATAAAAACTATGGGACATGCATTAATATCATTGCTATTGGGAGGTAGTTGTGGACAGTGGCGTAGTAAGGAATTTTTATCCGGGGGTGTGCAACTTGAATAAACTTAAAAGTTAAAATATTACTTAATATAAATATGAAATTCTTACATTAACAAAAGTACTAAAATAAAGAAATTACCTACAACAATCCTCTCCAAGACTTCATATTTTAAAAACGTTGAATGACAACTTCGTTATCGATGGAGTTGAGTAAATCAATTAAACAATTAATATACAATTAACTAAAGAGTCTAATAATTAACTAAATCAAATAAACAATTAATCAGCCCTACGCAAAAAATACGGGCATTATCTCTATTTCCAACAATTAATATTTATTGGTTTGGATTCAAATGCACTACTCTCTCAGATATAAATTATGTATATATAGAGATATAAAATCAACCCTATAAAATTAGCCCTATACAAAAAAAAATTAAAAAAAAATCAGCCCTATAAAATTAGTATAAAATTAAGCCCTATAAAAAATCAGCCATTCATCCCTACAAAAAATAAACTAATTAGTATACAATTAAGCCCTAAAATCAACCTTATAAAATTAAGCTCCAATTAAACATATACCGATATCATATATGATATATCTATTCATGATTCATAATATATATCATAGAAAAATTATCAATTTTCGCCATAAAAGGAAAATGGACAAAAGTGGTGTTCTAAGTTCTAACCTCAAGCTTGGTGAGTGTGAGACTTAGCGGTGTGAGCTGTCGCCTGTCCTTGGTGAGTGTAACCAGTGCAACTGTGCAAGCTTGGTCGCCGGTCGGTGAGCTGTGAGTGTGACTGTGTGAGCCGTGGCCCGTGAGAGAAAGAGAATAGCGGAAGAGGAGAAAAATAAAGGAGCTGTGCGGAAAGTAGGAAACAAAAGGGGGAGGCTCCTTTTTAAGTATAGTTCATTTCTCACAAGCCCCTCAATTTTTGTTTCTTACAACTGCATACCCTAACTTTTTCTTTTTCTTTTTTTTTTTAAAAAAAAATTTGCCGAAAAGCTCGGGAGTGCGTGTGCATTCGCTCGTCCTAGTGTGGCAATGCCCCTGGTTGTGGATCCATCTAATTAAGTATGTACCTACGAATGATCATATGAATCAGTCGCGGATCCAGCGAATCATGACAGTGGGGGTCATAAGATTTATAAAAAAAAGGGAAAAAAAGGGAGAAAAAAAAAAGGAGCAAGAAATAAGAAGATAAAATCATACAAATAATAGGTTTTAGTTCAAATATTCAAATTTTAGTCCATAAACCTAAAAAGAAAATTGCAGAACTACAAATAATTTTATAATGTAAGAGGTATTCAATTTGCAATGAAAAATCAAAAAACCAAAAAAAAAAGGAAAAAGAAAAACAAATCAATAATATATATAGCAAATTAGTATATAGCCCAGCATTTTTATCAGTTGTATATTTAGACCCACATAATTTGTGTAACTAGTGAATAGCCAATATTTTTGTTTTTGACCCAAATGACTTAATAATTTTAATTCAATAATTTTATTATTTTATCATTTTAAATGACATATTTATCCTTTCTTTATTGTTAAGATTGCATCGCTTTGGTAATTGCAACATGTGTCTCATCTATCCTAGATTTAAGCAAATTACCATCATTTATCTGTGCAACCACTTTTACAACGCATATCCATTTAGTATCCTTTGCAAAATTTAGGGGCTATAATATGTCCCTTCTTTTAAAGGAGATGTAGTTGATTTATTAACAATCACTTGGTATTGAAGAGGAGAAAGGAGAGGAGTTGATTTATTATTGGTTAAATGAGAGATTCTTGATTTATTATTGGTTGAAGAGGGGGAAAAGGAGTTAAAGGAGGGGTTGTTTATTATTGATTGAAGAAGTGGAGGAAGATGCTAAAGGAGAGAATGATTGGTTGCAAATTGATGGTCTGTCTTATGGAATGTGTTCAAGATGCTACAATGTTCTTAGGCAGCCTTAATGCATTATGAGCTCGTTCTTTGTTGTTATTTTCGCAGGTGCATGCTAACCCATATATATACACATCCAAGTATATTTATGTATTACATATAATAAGCAGATATCATTCTATCTCCTAGTAGTTTTAATATGTGTATGAGATCTTTCAACATAATTGTTGGTCGGATTTCAACCCTAAAGGGGGGTGAATAGGGTTTTTGAAACTAAATGCGGAATTTAAAAATCTTTTCGAAAATGTTTAAGTAAAACAATTTACTAAACAAATTTATTAAAGAATGTAAGCACATAAATAAATAAACAAACAATCCCAAGAGAAAATAATCAAACAATCAATAATAAAGAGATTGAGTAAGAAAGATTGAACCGATTTAAAGTCCAAGGCTTTTTGTCCACGGTTTTGGTTTACCAAACCATAGTCCGCGCTCGGTTAGTTCCCCGAGAATTTCCACTAAAATCAATCTCCTTCCGGGTGAAGATCAAACCACTACAAGTGTTGTTGTCTCAATACACTCTTTACAAATATTGCTTGACCACAATATTCACACAAGACTCTCTTTTGCTAACCTTGTGAAATTTATCTTTCACAAAAACTAAACAAGAATTTACCTTCTTGTTTTTCCTATGAGATTTACCTCTCACAATGAATTCTAATTGTTTGGTGATTCACACCAATTTACAATAACTCTCTCAAGTGTGTAAAGAATACAATTTGAAGCTCACACTAGAGTTATCCTATCACTTTTGGCACTATAAATATGACTTCCAAGACTCATTCTAAACACCTTGAATCATTCATATACTCTATTCTTCATCTATCTTCATTATTCAAAAATTCAAGAAATTATTTTTGATCAATCGTCATTTATTTGAGCTATATCATCTTGATCAAATAGGAAAACTCTAGTGTGAGCTTCAAATTGTATTCTTTACACACTTGTGAGAGTTATTGTAAATTGGTGTGAATCACCAAACAATTTAGTATTCAAATTGTGAGAGGTAAATCTCATAGGAAAAATAAGAAGGTAAAATTCTTGTTTAGTTTTTGTGAAAGGTAAATTTCACAAGGTTAGCAAGAGGGTATCTTGTGAGAGTATTGTGGTATAGCAATACTTGTAGAGTGTGTGAGACAACACTTGTAGAGGTTTGATCTTCACCCGGAAGGAGATTGATTTTAGTGGAAATTCTCGGGGAACTAACCGAGCATGGACTATGGTTTGGTAAACCAAAACCGTGTGAACAAAAAGCCTTGGACTTCAAATCGGTTCAATCTTTCTTACTCAATCTCTTTATTATTGATTGTTTGATTATTTGCTCTTGGGATTGTTTGTTTAATTATTTATGTGCTTATATTACTTGATATATTTGTTTAGTAAATTGTTTTACTTAAACATTTTCGAAAAATTTTTAAATTCCGCATTAAGTTTCAAAAACCCTATTCACCCCCCCTCTAGGGTTGTTTTCCGACCTACAATAGTTATTATACATGCTATTTAGTTAATTATTTTTAAGAATTGTATATGTGATATATCTAACTTGACAAAGAGTCCTAAAAATTATATATGTGATTTATGTAGTTTGTGTTATCTATTTGGTTGTGATATTTGAGTAAAGATCCAATACCTAATATGTAGTAGTATACATGATTTTATAAGTAGTATTTCATGAGTAAGTATCCCTATATCCAAAATCATAAAGACTTGGCTTATAATTCTTAACATACTATTTGAGTAAGCACTAATTTGGTCACAGACTCGTGTCTTTATAGTTTGTCAATTTATATGTGTACAATATGTCAGATTCCCTTTATTTATTATTGATAAACTAAAATCATTATACCTGCTGTTTAGAATCCTAATTTAAGTAAGATTTGATGGTGAAATACATTACGTCTAATTTAGATTTTAATTACCTGCTATCTAAATTCTCTATTATTTGAGTAGTATTTATCTAAGTAATATTTTAATACAATACGTCTAAATTGGGTTTTGATTCCCAGCTATTTGAGTAATAATATTTATAAGGTATAATTTGGGGTTATTTGAGTAATATTTGATGATGAATGCAGTACGAATATAATATAGGCTATCTGAGTAATTTGAGTTATTATTTCTGATAATTGCTTATCCTTATTATTTGAGTACGAGTTCATTAATTTGGTTACATACAAAATTAATAATTAACATTATCATACAGTATTTCTAATGTGGGTTTTGATTCCCATGATGTGGATACATTTAAAACTAGGAAAAAGAAATGAAAAAAAAAAACTTTTATCATCCTTTCAAAAAGAGGATAGAAAAATAATAATTTTATGTTCTTTTTCAAATAATATAAAACAAACTCCCATGGCTTGTCATCATAGACTTCAATATCCATTTCTTGAGAAATGAAATAGAAAAAATAATTGGAAGAAGAGAAATGTATTGCTTTTTACTAAGAAATAAACTTTTGCAGTGGAGGTAGTGGTTAGAACATACTTATTTATAGGGGTGAAAAAACAATAGCATGCATGTTATTCGTTTCCTCCTCCACCTGCAGGTTAGCAAAGGATAATGAGTTGGCTATAATGAGTTGGCTACTGCATTTAAGAGTATAAACTTCCACAACTTTCAAGCTTTCAAGAAAAATCGCCTAAATAAAGAAAATAGACAGTCTTAAAACATAATGTAAAGAATCGGAGTAAAATGTAAAAAGAGGGAAATGAGAGAGGGAAAGAAAAAATGAACAGAGCTTCTGAAAGAAAAGAGAGAATAAGGAAATATGAGTAAGAGATGAGAAGAGAGGATGAGGATGTATGCATATAAGAAAATGATAAAAGTAAAGGGAGAAAAGTGGGGGTGGGGGGGGGGGGGAGATTCTCAATCCAAAATGACCCAAGTAAAATGGACAAAAAAAATGTACAATAGTATATCTGAATGCAATCGAAAATAATAAGCAAATTAAAATTTTATTTTTATTCCATACATCTCAAATTATTCACACATTGATTACATCTCAAGTTTTTCGTGAGAAAAGTTTTAAAAGAGTGAAACTGCTGTATGACCGCCTACCTACAAATTATAATTTAATGAGAAGAAAAACTCTAATTTAAGATGTCCCAAAATATATTAGCGAACTCTTAATTTACAGTAAATGAAGTATAAATTAAAACAACAATAACGACCTCCAATTGTCTTACACCATGGATTAATTGATTGAATAACCATTAACCAGAAGATGCACATTGAATTTTTCCAATTACAAAGACATACTTTCACAATTGTAAAATATTTTGTATGCTACTAAGTACTAACAATTATGTATATGTGCACACTTATGGATAAGTAAAGCAAGAGGGGTATATCATTTGATATTGGTCACCAATAATCTGATATGAATGAGAAAGAGATCAGGGGTAAAGAGAGTTCAAAAGGACCTCTACTCAATCATGAATATTAGGAATGTATATGGTCCCAATTAAGTACAATGTGAAATTTTCAAATTAAGTGAACATTCAATTCAATCCTATGCTTATATTCATGTTTGTCATTAATTTCTCATTTTGACAAACTTTGAACATAAAAATTTCCATTAACATAAATCTAATTCAATGGACTTGTGTACTAATCAAGGTTCAACGAGTCTTAAAAAGCTGCGAATGACAGGCACAAATATATATATATATAAATTATACTGTAGAAGTAAAACAACATTCGGACATACACATATGTAACTAATATGGATGATAAAGTAACAAAAAACATCAAAATAATTTTCTTTTACTTAAGATATTATGGGTAAAATATTACTGGTTAAATTGGAAGTGCATATAGTACCAAAGGGTTGAAAGAGGTGTTTACATTGTTTTAGTAAACTCACCTCACAACTCGGGTGAAGTGAAAGACTTTTTAAAGATTTGATAGGGTGAGAAGAAAGTATTATCACACTGGAATGAGAAAACTGATTCTGTTGGTGCATTTAAGAAGATCAGAAGAAATTGGCAATGAAAACTTTGAATTCTAATTATAGAAAGAAATCGAGAAATAACTACAAAAATGGTGACGTAATTGACAATTGCGAAGATGGAGGGACAACAAACCGCAAAAATACAAATTTCGGCGAGCAATTGGGACATTTTATAAACTTATTTTTCAAAAAAATTTAGATTTTTTTTATTTTTTTAATTACGTGCTAATTAAAGGATTGAAATTATCGTAAATAGTAATTTCTAGATAAAGCATTCTAACGGCCGAGTTTAACAATGGAGAATTTAGAGAATTTGGATTCTAAAATGTTAGTCTTAGAAGAAGAAAATACTTGCCACAAGTCCCATCGGGAACAAAATCCTGCAATAAAACTCACAAATATAGAAGAATCCATTATAAATATAATAATTATAAATTTATGCGATGCACAAATGATAATAAATATAATATTAAAAATAAGTGCAAACCGATCAATCAAAAAAGAGAATAAATTTAGATAGATGCTCATAAACTCGAACATTGTTGAAGTACTGGTAAAACTGATTATTATTTTTTTCCCTTCTTGCCGGTTAATTTATTATAAAATAGCTAATTTTAAAATCTTTTATCATGCATTGTTTAGTATATTACTAATATTGGTAGTAGACATGACTCCTCTATCCTCCTCCCTTATTATATATATAATTATATATATTTTTTTAGTTTATATATGTTAAGCAATGTTTGAGCCAATTTTTATACATCTTAACTAATTTTTTTTTTTTATAAATTAGATCATATTCATTGTTGGTAATATTTTTGCAATTACCTAAGTTCGCCCCGAAGTCCGAAGAGCCTAGTCCTGTATCGTTATTACTCCCTCCGTCCTAATTTAATTGTTTACTATTCTATTTTTGGATGTCCCAAAATAATTGTCCACTTTTTATATTTAGCAAGTCATTAATTAGAGCACTTTTTATTATTTTCAATATTACCCGTTAAACTTTTACTATTTTATTTATTGTGGGTTTCACTATCTTTTTTTATTAAAAAAAAATAAAAGTCATTTTTGAAAATAAATATTTTATCTTAAAATAATTTTTATATTTTTTTAATTTTTTAAAATGTGATAATTAAATTAAGAAAGAAGTATTATGTAAAAAACAGAAAAATCATGCATTTTTTTGTACTGGAACATTTTTCGAGGGATGTGACACACCCTGTGCTGCAGCGAGAATCCGGTTGAGTTAACGACACCGTAGAATGAAATTCGTACCACAAAAAGCGTTTTTCATCTTTTCTGGGGATTTTCGTTCCACACATATCAACTCCTCCAGATTCCCGATGAAACGCCTTTTCATAAAGTGATAAAACTTTTTTTATTTCGAGATTCTCCTTTCAAAATATTTTAAAATTATTTTGACTAAGGTTATGACAAAAGTATTAAATTAATTTAAAGACACTTATTTTAATTTTATAAAAATACTGTTAGTTTTTTTTTGGCCGTGTCCCGGGGTATCCGCACCTTCGGTCCGACTAATCCCAATTCTCATACAGGCCACCGCATTAAATGTCGGCCCGTTCTCCATGAGTAATGGCTGGCCCCAAGGTGTTGGTGCTGCCAAGATTCGAACCTGAGACTGGCTGCTAAGAGCCTTTAGCCTCAGGCCGAAGCCAGTAGACCAACCCCTTGAGGTTATACTGTTAGTTGACTAAAATACTTTTATATAATTTTTTACCAGTGTATTTTATTTATATATAAGTTATATAAATATGAATGAGACACATTTGTATAATATTTTTTTTTGTATAAATTTATCACATTCATATAGTTCATATAAGTATTTAAAAATTGTACGAGTAAAATTTAAGTCATATGATAAGTTTACCCTCTTTATATCATACAAGTCTAACTTTACCCATATATTAACATTTTTTCAATGTGAGAAAGTTAATATATCTACTATAGTTGCTCTAAAAAAAGTATATTATCAAGTTACATTGTATCTGACTCGTATTTTTAACAATCCGATGAAATATTGTTAGCGTTACACAAATCAAACATTTATAGTGTGAATTTTATATATAGACTTGTCTTTTCACTATAATTCATTTGATTCACTTTTACTTAATGTGGTCTAATTCAAGGGTTGATTTTTTTTATAAAATTTAGTGAAAAATGCCTGTCTAGTTAGAGGGCTAAATAGAAAAAATATTTGTGAAACTTGTTGAAATGCATTTTGTGAAAAGTAGATAACCTCCATTAAATTTTATCAAAAAACTCGAACCAAAAGTTAGCATGATAAAAGTTTGATACTATGTGCATTATAAACCATTAAAATTTTAAACGATCATTTTTAGTTAAAAGCACTATATTTTGGTTCTTTTTAGTTAAAAGCACTTTGTTTTGAAAAATTTCTATGTGCATTTTAGACCAAAAGCTCTTTATTTTGATTATTTTTTAGTACTTCAAAATTATGTATAATGATAGTTTATAATACGTATTTTTTAGCACTTTAAAAAAATGTATTTAATTATCTATAAAAAATATTTTTTATCCTCCTAGATATCAAATACTAATTCCGCTATGAAATAAATAATTTTATTTTGTTAACAAAATTTGCTAAAATTAATTTTTTAAGTTACCTATAATATCACCCTTTTGTCCGTTTACCTTTTCGTTTCAATTGCTCCAGCAAAGATTCTGACCAAAACAAAAAGTAAAACTAAAAATAAAATTTTATTTTGCTTATTATTTTTGATTGCATGCAGATATACTATTGTACATTTTTTTTTGTCCATTTTACTTGGTCATTTTGGATTGAGAATCTTGTAAGTGTAATTTCTCGGCCTATAGTATTTTGGAGTATTTCGAGTCAAAACTAGTTATTTTTTTTGTGTTTAAAATTGTACACTATCGGTCTTATTTTTGTAGAGTCTCGATGTTATTTTTTTAGAACATAAAAGCTGTGTTCGAGAAGAAAATAAATTGCAAAGCTCAAAGTAACAGGTATATTTTTATTATTGAATTAGAATATTTTTCATAAATTACAGAATTTTAAAAAATGAATTTTAATTTTTTTTTATCAAACTTAAGTGTTTTTTTTTTAATATGCTTTTGTGCTGTGAACACTTTGTTAATTTGTAATTGGTTATTTGAGTTACTTTAGTTTTCTCTTCTGTTTTTTTGTGGCCATTTGATTAAAGTGATCCAAGCCATTAATTAACATCTCTCATATATATATATATATATATCTTTTCTTTGTTTCTTCTTTAGCCAACACACACATGCATATATGTTCATTTCTTTTTCTTGTTTGAGCTGTAGACATCACACACACATTATGAGCCCTAGTTTCTCTCTCTCTCTCTCTCTCTCTCTCTCTCTCTCTCTCTCTCTCTCTCTCTGTGACATTCGTTTTCTCTCTCTAAAAATTTGTAAGAACACAAGTTCCTTTAGGCTTATTTGTTATCAATCTAGAGATTAGTGTTGAATACACTTTGAATACCCATCTCTTATCTTGAGAGAGATTTGATTAGTTTTGGTTGAAAATCAGTTGGGTTTTTTGAGATTTTTCGGAAGCATGTTCATCATATTTTGCGGTTTTTCGGTATAAAGATTGAAGGCGCTGTGTATGTTTTAATATTGAAGGTGTTGTGTGTTAAATTCCGAAGTGAGTATTTCGAATCACTGTTCTTGGTGATGTTTATACTGGGTTGTGGAGCTGTGTAGACGGTCTTTTCTTCTTTGATTTTTCGAGCCTATCTTTCTGATTTGCGAGGATATTTCTTCGTTTAAACGGGTATTATCTTTCTTGATCTCTCTTCTCTTGATCCGTTTTGGTGTTTTATACTCGAAATATATGCTTAATTGTTGAGATTACTTTGTGAATCTGTTTGTCTGCGACTCTTCGTATTGAACCTCTTCTTTGTGCTTAAAATTCATTGCTCTGTTCTTAAAATCTGTTAATATCAAATTTGTCTATAAATCTGGTTCTGAAGTGTTTTTACTGCGATTGTTAAATCTGTTTTACAACGTATCTTTTTTACCGCTGCTCTTGATTGTTTCTACTGTGTTAATAAATCTGTTGCTATTAATTTGTTGATCTTTTGCTGCCATTGAAACTGTTTCTATATTGTTAATTACTGCTGCGTCAATCTCTTTCCGAATCTTATATTATTGATGCTGAATCTGTTTTGTTGATTTTGGCTGTGAAGTATCTGATTGTTCTTTGAGAAATCTGTTCATGTAAAATTTGTTGTATTCCTGATTTTGTTGGCCATCTTTTGAGATTTTAAAATCTGGAACTTACGGAATATATTGCTTTTGGGTGAGCTTTTTTGATATTTGATTCTTGTTGTTGGTGGGGATATATCGGATAAATCTACTAGTGTTTTGTTGAGTCGGCTTGGTGAGGGAATTTGCACACCCTTTGGTGTGTACGGGATGTGCACTAGGATCTTTGTGTATTCTTTTTGTCCGTTTAAACTCTTGTAAAAACTTGTAATATAGTGAATTTTGTTATGAGGTTGGTTGTCTCCATGGATGTTTCTCTCGCGTTGAGAGTGGTACCCTTGTTTTGTGATTGATTGATTAATTTCTATTTTTAGTTCATTAATTGTATCACTATTACAAAAAGTTTTCAAGAATCTTGAAAATTAAACAAGCTTTTCCTAAAATCTAGATTTGACACGCTTATTAAAAACTAGAAATTAGGTAGAAGGGCTTATTATACATTGATTTTTACCAAAAATCCAATGAATAATATTTTTTTGAATAAAGGGCCTATTTTTAATTGGTAATTTGAATGAAGGGCCTATTTTTAATTGGTAATTAGTGTAAGATGCCTATTTTGTTTTATATTTTAAATGAATGTATTTGAATAAATTTAAATATCATTTAATTAATAAAAACATGTTATGTATTACCTAAATTACCCCTTTTAATGAAATTTTCACAAAAAATATGGACTGCAAAGTTCATATTGCAATAAAATATGAACTGCAAAGTTCATATTGCAATAAAATATGAACTACAAAGTTCATATTGCAGTGAAATATGTACTGCAATATGAACTTTGCACTAAAAATATGGACTGCAAAGTTCACATTGCAGTAAAATATGGACTGCAATATGAACTTTGCACTAAAAATATCGACTGCAAAGTTCACATTGCAGTGAAATATGGACTGCAAAGTTCATATTGCAGTGAAATATAGACTGCAAAGTTCATATTGCAGTCCATATTTTAATGCATATTGATATTTTTTTAGTTTATTTTAAGGGTTGGGATGTCATTTTATAATGAAAAAAAAAGACACATGTCATATTATCAATAAAATAAAAAATAGGCCCTTTATTTAAAAAAAAATTATTCCTTGGCCTTAGTGTGAAAATCTTTCTCTAATAAGCCCTTTTTTTTAATTGCCCCTATTAAAAATAAACCTCTAGTTTATATTAATTCGGAGAATCAATTGTGGGAATTACAAATCTCTCTCTCCCCCACTCTTCTCCCTTTACTTTTATCATTTTCTTATATGTATACATCTTCATCCTATCTTCTCATGTCTTACTCATATTTCCTTATTCTCTCTCTTTTCTTTTAGAATCTCTGTTCATTTTTTTCTTTCCTTCTCTCATCTCCCTCTCCTTACATTTTACTCTATGATTCTTTGCATTATGTTTCAAGACTATGTCTATTTTCTCTATTTAGGTGATTCTTCTTGAAAGCTTGAAAGTTGTGGAACTATTTACTCTTAAATGGAGTAGCCAACTCTTCGTCCTTCACTAATAGTGGAAGAATTTAGCAAATAATATGCATGCTATTATTTTTTTCACTCCTATAAATACGGGATGTTGTAACCATTACCTCCACCATTACTTCACCAAATTAACAAGCTTATTTTTGAGTGAAAAGCCATACATTTCTCTTTCTTCTTTAACTGTTTTTTTTATTTAATTTATCAAGGAATGAATATTGAAGTCTATGATGACAAACCATGTGAGTTTGTTCCATATTATTTGAAAAAGAACATAAACGTAATTTTTTTTCTATCCTCTTTTTAAAAGGATGTTAAAAGTTTTTTATCATTTCTTTTTCCTAGTTTATGATGTTTTAATTTTATGCTTAGAACTTAATTCTGAAAATTGGCCTTCGTTTCTGGCAAGTCTACAAGAAAAGAATAAATTATTTCAAGTAGAAAAATTAAAGTAGCAGCATTGGTTAGACAAATTGATATAATTGTCACACTTAATAACTGGATCGAGTGTCAATTTTCAGCATTAAATTCTAAGCATAAAATTAAAACATTAGAAACTAGGAAAAAGAAATGAAAAAAAAACTTTTATCATCCTTTTGAAAAGAGGATAGAAAAAAATAATTTTATGTTCTTTTTCAAATAATATGGAACAAGCTCCCATGACTTGTCATCATAGACTTCAATATCCATTTCTTGAGAAATGAAATAGAAAAAACAATTGGAAGAAGAGAAATGTATTGATTTTCATTAAGAAATAAGCTTTTGTAGTATAGTGGTGGTGGAGGTAATGGTTAGAACATACTTATTTATAGGGGTGAAAAAACAATAGCATGCATGTTATTCGTTTCCTCCTCCACCTGCAGGTTAGCAAAGGAGGAAGAGTTGGCTACTGCATTTAAGAGTATAGACTTTCACAACCTTCAAGAAAAATCGCCTAAATAGAGAAAATAGACAGTCTTAAAACAAAATATAAAGAATCAGAGTAAAATGTAAGAAGAGGGAAATTTGGAATGTTTCATGCTTTGCTAATCTCGCTAACAATCCAGACAGTTGGGGAGATTTTGGCAGTCTTTGTGCTTCGCTAGTGCAGTCGGATGGGAACTAGAATACGACCTTGTTTGCATCGTTAGCTTGTTTTATTTGGTTTGACAGAAATGAGCGGGTGCAAGGAAAGGAGGGGCGCTCTGGGACAGCTCTGGTTGCAGTTGCGGAAGCTTATGTGGGTGCTTTTTTGGCAGCTCTTGATATCCCGGTTTCTTCCCGGATGTTGGTGGCAGCGACTTGGTGTAAACCCAATGAGGGTGAGGTTAAAATCAATGTGGATGCAGCAGTGAATCCCGTGTCGGGGAGATCAGGGCTTGGTATTATTTGCAGGAATTCGGCGGGTGTGGTTATCGGCGCCTGTGCTATCCCATTTCGTTCTGCAATGGATGTCGAGGTGGCCGAGGCTCTGGCAGTGCTCGAGGGTTTGAGGTTTGCGAGCTCTTTGGGTCTGAAAGTGATTGAAGTGAATAGTGATGCATCTCGCGTGGTAAAAATGCTTCTTGACAACTCTCCTCCAATGGCGGACGCGAGGGTCTTTATTTTGGGCGCTCTAAACCTTGCGAATTTTTTACTAAAGTATCGTTCGTCCACGTTTTGAGGTCCGCAAACTTAGCGGCCAATTTTAAAGCGGCCTTCGCCGTTCGGGTTGATTCTTTATGCTCTTGGGGGTCTGATGTCCCAAGCTGGCTTCAAACTTTTGTGTTGCATGATTTAATCAAGTTTTTGATATTTTGATTTCAAAAAAAAAAAATCTTTTGTTTCATGTGAATAGTAATTTTTAGATAAAGTATTAAAACTGTCGAGTTTAACAATGGAAAATTTAGCTAGAAATTAAGTAGAAGGTTTTACTACACATTGACTTTTACTAAAACTCCACTGAATAATATTTTTTTTTAATGAATGGCCTATTTTTAATTGGTAATTAATGTAAGAGGCTTATTTTATTTTATATTCTAAATAAAGGTATATTACCTAAATTACCATCTCTTTATGAAATTTGCACAAAAAATATGAATATTGCAGTGAAATATGGACTGCAATATGAACTTTGCACTAGAAATATGGACTACAAAGTTCACATTGTAATAAAATATGGACTGCAATATGAACTTTGCACCAAAAATATGGACTGCAAAGTTCATATTGCAGTAAAATATGGACTGTAAAGTTCATATTGCAGTGAAATATGGACTACAAAGTTTATATTGCAGTGAAATATGGACTGTAAAGTTCATATTGCATATTGGTATTTTTTAGTTTATTTTAAGGGTTGGGATGTCATTTTATAATGAAAAAAAAACACATGTCATATTATTATTAAAATAAAAAATAGGCCCTTTATTTACAAAAAAATTATTCATTGACTTTAGTGTGAAAATCTTTCTCTAATAAGATATTTTTTTTAATTGTTCCGGACTCTAAAATGTTAGTCAAAGAAGAAAAAAAGATGTCCCATTGGGAACAAAATCTTGTAATAAAACTCACAACTATAAAATAATCCATTATAAATATAATAATTACAAATTCATGCAATGCACAAAGTAAACATAATATTAAAAATAAGTGCAAACGGTTCAATCAAAAAAGTGAATAAATCTAGATAGATACTTATAAACTTGAATATAGTCGAAGTAGTGGTAAAATTGATTAGTTTTTGTCCTTTCTCGCACGTATTTCAGTGGGGTTAATTTATTATGAAATAGTGAATTTTAAAATCTTTTATCATGTATTGTTTAGTATTCAGAGTATTTCCAACTATGCTAGAGTATAATTTTTAAAATAGAGAGTAATTTTTAAAATAGAAAAGACAATTTAATAAGGGGCAATTAAAAAAAAGGGCTTATTAGAGAAAGATTTTCACACTAAAGCCAAGGAATAATTTTTTTTTAAATAAAGAGCCTATTTTTTATTTTATTGATAATATGACATGTGTCTTTTTTTTTTCATTATAAAATGACATCCCAATCCTTAAAATAAACTAAAAAAATACCAATATGCATTAAAATATGGACTGCAATATGAACTTTGCAGTCTATATTTCACTGCAATATGAACTTTGCAGTCCATATTTCACTGCAATGTGAACTTTACAGTCGATATTTTTAGTGCAAAGTTCATATTGCAGTCCATATTTTACTGCAATATGAACTTTGCAGTCCATATTTTTAGTGCAAAGTTCATATTGCAGTCCATATTTTACTGCAATATGAACTTTGCAGTCCATATTTTTAGTGCAAAGTTCATATTGCAGTCCATATTTCACTGCAATATGAACTTTGCAGTTCATATTTTACTGCAATATGAACTTTGAAGTTCATATTTTTTGTGTAAATTTCATAAAAAGGGGTAATTTAGGTAATGCATAACATGTTTTTATTAATTAAATGATATTTAAATTTATTCAAATACATTCATTTAAAATATAAAACAAAATAGGCCTCTTATACTAATTACCAATTAAAAATAGGCCCTTCATTCAAAAAAATATTATTCATTGGATTTTTGGTAAAAATCAATGTATAATAAGCCCTTCTACCTAATTTCTAGATTTAATAATCAATTCCAAAAACACTCTACTAATATATGGAAATTTTTTAAAATAGAAAGGACAGTTTAGTATCATGTATTGCAATAGCTTACCAATTTTTTTTATTGTTTTTTCTATTTCAATAAAATCATTTAAAGGGGAAAAAATAGATGAGAAAAAATAGGAATCACAAATATATTATTAATTTATTTAGTAGAGAGTCAAAGAGGCTAGCTAAATTTGAAGAGCCAAATGAAACTCTTGGATCACTAATTTAATCATTTTACTATTTATAATAGAGATTATAGGAGCAATATAGAGTCTTTCGGAGATGCTCTAGTATTAGTAGTGGACATGACTCCTCTGTCCTCCTCCCTTATTTTATATATATATATATATTAGTTTATATCAAACAATGTTTGGGTTGGTTTGTGCGCAGCTTGATTAATCTTCCTTTGCAGGTTTAAATATGACATATTTTTATTTATGATAAGATAAATGGATGATGTTATAAAAGGAAAATAAACCTTAATTTAAGATATTCTGAAAAAAATTAGTTTAATTGGAAATGGGGTAAAAAATCTTGTGTGATAATATTTTTCACAAATAATCCAATGAATAATATTTTTTGGGAATAATGCTCTAGTTTTTATTATTTTTCATAGTTGCTTCTAAGATCAAACTGAAAGTGGAAGCATGAAACCAAAAAAAAAAAAAAAGGAAAAGAAAAAGAAGCGAACTTTAAGGGGAGATGATATAAAGATTAGCAGCCAGACAAAAGTTTATTACCTGCTATGTACCTTGTTTATTGCAATTTGCAGATTTGACCAACTGTTTATAATGGCATTCAATCAACCAGTTCATCTCCTTATGCATCTCTGAAGGAATAATTAAAAGAATTTTTGATTATTAATTTTTTTTTATATTTAATTAAAATAATTTTAAAATTTATTAAAATTATAAATGATAGAATTTAAAATTCCATCATTTAAAATCCATTCAGTTACAATTTTTCATATTTGGATGTTTTGTATGTATAATTTAAAAAACGACATGAATTACGATAGCATTATCTATTATTTATCTCCACTTCAGTTCAACTTATTTTCTATCTTCTCACTTACATTATCTATTACGATAGAATTTAAAATCCATTCAGTTACATTATCTATTACGATAGAATTTAAATGTCCAATATACAATATTCTCTTTTGCTTAAAACCTCTCTCCCACCTGTGTAATCGGTGCAGCCAGCAGGTGTGTGCGCGTTCTGCAAAGAAATAAGAAATTAACTCATGAGAAAATGAGATTCAGCACTTAAGGTTATAATTTCGCTTAAGAAAAATCGAACTGAACATAATTAATATATGACTTGAAAAGAATATAATTTCACTATATAAATCTTATGTTCTTAAAATTTACAAGTTATATTGAATAACTGACTCTTTGAATTATCATGAATATTGGAGCTATTATAAATAGAATAGTTAATACTTTTTCTTTCCAAAATATGTTGAAGCAAAATAAAGTTATTAATTTCAAACCAAAATAAGTGTCGCCTTATAACTTATTTTTTAAATTTTTTTTTACATAAAAACAGAATAAAACCGAATCAACAAATTTTGTTTGGGTATTGGTTTGGAATACAAAAAAATCAAATTGAACCAAATCCAACCAAACTAAAATTGAACTTTTAAATTTAATTTAATATTAGATCTCCAACCAAAAGCAAAAATTGGCTCATTTTTTTGCCAACCGGAAGATGTATTATGCTAGAATATGGTACAAGAGATGTGACACACTCTGCACATTGTATTGGGAATCTTGCTGACACAGTAAGACTCTACCACTCTATGGAATCAAACACATATATAGCTCTTCCATGGGGCTGTGGAGTCTCCCTACCTTGACAAGATTCCCTCTACAATGCGCAAATTGTGTGTAACATCTCTTGTAGACTTGTACTATGTTCTAGCATAATACATCTTCTAGTTAGCAAAAAACCGTAGGAAGAGAGAGATGAGAGAGGGAAAGAAAAATGTAGTTCATAGTTTAATTTTCCTTTTTTAAAAGGAAATATATACTAAGTTCAACATAATTAATGAGTTGATATCAATATAACAACTTTTTTTTTTTTATTCTGGCTTAAATTTAGAACGAGTGGTACAAAATGTAAAAATCCATATAAGGTGCCTAAAATACCCGTTTAGGTGACGTCTTGTCTATTTGAACTAGTCGTATCTATCTATTGTTTTGTTTGTATAAATAAAACATATATTTATTTATGAAAAGATAAGATAAATGGATGGTGTTATAAAAAGAAAATAAACCTTAATTTAAGATATCCTAAAAAAATAAAATTTAATTTTTTAAAGAGCGAAACTAGATTAAGCTAAATATTTCCAACAGAAATACACCTAGTACTCTTACGAGGACTGCTAATAAGGAATTGAGAGAATGTGTTACTAGATTGTGGGTGCCAAAGAGAGGGAACAACGAGTAATAAATTGAGATTTTTTTAAAATTATTATTATTTATTTATTTATTTTGTGGCAGTGGGTCCCAGCAAGTAGTCAAATTATAACCAGGTAAAAAGAAGTGAAGATAGATAAGTGGGTTATACTCCGTTGGACTGGGCTGGGTTTTAGATGTGTTGGGTGGGCTGAATTAATTAATTATTTCATCTTTCATACAACTAATGGATAAAAATTATTAAAAATTTGGAGTGGGTTAGAGGAGCTTTTTTGGACCAGCCCTAAGTTTCAGCCATGTGGAAGGGGGTTCATTATTAGGTGGGGACATGCGTCCACCAATTTTTCTTATTCTTTTTATATTTATTAAGTACTGTCCGTGCCTTATAATACAATATAACGTTTAAAAGTAGAGAGTCTTTCTTTTAGTTTTGACGGTAAAAAATTAACACTTGAAAAAGAATTAATAAAGTGGTAAAATCAACAACCATTTATAAATATTTTTGTATTTTATGTTTTTATTTGAAATTTAATGTTGAACTTACAAGAAATTGACCCACCCAATTAACTGAAAACTTTTAAAAAAAATCCAAAGCATTTTAAACCAATTAATTACAAAAAAGTATAAAACCCATATACATACTTTCTTTAAAAAATTAAACAAAAAAGTATATTCTTCAAAGAGTAAACAACAAAAAAATTTAGAAGATCGGGGATGGAACCTTAGCAGCCTGTTTGAATTACCATTTTATACCACTTGGACTATAACGCAGATCTTATTATTCGTAAATAGTTGTTTATCTTTAGGATAAACAATCTCTTTTCAACTGTCAGGTTTTTAAAAATATTTGTCACTTTTAAACGTTTTACCGTGCCGTCCGCCATAGGCAATACCTAGTGTTAACGTTAAAATCCATATATATATATTTAACATTCATTTTGAACCCAAATTTCATAAGTTTTTATTTAGTCTCGAATTTCAAATTTTAAGTTTTTATTTAGATTTTTTAATACACTGCATCTTGGAATTTTTTTTTCATTTTGAACCCACATTTCATAATTTTGAACCCAAAGTCCCCAAAACTATATTATAATAAAAAAAAAAATTAAAACACACATACTCATGGGTGGATTTTTTCTTGTTTTTTTTTGAACCCAAATTTTGATAAGTTCTTATTTAGTTTCAAATTTCATATTTAATTTCACATTAAACTCAATTTTTTTTAAAAAAATTATAACATCTATATGTGAAGTCAAATTCCATCTCATTAAAACCCATCTATATGTGAAGTCAAAATATTAATGTTAACATCTATATAGGGATGGCACCGGTTCAGTTTTTGTCCAAAAAATGAAGAATCAGAACCAGTTTTTTAATGTTAAAAACGGTTCGATTTTATGCATAATGTTTGAAGAACTGAAATTGGAACCGAACCGGTTTAAACAGTTCGATTCTAGTGGTTCTTTGGGTAACCGAATTAGATACAAGAACCGAAATTAGATACAAACCGAACCGTTAACATCGACACAAGAACCACTATAATGGTTATTGGACATAATTTATGTTAAGAACAGTTCTTTGGGTAACTGAATTTTACATAATTTTACTTTATGTAAAATTATAAAGTGTAATATCGGTTCTTTAATGGTTATTGGATAAAAATTATATCAAGAACCGTTAACCAAACCGTTAATATCGACACAAGAACCGTTACTTCGGTCTATACCATTAATCGTCATCCTATTCCGTCTTTTCAAAATCAATTGCCTTATGAAAGGTTGTATGGTAGTTCACTAAATTTTAACCTTTTAAAATTTTTTGGTTGCGTTTGCTTTATCCTCCTTCAATCTCATGAACATTCTAAACTTGAACCTCGTTCTCACATCTGTTGCTTCCTCAGGTATGGGATAGAACATAAGGGTTATCGGTATTGGGATCCAATCTCAAAACGACTTCGCGTTTCTCGTCATGTTATTTTTTGGGAACATAAAATGTTTTCATCGATTTCCAAATTTCATATCACCACCGAAACCTGTCTCCCGTTCTTCACTAGCTCTACTGCCGATCTATACCCAACCGTCTCCTCTACACCATCTCCGGTCATTAACGAAATTCATGAACCACCTGCTAAAACTCCTCCCACATAGCTGAGCCCATCTATCACTACCAATGATCCATCTAGTGATTCGTCTCCTGTACCAACAATGGACTATTCTGATGATGCTGATTCGTCCAACGATTCTGATCATCAAACACCTCAACCTCGTAAGTCTAATCGGGTAAGGCAGTTACCTCATCATCTTCGTGACTATCACTGTTATTCTACTATATTTTCACATCACGAACCCATATCTTATAAAGAGGCTAGTTCTAATCCTATGTGGCAGCATGCTATGTCTAAAGAATTACAGGCCTTAGATAAAGCCCAAACTTGGGAGTTAGTCACTCTCCCACCGGGAAAGACAAAAGTTGGATGTAAATGGGTCTATAAAATCAAAACTAAATCAAATGGATCTATTGATTGATACAAAGCTCGACTTGTAGCTAAAGGTTTTAATCAAGAATATGGTATCGATTATGAAGAAACCTTTGCTCCCGTTGCTTATTTAACCACTGTCAGAAGCCTTCTAGCAGTTTTCGCTGTTCGTAAATAGGAACTTTCTCAGATGGATGTGAAGAATGCCTTTTTAAATGGCAATCTTTCCAAAGAAGTTTACATGAAACCACCTCCAGGGGTTCCACATTCCATATCTCAAGTTTGCAAGCTTTGTTGAGCTTTATATGGCCTTAAGCAAGCTCCCCGTGCCTGGTTTGAAAAGTACAGCTCCACCATTTGAGAACTAGGTTTCATTTCCAGTTCATATGACTATGGCCTTTTCATTCGAAAAAGGGAGATTGGTATTGTGACGCCCTGCGAGTGATGGAGTACTCCCTTAGGGGGGAGGAATTGTAGCTCAAAGGGGGCATCCCACATCGGAAAGTGGGGGATCCTTGGAGACTCATACAAGTAGCAGTTGGTCGCTAATTAAGTACGAGACCTTTTGGGGGCTCACTGGCTTCGGATCCCATAAGAACTCCGAAGTTAAGCGAATAGAGGACTAGAGCAATCCCAAGATGGGTGACCCCCTGGGAAGCTGGTCGTGAGCTCCCAAAAAACAAAGCCGTGAGGGCAGGTCCGGGGCTGAGGGTAGGTCTGGGGCTGAGGCCTGGCTGGACTCTGCCCAAAGCGGACAATATCGTACTGAGGTGGGACCGAGTCGTTACAAATGATATCAGAGCGGACCCCACAGAGTACGTTGTGTCGACGAGGACGTCGATTCCCTTGGGGGGAAGGATGTGTCGCCCTACGAGTGATGGAGTACTCCTTTGGGGGGGGGGAGGAATTGTAGCTTAAAGGGGGAATCCCACATCGGAAAGTGGGGGATCCTTGGAGACTCATATAAGTAGCAGTTGGTCACTAATTAAGTACGAGGCCTTTTGGGGGCTCACTGGCTTCGGATCCCATAAGAAGGACCAGAGTAATCCCAGGATGGGTGACCCCCTAGGAAGCTGGTCGTGAGCTCCTAAAAACAAAGCAGTGAAGGCAGGTCCGGGGCTGAGGCCTGGCTGGACGTTGCCCAAAGCGGACAATATCGTACTGAGGTGGGACCAGGTTGTTACGGGTATCACGCTTCTTATTCTTTATGTGGATGACATGATTATCACCGGGGATGATGTTACTGGTATCTCTGATCTCAAACAATCTCTCAGTCAACATTTTGAGATGAAGGATCTTGGCCATTATTATCTCTCTCAGGCCAAATATGCTTCTGATATTCTTGCCCAGGCTGGTCTCACAGATTGTAAAACCGCTGCTACTCCACTAGAAGCAGGTCTTCGTCTTACTCCTCTTGATGGTACTCCTCTTAATGATGCAACTTTATATCGTCAGATCGTTGGCAGCTTAGTCTATCTCACCGTTACTCGTCCAGATATTGCATATGTTGTTCATATCGCCAGTCAATTTATGTCAGCTCCACGATCTGCCCACTATGCTGCAGTTCTTCGCATTCTTAGATATATTAAAGGGACTTTATTCCATGGTCTCCATTTTTTGTCCACATCATCTCTTAAGATTCGCGCCTACTATGATTCCGACTGGGCTGGTGACCCTACTGATCGACGTTCTACTACAGGATACTGCATTTTTTTTGGGGATTCACTTATATCTTAGCACAGCAAGAAACAATCACTTATCTCTCACTCGAGTACTGAAGCAAAATATCGTGCTCTTGCAGACATCACTCAGGAACTCATTTGGCTATGCTGGCTCCTTTCAGACATGGGAGTTCCTTACCGTCTTCCAACTGTCATTGGGTGTAGAAATCGAAGTGATATTCAGATTGCCCACAATGATGTCTTTCACGAACAAACAAAACATATCGAGATTGACTGTCATTTTGTTCGTCAGCATGTGTCCAGCAATTCTATCCGCCTTATTTCTATCTCCTTCGACGATCAACCAGCTGATATTTTCATTAAAATTCATCTACCAGGACGTTTTCAAGCTTTGATTTTCAAACTCAATATGGTTTCTCATTTACCACCTTGAGTTTGAGAGGGGGGGTGTTAGAATATAATATTGTCCACATTTATGTATAATTGACTTTTCATATAATGTCCATATTTACATGATCTTCATATCCCTTGATTTATGCTATAGATTAGGGTATATCTTCTTTCCTTTGTTGTATTGCTCTCTAACCCTATATAAAGGGCTCCCTTGTATTGTTTCAAGATCATCAAATACATTATTCTCATTCTCTTATCTTTTACATAATTATCTTAACCTTGCTCAAGCTAACAATTAGTACTCAAAAGAATATATATATATATATATGTATATGTATATGTATATATAGATATATTTCTTTTCTAGTAATTCGGTTGGAACTTGGTGTGTATTTTGAAAGATCAAAGCAAGCTTGTTTTTCTTGTTTTGTTTTATCCTACATGGGAAGAATTAGTAACCTTACATGGCTTCATATATTATTAGTTTTACTCTTGGGTCTGGACCCTAAGGGCACCCAAGTTTTTGTGCAATTGGGTGAAAAAATGGATGATTGTATTTTACCCCACACGCGTGCTAACCGACCCAACCCGATTAAGCTTTGGGGTATATGTTATCTTTTTGGACATAATACATAAAATTTTATTTCAAAAATAAAATTAAAAGAGTCTAACTTAGTCTTAGATTAGAATAAGCATGCAACAATTTATTTCCAATACGATAAATTATAGAAATTTCATTCTAGCATATAAAATTTTGTATTCACTTTGGAATTATTTTTGTTCTTGCAGAAAATGACTCGTAAGTGCACATGGACGTATATGATAATGTTTCCAATCTTTAAATTGGTGAGAAAAAGAGAAAATATTAAAAAAGAATAAAAACTAAGAATGGATAAATTCTCCCTAAAAGGTTGTGAATTCATTTTAATGCCAAGAAAGATAACAAATTTTCAAAATAGGCGAAAGCAAACAATATAGAAACATGAATGTATGTGCAGGAAAGGGCACATATTTAAAACTTTTGCAACATGCTTGGTGTAGACCCATCAAAATCCTTCAAACTATGAACATGCATGGGTTGTCGATTGGCTTGCCTGTCAATGTAGGAAGATTGGAGTATTATCTTTTGATTGTAGCTCTCTTCCGAGGGAGATCATTCCTCTTTTGTAGTTGGTTTTGGTCAGCTTTGCCAGTTTTTAGAAAACATAAAATAAATGACCTATCAAATATAGAAGAACAATTGGCCAGAACTTTTATATGAAACAAAAAGAATTTTGTGAAAGAGAAACATAAAAGGATGCATATAAATAGAACGGTTGTACAAAGAAAAAACATAAAAGGATGTCTAAGGACTATTTTCCAAAAAGAAAAATAAATGTAAACTATTGAAGAGATACAAACAATCCAGTTCAATTAAAATCCATCTTAAATGTAACAAACAAACTTAATAAAGAGTGTTCATAAATGCACTCACAAAATTCGTCTTCTCACCCCGGGGTAAAAATACTTTCTTCTCTTCCCACCAATTTTCTAACAAAAATTGCAATTCACCCTAGTGGTGGGTGGGTTTACTGAAATAATGCAGGGACAATAAAATTTCATCGCTAAAAGTAGAAATATTAAATAATATTAACTTTTACATTCAAATAATACATAATAAAAAAATATTTACGTACATCATTCTTAATAAATTTCATTAAAAATTACATACAAGTCATAGTACCTATAAAAAAATATAAAATATTAATTGTGATAAATACATTTTTAGCGATTATATTTCATATAATCTATTACTATTCATTGTTCTCAAATGGTTATTATTCATATTTTAAATTTGTCTATAAATTTTATTTTTGTGAAATAAGTAAATATAAATTATAATTTACTACACCAAAAATATTAAAAGACCAGTGCAACACTCAACAATTATAGGTAAATTTAATTCCACACAAACCCTGACTAAACTGATTCATACTCCTATAATTAAACTAACATCAAAGTACAAAAAAATAAAGCAATCTATGTTAAACTAAAACTACAAGTATCATTAATAATAAATGAGTCTCGAAAAAATGGTGTTCTATATACCTTAAAACTTAAAATCTTTATTGGTGTAGTTGTTGTGTACATGAATTAATTCAACACTCGGCTTAACTATGTAGTAATTTAGTGCATACAAATTAATTCAATAGAAAGCTAGCCATATAGGATACAGTAGTATTTGTGAGCTTTAGCTATGTCGTTATAAATATAGAGAATGAAAACTATAACATGGGAAGATCTACACGTAAATTCATCATAAATTCTTCATTCTAACAACTTAAGACCACATTCTTCTTTCTTCTTTAAAAATGTTATCTTTCGTGAAAAGGAGAAAAATGAATTAAAAAAAGAAAATAGTTTTTTATAAAAATAAATCCTTTATAAAAATATTTTGTTACTTTTGATTTCTATGATATTTAATTTTTTGGAGACTCAAAAAAAACGATTCCCTTGCAAAATGTTAAAAGGATAAAGATTTTCTCACTAAAATATTTCATTTTTCAATATTTTTTTACGAGTAATTTTATGAATTTAGATATTGAAATAATAAAAGCACAATATACTGATGGAGACATAAATACAGGATCGTTTGATGTTGCGTATAGATTGAACAAAATACTTTTGCTAAAACCCTATAAGAATAAAGGGATTTCACCTTTGTGGATCATGTAGAGGATCCATATGAGGAGACTAGGGTTTGAAAGTATTAGATTGCGATTTGGTCAGATTTTTTAATTCTCGTTGGGTTGCGAAAATCGATTGTTTTCTCCATCGAAACGACTTTTGATCGTCCTGATTTTTCGCGATGTAATTATAACTTTGCGTTCCAAACGAAATATCCAAAAATTAGCCCGATCCAACGGTACGATCAAAAGTTATGATTGATTTACGACTGCTGTGCCGAAAACCTAAAGATCTTTTATCGTATTCCTTCCGCCATCAAATCTTGCACCGAGTGTGGGTTACGGTATCACCAAGATTTCTCCTCTCTCAATAGAACAAACCAACTCATAAGAATTATTGTTATAATGAGAAGAGACAATGCCAGCGTATATGTAAGGCTACGATAGGGACCTTAAGGAGAAATAAATATTTGGGCTTCCTATGAAAAGTTGGAATCCTAATTCTATTATGAATTAGTTCCTTCCATAAATTATAATTCACACCACTAAAGAACTATAATTGTACTCCCGTCCTTATCTCAAAATTATATTTCGAGCTCCTTATTATTAAATACTTCTTAATTTCCCCACGTTAAGATTACAGATAACCGTCATTTAAATTAAATTACTGACAATTATATTTAAATGATTTCTTAATCCTTGAGCCTACCACTTAAGTTATTTGACATGTCGGATTAACATAATCCACCTGCAGGGTTTGCCATGATCAAAACTTATAAGTTTCTCAAGGGGCTATCATCAATCCCTATACCGGGACGTGGATTCCGTCAATAATTAATATTTATCATACATATAGTGTCGTCATCCAATTCACAAAGATTATTGATCCATAATGAATCTCACTCTTAATGAGTCAAAACAATAAACACTACATATATATGTCTATTAATTATTTCAAGATTAAGAGCATAAGTAATCATAATAACCATTGGATTTTAAATTGTTTTATATAGTCAGTATAAAAATAATTAACCCAAACTGATCCTATTCAATACACACAAAGTGTATTACCACAACGAGTTAAAACTATACCATTTCCTGTAATCAAGATAAACTACTAAAACTTGTACTACAATCCTACCGATGGGTGTCCAATTCCATCTAAGACTGTGAATCATTAAACTTATATTCCACAAGAACCGATGATATGATCTTCTATGTGTAAGCTATACTCTACACACCAAATTATTTACTATATGGAATAAAAGACACACATGCACAATATTTAAATAAATAATATAATGCAACCATTGCCCATAAAAATTCTCATTAAAATAGCAAAACCAAGCTTATAACATACCCCAACCAATAAGAAAATTATGACTTTTAGTATATCACTCTAACACATACAACAGAATTTTTTATTATTTATTTATGACATATTAGATACATGGTAACACTACATTCCTTAACTTTGACATTGGATAACTTAACATGAGTTTTGTTAAACTCTGTATGCATGCACAAATAAGAAGGATTAAATAAATTAAGAAAATTATCATTGAAAACGTTATCGTGTCGATGCAAGTGAAAATAAAAGTTTAGTTTTCTATATAAAAGTACGAGAATACTTATTATAAGCTACATTTATGAGATATATATATAACGTACTAAGTGAAAATAGTAAATATTTGTTTGTCAGAAAGAATGAAGTTTTTTAATTAATTTTAAATTTTAAAAAATTTTCGTTTGTGAGAAGACAAAATTTTTTCAAAGTATAGAAATCGGGGTGAAAAGAAAGAATTTTACGCTATTTTTTAGGTTAAGATTAATGTAACTATAATTTTTGATAAGATAAGAAGATGGATATATTATATAAGTTTATTTAAGAACGCCCTTGATAAATGCTACTTTCTCCTATTACTATTACATAATAGATTATTATTCTAAAACGAATTAGACCAAGTCAGTCGTTTTCAAAATCTGTTTACTCTCCAACTAATTCCTCCTCTACGGCTCTACTAGACTACTACCCGTGTTTTTGGGTGGACATTTTTCTACACGTTATCTCCGATAACATCCAGAAAAATAGATTTTTTTGTCCTCAAATTTATACAAAAAGAAAAATATAGAAACCTCACTTCTTCTTCTCTGGGGAAAAAAATTATTTTTGCGATTCCGAGTAAGTTTTAAGAGGTTGTTAGCATTTCGATTTTTCACCATGTAAAAAAAATAAGACATAAAGAAAATTCTAGGTTGTTTTATTATGGAACGGCATGCATTATTAGAACTGCAAATATAAATTTGGGCAGAGTCGCGAAGACACAAAACGTCTTAAAAGAGAACGATATTGTCCACGTCTCAAGTCAAATTTTTTCATTTATAGTATCCAATTTCGAGTAACATTGTTCAAGAAGTTTAGTTTTAATTTTAAGATTTTGTTCTATCATTATTTTATTAATGTTATTTGAAGACTTGGCTCTGTATAGGAATCATATTCTTATTTGGTTTTAAAATTTTCAATTTTCAATTGGCTTTGTATTATCCAAAATCTTTGTTGGATTTGTATTATCCAATTTCTAATAGGTTTTGGCTTTGTGCCATCGTAGACCTATAGGATTTATGTCCTATAAATAGAATCCTTGTCATAAGTTTTATTTATGAGTTGTATTGTATTGTTTACTAGTTATATTAGAGAGTATATTTGAGAGATATTATTGAAAGCTCTAATTGGAGCTAGGATTTGTTTTGCACGTTGTACTCGGAATTGATCTTATTAATAATAGCTATCACCCGGTGGATTAGTGGTGGTTTTACCGATACCACATAATTGCTTGCGTGCTTGGTTAGTTGTTTTCTTCCTTAATCTCTTATTTTTCGTATTACTTGAATATCTTCTTAATCTCTTTTTTTTCACATTGCTTGAATATCATTGGTATTTGTTTCTTTAATTATTGTACGCATAATTGTCCGGTCCATCCTACGCTTATGCTAAGGTTTGTTCTATCAGTACCTTAGCACAACATTATTCGGATAGTGTTACTATAAAGGTGTTATATATTGGGTATAGAGTTTGATAGTAGTAAAGTGTCAAACTCTACTTAACGAACTAAGAAATTAAATCATCAACAAGAATATTGACTGTATTTTCATTCCATTCTTCACCTTGATTGTATCAATAGTAAAATTTTACATATTAGGTAGCAACCAAAATACTATAGGCCTTTTGTAATTTTTGGTGGTATTATTATTATTATTATTATTATTATTATTATTATTATTATTATTATTATTATTATTATTATTATTATTATTACATCTCTGCGCATTTATAATATTGACTGTATTCTTCTTTCTTTTTTAAAAAAATGTTATCTTTCGTGAAAAGGTGAAAAATGAATTGAAAAAAGAAAATAGTTTTTATAAAATAAATCCTTTATAAAAATATTTTGTTACTTTCGATTTATATGATATTTAAGTTTTTTGGAGATTCAAAAAAACAATTCCCTTGCGAAATATTAGAAGGATAGAGATTTTCTCACTAAAATATTTCATTTTTCTATATTTTTTACGAGTAATTTTAAGAATTTAAATATTGAAATAATAAAAGTACAACATACAACACAATTTTTATTTATTTATTTATGACATATTAGATACATGTTAATACTTCATTCCTTAACTTTGACATTGAATAACTTAATATGAGTTTTATTAAGTTCTACATGCATGCACAAATAAGAAATATTGAATAAATTAAGAAAATATCATTGAAAACGTTATCGTGCTGATGCAAGTGAAAATAAAAGTTTAGCTCTCTATATAAAAGTATGAGAATACTTATTATAAGCTACATTTATGAGATATATATAATTAAGTGAAAATAGTAAATACTTGTTTGTTGAAAAGAATGAAGTTTTTTAATTAATTTTTAAAAATTTAAGTGTGTGAGAAGACAAAAAAATTTCAAAGTATAAAAATCGGGCTGAGAAGAAATGATTTTATGCTATTTTTTAAGTTAAGATTAATATAACTTTAATTTTTGATAAAGTTGAAAGACGGATATATTATGTAAGTGTATTTAAAAATGCCCTTGATAAATGTTACTTTCTCCTATTACTATTACATAATAGATTATTATTCTAAAACGAATTTGATCGACCAATTCAGTCGTTTTCAAAACCTGTTTACTAGGTCTCCAACTAATTCCTCCTCTACGGCTCTACTAGACTACTACGTACCCGTGTTTTTGGCTGGATATTTTTCTACACGTCCATGAAAATAGATTATTTTTCTCCTCAAATTTATACAAAAAGAAAAATATAGAAACCTGACTTCTTCTTCTTCTCGGAAAAAAAAAAATATTTTGCGATTCCAAGTGAGTTTTAAGAGGTTGTTAGAATTTTGATTTTTCACCATGCAAAAAAAAAAAATAAGACACAAAGAAAATTCTAAGATGTTTTATTGTGGGACAACGACACGCAGTATTAGAACTACAAATACAAATTTGGACGGAGTCGCAAAAACACAACAGGTCTTAAAGAGAATGACATTGTTTGCATCTCAACTCATTTTTTTTTTCATTTATAGTATCCAATTTCGAGTAACATTGTTCAAGCAGCTTAGTTTTAATTTTAAGATTTTGTTCTATCGTTATTTTATTAATGTTATTTGAAGACTTAGCTCTTTATAAGAATTCTATTCTTATTTGGTTTTAAATTGTCAAATTCTTAATTGGCTTTGTATTGTCCAAATCCTTATTGGATTTCTATTATCCAATTTCTAGTAGGTTTTGGCTTTGTGCAATCCTAGACTGATATGATTTATACCATATAAATAGAACTCTTGTTATAGGTTTTTATTCATGAGTTGTATTATGTTGTTTACTAGCTAGATTAGGGAGTATATTTGAGAGATATTATTGAGAACTCTAATCGGCGGATACCACCTAATTGCTTGCGTGCTTGGTTAGTTATTTTCTTCCTTAATCTCTTATTTTTTGCATTGTTTGAATATCAATGGTGCTTGTGTTCTTTAATTATTATATGCATAATTTTTCGGTCGATCTTACTCTTATGTTAAGGTTTGTTCTAAAGGGACCTTAGCACAACATTATTCAAATAGTGTTATTAGAAAGGTGTTATATATTGGATATAGAGTTTGATAGTAGTAAAGTATCAAACTCTAATTAACGAACTTAGAAATTAAATCAACAACAAGAATATCCACTGTATTTTCATTCCATTTTTCACCCTGACTGTATCAATAGTAAAATCGTGCGTATTAGCTAGCTAGGTAGCAACCAAAATACTATAGGCGTTTTGTAATTTTTGGTGGTATTATTATTATTATTATTACTATTACATCTCTAAGCATTTATAATTATTATTGTACATAGACAAATTATATATATACATAGAGAGAGTAATCACGCAGACAAAGTTGCGGATTAATCACGCAGACCAAAATATGACTTAATTTGAACTCGAGAAAAAGAGTAAATAAATTTGATAGGCTTACATATTTTGATTTGATATTCCATAATTATAAACATTTATGCCAGTGTAATGGACCAAAAATAAAAACGTTTCAATATATACTCTCTTTTTTTGGGTGTAATGTCAATATATACTTTAAACGATGTGAAGAAAATAAATGGTAAACTTATTTCATCTGGGCATTAAAATTTTCTTTTCCTACTTTGAAAAAAAATATGAAAAAACCTGAATGCAATTTATAACACTAGATATGCCACGGACATTACGTATACACGTTTTTTATTTATGCATATGTATCATCTATTTTAAAATATATAGAAAATATATAACAAATATTGTAGTTAATTATGATAACAGCTTCATCAATACCTATGAGTCTTGATTTATAGTTATAAAGTTGAAATTATTACATTTTGAAATTAAAAAAAAAAAAATGAAGAGAGAGAAAGTTATGCGGCATTGTAATTTTGAAAATTTAATATAATTTTAAAATTGGGAGAGAACTGAAGTTATTGCTTTTTGAAATTTCAAAATACTTCTGGAGAGAGAAAAAATTTACAAGTTGTGTAAATTTTATAGTAGAGTATATTGTATATATAATTTACAGAACTTTTAAAAGTTTCGGCCTTCAATAATAGTTTTTAAAATTTGGAATTTCTGTAAAATGGAAGAGTAAAAAACACTCTCAGTTTACATAACCGCGTCAGTTTTTTCTTTCCCAATTTTTCTTATAAAATTTTAAAATGTAATAACTTTTAATGTAAAAATTATATTTTAATAAAAATTATAAATTTGAAATCTACTCATCGAAACCAATAAATTAAGACTCATGTATACATAAATTCAAAAAAAAATAATAAAAAAAAATTGCATAAAAAATAATAATAAAAATTGCATCAAATTTGCGTCCCTATCTTATTATACTACGGTTGGAGATGCTCTAAGATATAAACACATTTTAGATGTCATTTATGCAATTTTTTCGGATCTTGAATTATAGTTCTAGATGAGTAAATTTCAAATACATCATTTTTTATTAAAATTCACATTTTGTATTAAAAATTATTATGTTTAAAGATTTATTAAAAAAATAAAGAAAAGAAAAAGCTGACGTAGCAGTGTAAAATGGGAAGGTCTATCTTAAACAAAACTCGTTCGTGGAAGACTACCGGAGAGGTAAAGTTTTAATCTTTTTGTAAATTTTAAATACAGTTGGAGATGGTCTTAGCCTCTCAATTTTAGTTATCGATATATTATTGTAATAGCTAATTATCCTAGACAGATAAGATAAGATGCAATTTGTACATATGATGTTAGAATACCTAATTATCAAGAAGAAGGTAAAAACAACTGATGCATGTAGTTATTAGAATAGTTAAGAAACTGAGTAAGATTAGGTAACAAACTCAGTGAAGATAAGAATAAAGTAATCAAGAAGAAGATAAAAACAACTGATGCATGTAGTTATTAGAATAGTTAAGAAACTGAGTAAGATTAGGTAACAAACTCAGTGAAGATAAGAATAAAGTAGCTAGGTTTTAATTAATAAAATTGAACAAAAGAAAAGAAAAAGGGGGGTCTCCAGTTAAACTTAACGACAATCTCTCTGTCTCTAGTATATATATACTTTCTCTGTCTCTAGCTCTCGTGTATATATTATATATATATACACATATATTTGGTTATATATATACTTTCTCTGTCTCTACCTCTAGTGTTATATATACACATATAGATATTTGTTGTTGGCTTGTTAGGTAAGGGTGATCGAGTTAAAGAATGGCAGGAGGAGGAGGTATTGGTCCAAGTAATGGGAAGTCATATCCAGGGGATTTGACATGGAAAGTCATAATAACATGTATTGTGGCCGCCATGGGTGGTTTAATCTTCGGCTATGATCTTGGAATTTCAGGTATATATTTATTTTAAGCAGTTTTTAATTAATCTGCCAGGTCAATCTTTTAGGATTTGTGAATGCACGTACGTACTCTTATAATTCTACATATATATATATATAACTAATGTTTAGTTTTCTCCAATATCTTAAACAATAAACTTAACTTAAACAGGCAGTCTAATCTCCTAAATATTATACCTAAACTCACCCCTTTAAAAAATTACTTCTCTCTATCGAGCAATGTCCTTGGCCGATTCTGCCTAACCTAAACTCACCCCTTTGAAATTTACCTACTCTCTATCGAGCAATGTCCTTGGCGGATCTGTAGGCAGAATGTAACCAATAACCCCTAAAATATGAAATTATTTTTTCAAGATTTATAGAAAGAGAGATAAATGAATTATTGTTTGTTTGTTTGTAATTGGTGTAGGGGGGGTTACATCAATGGCTCCGTTCCTGAAGAAATTTTTTCCAGACGTATACCGGAAGGAGGAACTAAACGTTGATTCAACGAATCAGTATTGCAGATTCAACAGTGGGAAGTTGACTTTCTTTACATCCTCTCTGTATCTTGCTGCTCTCGCTTCCTCCCTTGTGGCATCCTTGGTGACGCGCAAGTGCGGTAGGAGGCTCTCTATGCTCTTCGGAGGCAGTCTGTTTTGTGCCGGCGCCATTATTAATGGCTTCGCTCAAAATGTCGCCATGCTTTACATTGGTCGTGCTTTGCTCGGTTTTGGTATTGGTTTTGCTAATCAGGTACGTATATGCATGCATGTATTTGATTGAGCATTTACATATACACGTTCAGTTCAACAAATGATCGATGACATATATATATATATTAACATTGCTTCCCACGCATGTTTACAATTATGCAGTCCGTGCCCCTATACCTCTCCGAAATGGCACCATACAAATACAGAGGTGCCCTCAACATAGTCTTCCAGCTATCAATCACAATCGGCATCCTAGCCGCCAATTTACTAAACTACTTCTTTGCAAAAATTGAGGGCGGTTGGGGATGGCGGTTGAGCCTAGGCGGGGCCGTGGTCCCAGCCCTGATATTCATTGTAGGCTCACTAACACTCCCAGACACCCCCAACTCTCTAATTGAGAGGGCAGGCCGTCAAGTTTCACTACAACTAAGAGACGATTTACTCGAAGAAGCCAAAGACAGACTCAAAGATATACGTGGGGTCCCTAATGTTGATGAAGAGTTTAATGATTTGGTGGCGGCTAGTGACGAGTCGAGAAAAATAGAGCATCCCTGGTTAAACTTGTTGATGAGGAAGTATAGGCCACAGTTGACTTTTGCGGTTTTGATTCCCTTGTTTCAACAGTTGACTGGGATGAATGTTATAACGTTTTATGCGCCGGTTTTATTTAAGACAATTGGGTTCGGTGCTAACGCATCGCTAATGTCGGCACTGATTACGGGCGGTGTGAATTGCGGGGCAACTTTCGTCGCAATTGTTGTTGTTGATCGGTTTGGAAGGAGGGCCCTCTTTATTGAGGGAGGAGCTCAAATGCTCATTTGTCAGGTATTATTATAGTATTCTAACAGTAATATCACGTGAACACAACTCAAGTTAGTCTAAATTAATTAAAACAATGCTTATTCTAGCTTATATTAAATATTTTTACACTATTGCGTGAATTAAGTCGCAAATTCACGTACCCAACACATGATACTCTAAAACGTTAGACATATATATATTGTTATATAACAAACATAGTATTAATTCTATATAAAACAGTCACTCATTTGCATGTTGAACATGCAGGTAGTTATCTCAGTTGCAATTGCGCTTAAATTTGGAACAACAGGGAACCCGGGGCAATTATCCATGGGGTACGCAGAAGTTGTAGTGACATTCATATGCATATACGTGGCGGCATTTGCGTGGTCGTGGGGTCCACTGGGTTGGCTAGTACCAAGTGAGATTTTCCCGCTCGAAGTTAGGTCAGCTGCGCAGAGTGTCAACGTGTCGGTCAACATGACCTTCACATTTATCATCGCCCAAATATTCTTACAAATGCTATGCACCTTCAAATTTGGCCTCTTCATATTTTTCGCATTTTTCGTGGTAATTATGTCCTTGTTCATATTCTTCTTCTTGCCTGAGACCAAGGGAATTCATATCGAAGACATGGCCACAGTTTGGAGAGACCACTGGTTCTGGAAAAGATTTTTTGATCCTCCTCAAGGTGGTGCAATTGAGTGATCGAACAAGAGCGATATATTATTAATTGGATTTAGTAGATAGATTTGTTTTTGTTTTTGTTTTTTGAAATTTTTAAAGGGGCATTTGTACTTAGATACAAATACAATATGTTTTTTCTAGTTTAGTTTTGGCTTTGGAATATATATGCAGTAATTGGTTTTTTAGAAGTTTAGACACTTTTTGTTATCTCAAGATAGTTTTTGGCTTTGGAATGTGCAGTTGGTTTTTTAGTAAGTTTAGGTACTTTTTGTTATCTGCAGATAGCTCTCGCCTCTTACGTTTTTCATTTTTAAAAAAATATTAAAAATTAAAGAAGGTTTAAGTCTCTCTTAATCTAATAAATTAAGAAAACTCATCTTTTACCTCCATGAGTTAAACCTTTGACCTTAAAGTAAGGGTGGAGGTTGCCAACCGTTAAAGTAACTGCTCTTCAGTGCTCCGCCACAAATCAAATCAAGCTGCACTTACTGAACAAATAATATATGATATGCACACAAAGGAAGAAATACACATATATATCCCTCACTTGTTACATACAAATTTATGCGCCTCCCTCACTAATACATTTTGAGACAACTTAAATTAGGGTTTAATTTTCTTTTTTCTTCTCATTGAATTCTAATTTGTACGTAGGTAGGTGATCATACAATTTCACTCTTTTAAAACTTTTTTTATAAAAAAAAAGGTGTAACTTGAGACGTATTCAATGTATGAATAATTTGAGACGTGTGGAATATTAGTTGTAAGGTTTTTTGATGGTCATGAGTAGGGCTGGCCACGGTTCGGTTACCGAACCGAAATGGTCGGTTTTCAAACCGAACCGACTTGGTCGGTTTACACATTAAGGGAACCGCTACCGAACCGCAGTAGTCGGTTTACCGACATTCGGTTTTACCGAAATTATCGGTCGGTTCGGTTGCCGATGGATTAAAACCGACCATTGAATTGCAAAAAAAAAATTGATCTTTCCCAGGCAGCAGCCAATGACCCACTTCCATCCAAAAACCATCGTTTACATGTGAACCACCAAGTTGCAAACAAGCATATTAATCCAAACAAATTACATTCAAATACTCACTTCCATCCATAATTTTCTAATCTAACCAGAAATATAACAGATCGAGAAAAATGAGAGAAGGACGGTCGACGGAGGTCGAAGAAGGAGACAGTGAGGGAGAAAACGAAGGCAGTGAGGGATGGGATTGAGGGGCGACGACGAGAAGGAAATGTGAGGCGATGAGTGTGTTTCTTAGAGTGAGATTTGATTTGACAGTGAGAGATGAGAGAGGTTGTGTCATGCGTGTGCCAAACCTTTCGTGTAAAATCTGTAGATAGATAGGAAATAAGAGATGAGAGGTGAGACTTGAGAGGTGAAGAGACAAGAGAGAGAAAGCAGGTATGGGTGAGTGGTGATTGTGTATGATTGAGAGCTCATCTTTTAAGTATAATACTTTTTTTTATAAAAATAATATATTTAAAGTTGTGGTCGGTCGGTCGGTAAATACCGATATTATGAAAGTTACAAACCGCTTCCGCAACCGCATATAGTCGGTAACCGAAATAAAACGGTCGGTCGGTTTACCGACCGACATTGATCGGTTCGGTCGGTTTTCGGTACGAAAATGCCACCCCTAGTCATGAGAGTATTGAAAAAAAAAAAAAAACAGCTATATCTTAAACTTGTCATCATTAGTGCAACTAAATAAAAAAACCACCACGTCTATGCATTTTCCTTTTTCTATAAATGCCAATGTACAAAAGGTTAATGAATATTTGTTGTCTAATTTCAAACAACACTCATATTTGGCCTCTAGAAGTTTACCGGTCATAAAAATTACTATAAAAACTTTAAACCTTTTTGCTATTTTCTCTTCATAAAGAGTAGTATTATAATATAGAAGGGACAGGACGGGAACTAAATATTTTTTAACATAGATGTGCTTTGACACAGACAAATTGGTGATCGATTTGTATGCATGCTTGCCAAAGGCATGTTTTCTAACTTCTTTTATATACCTCTCATTTCGTAAGTTTATTTCATTTTAAGCAAATTCATGCTTCCTTATTATATTTGTTGTCTAATTTCAAACAACACTCATATTTGTGAACAACGTATGTCAATCAGATCTTGATTTATGATCACCATAAGTTGGGGGAACAGTTTCGTAAATTTATATTGTTACCATTTTTTTGTGAATAATCTACGTTACCATTAGTATCCATTAACAATTATTTTATAATGTTAAATGGATAGCCTAATTTTTCTGTTTTTTAAAGTATTATTTACCATCAATATATAAGGTCCAAAAATTGGTGGTTTCTTTTTGAATACTTGGTATCCATTCTTTCTTTACTGTCTTTATTTGTGTAAAAGAATCTAATGCATAGAAGCATTTATTTTCAAACATTTGAAGGAATGAGGGTAAATTAGGAAAATTAATTCCGGGAAACTTTATTATAAACTTGTTAACGATCACTTTAAATGTAGTTTTGATTTGGTCATTAGCAGGCTTTCCCATTATTTACGACCCTTTATTTATTTTGAACAGAGATGAAAATTGATTGATCAACAATTTTCTAAGCTTAAACTAAACAAAACAGGAAGAAAAAAACCTAAAATTTATATAGAAGTAACCGATATAATTGAGAATGCAACAAACAGAAAATAGCTTCACATAAATCCATTGTTGAGGTAGTGGAAAAACAACAATTGTCATTGTGCATCAACGATGTCATCGCTTGTATCGTGCATCAACTATGTCATCGCCTACATCGTGACGATGTCATCGCCTACATCGTGACGATGTCATCGCCTACATCGTGACGTTGTCATCGCCTACATCGTGACGTTGTCATCGCCTACATCCTGCGTAGTAGGTGAGAATGAATGTGAGCCCTTGGATCATGGTTGGTGGAATTAAATGTGGACCATTGGATGTATTTTGTAACTACTATATATACCTCTCCATGCTACTCCATTTGGATATCAAGCTAAGAATTTACAAAGCTTGGTAAAGAGAGGTCTAGAGAGAGGTTATTGTTTCTCATAAATTAGGAGAGAGCGTAATTGTTCTCTCCTTATATTTAGAGAGAAGGTGTTGTATCCCATTTTATAAATTAAAATCCTCCGTCGTTTGTCCGTGGTTTTTCCTTTAATTCAATTGGAGTTTTTTCAAGTAAATTATGTGTGTTTAATTTTCTTTATTTTCTCAATTTTACTTTAGTTGTGTGTGAACTTCCATTCACCAATTTCATAACAGTGATATCAGAGCGCTAGGTTCATATCGAATTTTATATTAAAAATAAAATAAAATCAGTTAGTGAAAAGGAGGCACGTTCTGCGATGGCAACAAAGTATGAAATTAAGAAGTTCAACATGAGTAATTTCTTGTTGTGGAAAATGAAGATTAAAGAAATTTTAAGAAAGGACAATTGCTTAGTAGCAATTGGAGAAAGGCCCGCGAAGATCACTGACGATGGCAAGTAAAACGAGATGGATGGCAACGCAATTGCTGACTTGCATTTAGCACTAGCCGACAGAGTGTTATCTAGTGTGGCAGAAAAAAAGACAGCAAAGGAGATATGGGACACACTAACAAGGTTGTACGAGGCAAAGTCACTACACAACAAGATCTTCTTAAAAAGGAGACTTTATACTCTTCGAATAGCGGAATCCACATCGGTGACCGACCATATCAACATCCTGAATACTCTATTTTCACAACATACAACGTTGGGTCATAAAGTAGAGACTTCTGAACATGGAAACTTCTACTCGAAAGTCTGCCTGACTCATACAATCAACTCATCATCAACCTGACAAACAACGTCTTGACAGACTATCTAGTCTTTGATGAACTTGCAGCCGCGGTTCTAGAAGAAGAAATCAGGCGCAAAAATAAAGAAGACAGACAGTCAAATTCACAGCAAGCGAAAGTACTGACGATGATGAGAGGAAGATCATCAGAGCGTGGCTCTAACGAGAGTCAGAATTGCAATAGATCAAAATCAAGGAGTAAGAAGAATTTTAAGTGCTATAACTATGGCAAGAAAAGGCACACTAAAAGGGACTGTAAGAAGAGGAGTGGAGATCTTGAGTCATCAAATGCTCAAGGAAATGTGGCAAGTACCTCAGATGATGGTGAAGTACTATATAACGAGGTAACACCGAACTTGGAAGGCAGAAAATTGTTCGCTGATGTTTGGCTCTTAGACTCAGGAGCAACCTGGCACATGACACCTCGGAGAGAATGGTTTCACACGTATAAACCTATCTCTGGAGGATCTGTCTACATGGGTAATGATCATGCCTTGGAGATTGACGGTATTGGTTCTATTAAAATAAAAATGTTTGATGGAACAATTCGCACAATTCAAGAAATACAACATGTGAAAGGCCTGAAGAAAAATCTATTGTCTCTCGGATAATTAGATAATAGTGGGTGCAAAACCCATATTCAAGATGGGATCAAGCTTGTGGTGATGAAAGCGAAAAAAATAGCTGTAAATCTGTACATGCTCAAGGGAGAAACATAACAAGAAGGAGAAGCATCTGTTTCATTAGCAAGTTCGGTAGAAGAATCAACGATGATGTGGCATCGCAAACTTGGCCACATGTCAGAACGAGGTTTGAAGATTCTCGCAGAACAAAAACTTCTTCTAGGGCTCAAAAATGTATTATTACCATTTTGTGAGCATTGTGTTATTAGTAAGCAGCACAGATTGAAGTTCGGCAGTTCTAATGTTAGAAGCAAAGATATCTTATAACTGATTCATTCTAATGTTTGGCAAGCACCAATTTTGTCCCTAGGAGGTGCAAGATACTTTGTATCTTTAATCGATGATTACTCCAGGAGATGTTGGGTGTATCAAATCAAAATGAAGGCAGATGTGTTTGAAGTTTTCAAAGTATTCAAAGTGCGGGTGGAGCTTGAATCTGAGAAAAAGATCAAGTGCTTAAGGACAGACAATGGAGGGGAATACACTGGCGATGAATTTGATAACTTCTGTTAACAAGAATGTATCAAAAGGCAGTTCACTACGTCGTACACTCCACAGCAAAATGGAGTGGCAGAGCGGATGAACAGAACCTTGTTGGAAAAGACAAGAGCGATGTTGAGAACTGCGGGGTTAGCTAAATCATTTTGGGCTGAAGCAGTCAAAACTGCCTGCTATGTGATCAATCGGTCACCATCAATTGCAATTGATCTTAAAACGCCTATAGAGATGTGGACTGGTAAGCCAGCTGATTATTCTCACTTACATGCATTTGAAAGTCCTGTTTATGCTACGTACAATGCCCAAGAAATGTCAAAACTTGATCCAAAATCCAGAAAATGCATTTTCTTAGGGTATGCTAATGGAGTTAAGGGGTATTGCATGTGGGATCCCACTGCCCACAAGGTAGTAATCAGCAGAGATGTACTATTTACTGAAGATAAACTACAAAAGAAAAATGAAAGCGATAGCACGCAGAAAGAAAATTCAGATACTACAACAGTTCAGGTGGAGAATAGTTCAGTACAAGAAAATCCAACTTCTTCTAAAGATACACCATAACACGAGATACAGGAACCAGTCCAGTATGAGGCCATAGAAGTTCGAAAGTCAACTCGCGAGAGAATGCCACCAGCTTGGCAATCGGAATATGTTACAGAAACCAATATTGCATACTGTCTTTTAATAGAGGAAGGTGAGCCAACAACTTTCCACGAAGCTACAAGTAGCTCAGACACATCTCTGTGGATGACAGGAATGCACGAGGAAATTGAAGCTTTACACAAAAATAAGACATGAAAACTAGTACCATTACCTAGTGGACGTAAAGCTATTAATAACAAATGGGTCTATAAGATCAAACGTGATAGCAATGACCAGGTGGAGCGGTATCGTGCTTGACTGGTGGTAAAAGGATATGCTCAGAAAAAAGGAATTGATTTCAATGAGATATTTTCTCCGGTGGTATGACTTACGTCAATCAGAATAGTTCTTGCTATATGTGCTACACTTGACTTACATCTAGAGCAGTTAGATGTGAAAACTGCATTTCTTCATGGAGAACTTGAAGAAGAAATTTATATGCTCCAACCACAAGGTTTTTGCTGAAATAGGCAAAGAGAACTTGGTTTGCAGGTTGAACAAATCTCTATATGATCTCAAACAGTCGTCGAGGTGTTGGTATAAGAGATTTGATTCCTTCATAATTAGCCTTAGTTACAACAAGCTTAGTTCAGACCATTGTATGTACTACAAGAGGTTTGGTGGTGATAATGAATTTATTATCTTGCTGTTGTACGTGGATGACATGTTGGTGGCAGGTCCCGACAAAGCTCAAATCCAGGAACTGAAGGCACAATTGGCTAGGGAGTTCGAAATGAAGGATTTGGGACCAGCAGACAAGATTCTAGGGATGCAAATTCACCGAGACAGAAATAACAAGAAAATTTGGCTTTCTCAGAAGAACTATTTAAAGAAGATCTTGCGACGCTTTAACATGCAAGATTGTAAGTCAATCTCAACCCCACTACCTGTTAATTTTAAGTTATCCTCAAATATGTGTCCTAGCAATGAAGCAGAGAGGAAGGAGATGTCTCGAGTACCGTATGCATCAGCAGTGGGAAGTTTAATGTTCGCTATGATATATACAAGACTAGACATTGCACAAGCAGTGGAAATGGTTAGTCGATACATGGTGAATTCAGGTGGAGAGCATTGAAGTACAATGAAGAGGATTTTGAGATATATCAAAGGAACCTCAGATGCATCTTTATGTTATGAAGGATCAGGATTAACTGCCAGAGGTTACGTAGATTCAGATTTTGCAGGAGATCTCGACAAAAGAAAATCCACTTCAGGTTATGTGTTTATAATTGCAGGATGAGCTGTAAGCTGGATATCAAAACTGCAGACTGTGGTAGCTTTGTCTACAACAGAAGCAGAATATATGGCGGCTACACAAGCTTGCAAGGAAGCAGTTTGGATTTAAAGGTTATTAGAGGAGCTTGGACACAAACAAGAGAAAATCACTATATTTTGTGATAGTCAGAGTGCCTTGCATATCGCAAGGAATCCAGCCTTTTATTCCAGAACAAAGCACATAGGAGTACAATATCACTTCGTCCAAACAGTGATAGAAAATAGAAAAGTGGATATGCAAAAGATTCACACAAATGAGAACCTAACAGATGCTCTGACCAAGCCAATTAATGCTGACAAGTTTGAATGGTGTAGATCCTTGTGTGGTCTAGTAAAAACGTAAGCATGCATAGAGCTGGTAAATACGGAAGTATGGAAGGGATACGAAGATCTCTCGGATGTTTACTTTAATGTGGCAAATATTGTTAAAACCATTTAAGCAATTATTTGTCAAGGTGGAGATTGTTAAGGTAGTGGAAAAATAACAATTGTCATTATGCATCAACGATGTCATCGCCTGCATCATGCATTAACTATGTCATCACCTACATCGTGACGATGTCATCACCTATATCAAGATGTTGTCATCGCTTACATCGTGCATTGATGTTGTCATCGCTTACATCGTGCATTGATGATGTCAGCGCTTACATCGTGCATTGATGATGTCAGCGCTTACATCGTGCATTGATGATGTCAGCGCTTACATCGTGCATTGATGATGTCAGCGCTTACATCGTGCATTGATGATGTCAGCGCTTACATCGTGCATTGATGATGTCAGCGTGGTAGGTGAGAATGAATGTGAGCCCTTGGATCATGGTTGATGGGATTAAATGTGGACCACTAGATGTATTTTGTAACTACTATATATACCTCTCCATGCTACTCCATTTGGATATCAAGCCAACAATTTACAAAGCTTGGTAAAGAGAGGTCTAGAGAGAGGTTATTGTTTCTCATAAATTAGGAGAGAGTGTAATTGTTCTCTCCTTATATTTAGAGAGAAGGTGTTGTATCCCATTTTATAAATTAAAATCCTCCGTCGTTTGTCCGTGGTTTTTCCTTCAATTCAATTGGAGGTTTTTCACGTAAATTTGGTGTGTTTAATTTTCTTTATTTTGTCAATTTTATTTTAGTTGTGTGTAAGCTTCCATTCACCAATTTCATAACATCCATCACATTACAATTTCTTGATAACAATAGTAATACAACTAGAGGAAAGGAAGAAAAAATAGCTAAAAAAATTAAACCTAAGAATAAAAAGAAAAAAAGAAACCGTGGGACATAGCCACCTAAACTGGTTCGGGCACTTCTCTGTCGAGAATTTGGTTGACTCGTGTTAAAAAGGCTTTGTAGACTTGCCAAAAGTCTTCTCGACGGTCAACATCACGTCCATAACCAAATTGCTCGCTTGTAAGCAACTGCTGGGAAAGTGTCAAGGTGTGTTTGTACTATACTGCAGCATCTTCAAGGGTTTTTGTAGTTGCAATAAGTATCATATTTGGAACAGAAGGATGATAATTTTTTTTACCTAAAAATTTAACCCTATATATCCAAAAACTAAATTTGACCAAAATTAAAAGAATTGTTTTGCCTAGAGCAAAAGCAATCCATAATTTTGCATCATCATCGATAACATTATTATGGCCTTCCTCTTTATTTTTCCGAAGGGAGCCTAAGGTTTTTATTGTAGATATATAATGCAGAGTATAATGTGAAACTTCTAAAATATTAATTAATACTTTCATTTTTGGGTAGCAAACATTATAGATACCCTTATTTAAAGCAACAAGAATAGAAAAAACCATTTTAAGTAGATAAATTAAAGTAGCAATACTTATCAAACAAACAGATATAATTGTCACACTTAATAATTGAATCGAATGCCAACTTCCAGCATTAAGTTCTAAGCACAAAATTAGAACATTAGAAACTAGGAAAAAGAAATGATAAAAAAACGTTTATCATCCTTTCGAAAAGAGGATAGAAAAAAATAATTTTATGTTGTTTTTCAAATAATATGGAACAAAGTCCCATGGCTTGTCATCATAAACTTCAATATCCATTTCTTGATAAACTAAATAGAAAAAACCGTTGGAAGAAGAAAAAATATATTGCTTTTCACTAAGAAATAAGCTTTTGCGGTGGAGTGGTGGTGGAGGTAGTGGTTATAACATACCTTATTTATAGGGGTGAAAAAATAATAGCATTCATGTTATTCATTTCCTCCTCCACCTGCAGGTTAGCAAAGGAGGAAGAGTTGGCTACTTCATTTAAGAGCATAGACTTCAACAACTTTCAAGCTTTCCAAAAGAATAGCCTAAATAGAGAAAATGGACAGTCTTGAAACATAATGCAAAGAATTAGAGTAAAATGTAAGAAGAGGGAGATGAGAGAGGGAAAGAAAAAAAATGAACAGAGGTTCTGAAAGGTAAAATGGACAAAAGATTTTGGTTAGAATCTTTACCAGAGCACATGAAACGAAAAGGTAAAATGGACAAAAGGATGATGTTATAAGTAACTTAAAAAATTAATTTTAGCAAATTTTGTAAACTAAAATAAAATTACTTATCTCGTACCAGAATTAGTATTTGATATTTAAGTGGATGAAAACTAATTTTTATAGATAATTAAATACATTTTTTAAAGTATACTATTTCACAAATTGTTTAAATGTATTATAAATTATCATTATACATAATTTTGAAGTGTTAAAAATAATCAAAGTAAAGGGCTTTTATCTTTGTCTATAATGATCTAAAATGTACATATTAACTTTTAAAAACAAAGTGCTTTAAACTAAAAAGGATCGTTTAAAATTTTAATGATCAACAAGACAACAATGCACATAGCATTAAACTTTTATCATGCTAACTTGTGGCTTGAATTTCTTGATTAAAGTTGGTAGAGATAATCTACTTCTCAAAAAAATGCATTTGAACAAGTTTCATGAATTATTAAGCCCTCTAATTAGATAGGCATTTTTCACTAAATTTTGTAAAAAAAATTCAACCCTTAAACTAGATCACATTAAATAAAATTAGATAATTTGATAGAAGGAATTATAAAGAAATGCCAAGTTTATATATTGTGTAACAGTAACACTATTTCATTAGATTGTTAAAAATACAAGTCAGATACAATGCAGACCATCTCCAGCATATGGCTAAAAGTCCATTTATTTTACTTTTTTTGGCATGCATGGGTTGGTTTAAAATGGAAAAATGGTAACCAGAATGGTAGAAGAATGCTAAATTTGGCGGGCGACAACCATTTCCCATAGTTGATACTGAGAAAATCGTTCATGCATGACCGATGTTCTCAACATTGGTTATATATACTTTTTAGAATAATTGCCATAGCCGATATGCAATAAATTGGCCAAGGATATACATATACTCGTTGGACTAGTTGTTAGCGTAAAAAAAGGGCAACTTATAGCCAATGTACTGTGCTCGTCTGTGAGTTATAATATACTACAACCGATACATAGTATATCGTTTGTACGTGAAAAAAAAATTCATAACCAATGTATATTATACCTACTATAATATTTTTTAGCTTGTTCTACTGTAACATCTTCACAATTAGTACGGTGAATTTAACATAAGGCCCCCCTGTCATTTACCAATTTCGCTCGAGAGGGTCATCAGATTGTTCACATATTTTTAATGGGGTGCATCAATCAACGAACAGTGTTTTTATAAAATTAAGAATTAAATGTAAGTGTCTTTGAATTAATTTAGTACTTCTGTCTGAACCTTAGTCAAAATAATTTCAAAAGCTATTGAAAGGAGAATCTCGAAAAAAATAAAAACGTTTTATGAAAAGGCCTTTCATCCAGAATCTCGAGGATAAGATATTGAGTAAAAAAAAGTTGATTCTATGGTAGGATAGTTTTTTTTTATGAATATGGTGATTTTAAAACTTATTTCAAAAAATAGGGTTCTTTTCAATTTATTTGTGTAAAAGGGGCTGTTTTAAAAATGCCAGAATTAATGGCGATTTTACACCAAAAAATGTCACCATATACAACGTTTTTAAGTTTTCTGAAAAAAGAATAAAAAAAAAAATCGCCATAATGAACAACGATTTTACACCAAAAAACGCCATTATATGCAGCGTTTTTAAGTTTTCTGAAAAAAAAACATAAAATCGCTGTTCATTATGGCGATTTCACCCATAAAAACGCCAGTAAGAGTGGTGATTTTAAGGCATCAAAAAAAAATTAAAAAAAAATTACTGTGGCGATTTAATTAATAAAAACGCCACTGAAGGTGGCAATTTTAAGGCAGGTGTTTTCCTCCAAACCCTTCTTTCCCTCATTTCATTCCTTCATTTCTTTCATCCCTGCAAACTTGAGCAAGCTAGCGGCGATGAATGGCGAACCTTTCTCATTCTTCTCTTGTGTAGTTTTTTCAAAATCTTACAATTTTTTTTTAATCTTTAATCTTCTCCTCAGCTCAAAAAGACTCCATATATGTATAGATATATTGTAATCCTTCATTTTATAGTTGTATTTTAAATTTTTGCATATTATATATATGTGATTTTATGATATAAATGTGTATAACGTATGTATTTGTGTTTCTTAGTATATAAATGTATAATATATTTATTTGTATTTCTTAAATGTTAAAAGTCTTGCTCTTAGAAGCAAGATATCAAATATTCATCCGCCACCTTTGCTATTTGGGTGTAAAGGGAAAAATAGGATATGAACATATTAATTTTTTTAGTCCCTCTTTCTTGATGAACACAACATGTTGACGCAAATAAAACTTTTACAATTTTAGTCATATTTTTGCAAGACTAACATATTAACATATGCGCATACAATACAAAAAATATATTTTCTGTCTATTTTTTTCAATGATTATCATGTTGACATATGTATATCGATTCATTAAATTAAGACAAATATAATATAATTATCTTAAAAATAAACGAAAAAAAATATAAAATAATGAAAGAGGTAATGAATTACACATTTCAAAATACTATCCATGAACACTCTAATATTGGCTTGGTTCTATTACACTGATTCAATGATTATCGTGTTAACATGTGTATATTGCCTTATTAAATAAAGACAAATATAATTTTGTTGTCTTAATAATAAAAACAAATATAAAATATAAAATAATAGCGGCACTAATTACACCTTTTAAAAGATCCTTTGACATTTCAAATTATTTTTTCATTATTTTGAAAAATGTATGTATACATTTGTCTTTATTAAAATTAAATTATAATTTAGAAAAATATGTTTATTATTTTAAATAAATGATTTATTATCAGTTGGTGATAAGTTGAATTTATTGTGTTAAATTTGAGTAATGGCAACCAGACAAGTATTTGTGCTTCTATAGTGCGGCGGTAATACTATTAACGGAGAGAATGGATGGGGTTATGATATGCAGCATAGAAGAGGTATTGTGTTAAGTGAATCTAGTACTTACTCGGAATTTGTACAAAATATATATTCTGCAATGGATGTTGACCGATCGCTGTCCACCTTGAAGGTTGTATGCAGATGTCCAATGTTTGTAACCCCAAATACCTGCAACTACTTTCTTCATGAAATTAACGATGATGGAAGTTTACGTTTTACAATAGGTACCATTTTCAATGCTTCATTTGTCAATGTAATTGAAATGTATGTAAAGAAAATTGAGTTAAATTATGATACGCTCCCAATTGGGCAAAATATTCCATTGTCTGGGTTGTACAACTCACCACAATCGACGCAATGCATTCTTATTTCGAACTTGCCTTCCAGTTCGCGAAGTAATAGGAAGAATTGTAATTCTTCTTAATCCATACCCGAACCCATGTATGAGTGTGGATATGGTATAAAGTATGACGAGGCCACTGATGAGGACACCGATTGGGGGTCAGAATCTGACAATCTAATATAAGGCAGCGACTCTGAAAATGATGAATGCGAAGAATCGAACCAGATTGAGGAGGTTGCGGAAGATATACCGGCATTCTACACAAATTTTAATGTTACGTATGTGGACCAGGAGATGATGATGAATGAGCATTTGGTTGATGAAAATGAATTGCGGAAGGGGCTTACTTACGATACTAAAGTTAAGTTGAAGAATGCTGTGAAAGAGTTTGCAATTAAGAATTCAAATGAATTTATTGTTGAAGAATCAAAGGCAGATACATATGTAATTAAGTGTAAATCGTATGAAAAAAGGTGCAAATGGCGGCTTCGTACTTATAAGAGGAAGAAGAAACACGGGCACTTTGAGATAACGAAGTACGAGGGTCCCCACACATGCACATTTGATCGTTTGAAACTGACTCACAAACATTTGGACTGTAAATTCATTGCCAGCAAAATAAAACACTTGGTTACGGTTGATCCTGCTCTTAAGATTTGCGTTATCGTCGCATTTGTTAAGGATGAATATGGTTACAAGATTTCGTATTAGAAAGCATGGAATGCAAAGCATAAGGCTATATAAACAATATTTGGCAATTGGAAAAAGTCATATTGTAATATGCCGAGCTATTTGGCTGCCATTAAGTACACCAATCCACGCGTGGTCAACGAGTGTAGAAGCAAGCAGTATGATGGCCATTACCGTATTTTTGAGAAGAACTTTTGGGCCTTTAGTGCATCTATTGAAGGATTTGGGCATTGTCAGCCGGTTATAAGTATAGACGCGACACATTTACGTGGCAAGTACACTGGAAAATTATTCATTGCAATGGCCATGGATGCAAGCGAAGGAATATTTTCGCTTGCATTTGGTTACGGCGATGAGGAAAGTCACAACACATGGCATTATTTTCTTAAGCGGCTTTGGCATTACGTTATGAGGGGACGAGACGACGTTTGCTTGATTTCTGATCGCCACAGGGGCATATTGTCTGTAATTAATTCAGAATCACAATTTCAAGAGCCGAATACATATCATCGCTTCTGTATGCGACATGTTCGCAGTAACTTCACCAGTAAATGTAAACCATATGAGACTTTAAAGATACTAATGTAGAAGGTCTCCACTGCTTTCTGCTTGCCGAAATTCAATAAGTACATGGCCATGATAAAAAAGTATGATGAACAGCAGAAGACTGAAGGAAAAAGACCCTGGAGGTGGCTAAACCAAATTCCCCTCGAAAAGTGGACTTTTGTTCATAATGGAGGGCATCGCTATGGGATAGCTTCGACAAATATTTCGGAGGTTTTTAACGGAGTTTTAGTTGGAGCAATGTCTTTTCCCATCACTGCATCGGTGCAGTTTATTTTTCATCGAATTGTTCAGTACTTTTGCGACCGGGGTGAGTAAGGAAAAAAAAGGATTGAAGATTCGAAGCTGAAACACACGGCGGCTATGGTGATTAAATTAGCAGACATTGTGAAGAAAATCGGCAAATATACTATTTTTAGGCATAACAACTCAGAAGGAATGGCATCCGTCACCTCAGCCAAAGGAAAAGTGAAGAATGTAAACATTCAGGAAGGCACGTGCAGCTGCAGATGGTGGGGAATTTATAAATATCCTTGTTCACATGTTATGGCGGTGTGTGGTGAAATAAGGCTTAATCCGGAGTATTTAATTGATTAGTACTTGAGTCTTGAATCATACGTTGCTAGATATTCTAGTACTCTGTATCCTACATTACCAAAAGAGTATTGGAAAACCAATTTGTCCCCTATTGAAAGTGTTTTGATCCTTAATCCAAATTTGTTACGTCAAAAGTGTTGACCATCTACGCGCATTCATAGAGAGATGGACATAAACGATCGTCGGAGGAAGAATTGTTGTGGAATTTGTGGGGAGCCAGGACACGATCGCCGCACTTGTCCTCGAAATAAGAAGAAACTGTTATTATTACCTTCTAATTAGATATGCATCCTTAGTTTAATTTTCTTATATTTCATATCCAAGTTTTCCTATATAAGATCGTATTTATTGTAACTTATGATGTAGTTTTAGTTTGGGCAAGTATGGTGAAGTTGAATTATTATGTTTTAGAGATATTTATGTTTCACTTATTATGTAACTTATTAAGCTATTTACGTAAACTTATTATGATGTTGTTTTTGTTAAGTATGGTGAATTTTTATTTATTAGATATGCGTACAAATTTTAGAAATCCTGCCCCTTATAAATTATGTAATGTTTATAAAGGATTACATTATCATTTCAGTTACAGATTTGCCATCCGTATAGTTGTATTGACATATTAGTGTCCTGTAAGTATTTGGCATTTCATTTACACATGTGTTTACTATAGCCACTTCCCTCATAGCAGTGTATTTTCAGCTTAGCTCTGTGAACTGTATTATCATTTCATATACACAGCTATTGACTTTAGGGATTGCACTCATAGCAGGGTATTGTATGCTCATATAAGTTAAGTGTACTGTCATTTCATCTATAGATAATTTTCTTTCATCTCACTCTTAACAAACAATGGCTTCTTCTAGTTCCAAAAATGAACAATCTGAAAATACTGATGGATTCGTAATGCCTGACGAAAGTCTCATGTGTGATGCTTGGAAACAAGTGACCCATGATGGTAAGTGGTGTGAGCGCGATAACCAGCAAACCTGGGTGAAAATGACAGAGTTTTTTAATGAAGTACCTAAGAAGGAAGACTCCTTGTGGAAAGATAGGGTTGTGACGCCTGATGAAGTTGCTCAGCTATGGGTAAAGGTTGAACCAACGGTGAAAAAATTTAACCGTTTTTATAATGAGAAGGAAATGCCTACTCCTCATCCTAAATGGATGATAGCCGAATATGCACCTAGGGGCCACTATCTCGCAAAATTATACGGCGATTTTGAGAGAAAGATGGTAAGAGGTTATTTTACTAATTATTATCTCGTAAAATTAAGTTAATGTTTTTAATTAATAATAATTTATCTCGTCTTTCCTGCAGATAGATCACGCCTATCTCATGTACTTGGTGGAAGAAGGCGTCAACTTTCCCTACATAATGTACTAGACTTTCCTTAAGGATTGTTTGAATTAATATTTGGTTTTACTATGTAATGTTTAATGTACTGAATTTTACTTAAGCACTCTATGAGTTAAAATTCCGTTTTTCTATGTAATGTTTAACGTACTGGATTTTATTTAAGCACTCTATGAATTAATATTTGGTTTTGGATGGTCGTAATGTTTAAGTTTAGGTATTTTTATGTTTTACTTTGTTTCATGTGTCACATTTTACTTTGTTTTATGTGCAATGTTGTTAAAGCGTTAAGGTATGTTGTGCTTCAATGTATGGTTAAATTTGATTGGTATTTGCATACAATTAAATCAACACCCTGAAATATCATTACATAAACATAGTAGTACAAAAAGAACATAATAAAACATACAAAGTGAGCTGTGGTGGGCTGTATAGTAAATGAGACATCAGACTCTTCATCCATACCTTACACAATCTCACACAGGACCAGCCATCCTACTCAACTCTAGTTTTTTTAAACATTATAGTAAATAAAATATTTAGACAAACGTACTAGTGTTTAAAGCTTTGCAAATGAACTTTTTTTATTTTAGTCAGTTTCCATTTGCATCTGCGCATCTGGAGTCGTAGCCATTTCTTCAGTGTTGTATACAATTCCTGTGTTCAAAAACTCCGCTCTCCATATAGCAGTCTGACATACATAGTTTAACAGATCTTTTGGGTTGTGTCCGTGCAATGATCCATTTGTATTTGTTACCCATTCGAACTGGGTTGGCTCGTGACTGCCGTCATCCATTGGAGGCTTATTCGAGTTGAACATCGCAATTAACATGACATGTTTCTCAATTGGACAACTCAATATATGCAGTGAGCTTTGTCCGGATGCACCAACCCTCCAATCTTCTCCAAACACTTCAAACCAAAACTTGTCAAATAGCGTGTAGTCATAGTACACCCATTTATTCCATGTAATGTACAAATGGGGTGAAAATACAATAGGCATGTGATAAGTATTTAGTAAATACCATAAATATACATACAATAAAGGCGTCCATGAGTGCAAAGGTACGAACGCTAATGGTGAACGAAAGGGAAATTCGAGATTAGGCCAATTATATAGAAAATTTCTTGGCCTTAAAAGAGGAGATGGAGTTTACAACATCCCTTGACACATTCGTATGATTCTAAGAGCTCGATTTCTTCGAACTTTATCTCGTATTTCTAATTGAAGATCGGATGGAAGGAGGTGAACCAAATCATCAATATTGAATGAGCTTCTCATGTTTTGTTTGAAGTTAGAATGCTGAAAAATTATACAAATTTTGGAGTGCGATTAGATTAATACAGATATGTTTGTTATATAGGAGAACTCTCAAAGCTTTTCACATGGGAATGTGTCGTCAAATCACGTTGTAAGAAGTCACGTGAATGGGCTACCATACAAATTACAATTAGATGCAGTGACTTTTTACACTGACTGGTCACATCATGTTATATATGTACTTGGTGGCTCGTCATATCTCTGAATCAATTACTTTTTAGTGGCTTGTCATATAACTGATAAAGTAAATGGAGTAGGCATACGAACATTGGCCGGTGCTGAAGATAACAGTGTTTTTTCTTTAATACTAATGTCATTGTAATAATCATGTTAACATTAAAAACTAATAATCAACACATATAGACATAAAAGATTAGAACTAAGCAAAATAAATATCCATTTACAACAGTAAAAACTAACATCTGCCCCTGCCCCTGCCCCTCGGTCTACCTCTCCCTCGACCTATACCGGTAGGTACCACAGGTACATCTATAACATCTGGTATAGTCGACTGTGTCAATCCCCCAGCATCCTCCGTGAGTGTAAGTGGTGGTGATTGTGAAAGTACTAGCGGAAGCTACTACGATGCATCAGGTGAAGTAAATGATGTGTCAGTCGTCAATATAGACACATAATGTTACATGTGAATGTCCTCGAATATGGTGGAGAGTGGAGAAAAGTCTATTGTGCTGTGCTGTGGTAAGGTAGGGTCATGTGGGGTAGATAATGGTGTAGTAGTGGTGGTGGTGGTGGGTAATGTAATAGTAGTAGTAGTAGTAGTAGTAGTAGTAGTAGTAGTAGTAGTAGTAGTAGTAGTAGTAGTAGTAGTAGTAGTAGTAGTGGTAGTAGTAGTGGTGGGCTATGGTAAGGTCGGGTCAAGTGGGGAAGATAATGGTGTAGTAGCGGTGGTGGTGGGTAATGTAGTAGTAGTAGTAATGGTGGGATGTGGTAAAGTCGGGTCAGGTGGGGAAGATAATGGTGTAGTAGTAGTGGGTTGTGGTAAGGTCGGGTCAAGTGGGGAAGATAATGGTGTAGTAGCGGTGGTGGTGGGTAATGTAGTAGTAGTAGTAGTAGTAGTAGTAGTAGTAGTAGTAGTAGTAGTAGTAATGGTGGGCTGTGGTAAGGTCGGGTCAGGTGGGGAAGATAATGGTGTAGTAGTGGTGGTGGTGGGTAATGTAGTAGTAGTAGCAGCAGTGGTGGGCAGTGGTAAGGTAGGGTCATGTGAGTAAGATAATGGTGTAGTAGTAGTGGTGGTGGGTAATGTAGTAGTAGTAGTAGTACTGATGGGCTGTGGTAAGGTCGGGTCAGGTAGGGAAGATAATGGTGTAGTAGTAGTGGTGATGGTGGTGGGTAAGGTAGGGTCAGGTGGGGAAGATATATGATGTGTAGAGATAGACGAACCGGCACCAGGTGAAGAAAACGTGGCAGGCTGTGAGGATGAAGTACCCGTAGTAGGTCACCTCTGACGACGGCAAGGGGGTCATGGGATCGGCTCTGGAATCGGATCGTGCACCTGTAATGGGTCAACAGATAGGCAACTCTTGACGCACCCGTACAAGAGTTGCGTGTGCCAAGTCTGATATCTCCTCGGATGTGGGATCTCCTGTGATGGCTCGCATTGGATGGTTCATCGCTAATGCGTATATCTTAGCAAGCGCATCACCCTGAACCATTAAAGTACAATATAAATATCATATTGAGATTAACCAAAATTTGAAATTACATTTATTTGATGTGAATAAAACTTACCAGTATCTCCAAAGTGACTCCTACTGGCTCAGGACCGAACTCCGAAGGCGCCTCCGGCGCTGCAACTATGAATCGTCGAGTAATGATACGAAACCAAATCATGTAAGGATGGTCGTACTAAATCGGGCCCGTCAATGCATTCGCAGTGACTACATGATCTTACCGGCGATCCCAGAAGGCAATGAAGTCGCGGTGATGCTGAGTCCAATCAATGGGATCCCCTCTACCCCTCCCCCTCGATCTGTATCGTGCAATTGTTCACTTGTGTCAACATCTATGGGAATATTCTGTTGCAAACCAAACTGTCGCATGACTCTGTCTGGGAGGTGCCACTCAACTATTTCAAAGCAAATCATGGGTGCTCGCGTGAGCCATATAGGCTGGCCAACAATACAGTAGGGAGGTAATGCAGCTATCACATGTGCGGTGTATGGTTCCCAGACCATCTGTAAATTATCATGAATAACTTATAAATATTCAAAATTATAGGAACAAAAAATATATGCAAGATAAATTTGTAAATTTTAAAAATTTCGGCAGAGTTTCCTTTGTTTATATAAGAATCCAATATAGTACTTTATATTGACCTGTTTAAGAATCTCGCAAAAGTATACCAAACAAGATAATCTCCCAATCAATGACAATTAATTTATATATAATTATCCCCAACGTAATGATAAAAACATATCTTTTCATGACTAAATTATATCTACTCTACTCGCATAGTAAGCACATGCTTCTTAATGATGATTAAAATTTATTACAATACCTTCTCTACTCGCATACGATCTAACTAATACATGTAGTAAGTCAAAACATGGATCGGAGTTCGATCCAGTAAAAACCTTGTTTGCCACCTGTATTCAGTAAATAGAGGGTGCCATAATTAAAGTTTGTTATGTGTAAAACAACAATTTTGTTATAGGCGTCAAACCTTGCTCCGTGTGGTGGTTTATCAATATAAATGAACTCCTCATCTTCCTGAATAGCTATACCGGCACGTTGGGGCCGAATGTGCGATAAATGCTCCCAACACCATAACTAACAAAAATTTACAACGCCTATTTGTCAACCATTTACTATAAGAAATGAAAGACTACAAATTAACTTATGTAAATTAATGTATACCTGGAGCAACATAAGTGGACCTGCAATTTGTTTTGCTCGTATACGATTGCCACAGCACATTTTTCTGTACAAAACTGCAAGTGCGGCGGCGCCCCAACTATATTGGCCCACCGTGTTTAAATCCTGAAGCAGTGGGAGTAACGAAATCTTCACAAAAGCTAATGACTTGTCAGCAGAAATAGAACCGCCGATTGATTGAATAATCCAGGCACGTGCATATCGCTCGGTAAGAATGTCATCAGTATTGTTGGCAGGTATCTCCCAAAAAGTATTGGCTATCCAAGACAATTTTAGCTTCGAATTCTTAATAGCGTTGACTGGTGGTCGGATGCCTAATACACGCTCACAGATGTCAGCTGGAGGGGCATCCAATGGTGGGGCGGTGACTGCAAGCCCATTTATAGGCAATCCATGCAATACACCCACATCCTGGAGTGTGATACTGCACTCTCCTACAGGTAGGTGAAACATGTGTGTTTCCTGCCGCCATCGTTCGACCATTGCTGTAATCAATGCATGGTCGTACTGAATGTGACCTATACGGTACACCCCATAAAATCCCGCCCGTAGTAATATCTGTTGTACCTTCTCAGGCAAGATAATGTGATGTCCATCAGCTCGATTAAACTAGTATCACTCCTACGAGGATCCAACAATCCAGGGTCATGACCGTCCCATATAGCAGAAGACCTACGATGGTCCTGTAAATATAAGACACGACGGTCCTCAGGACCGGGATCCATCTACAAAAACCTGTTCCATATACATGTTCATTAGATGCATACCTGACGAAATAATACATATTCAATAGTATATATATATTCTTGAATTAACATATCCTTGCACAAACATGTATAAAATTTAAAAGATATCCATTCATTAAGTAATACAAATGCATTACAATGTATCATTACACATGTATTACAATGTAGCATTACAAGCCGAAGCCATACATATTGAATAAATAAGTTCTAACCCCATACATATAGACCAAAAACACATTAACGCGTTACACGTAAATATATAGTACTTAATAAAACAAGTTACATAAAAGAGAAAAAAGAAGTAGAACTATAAGCAAATACATCCAATTTCTTGAAATATTGAGTGCATTTTTGCATTGCTCATACTTTTTCTGTACTTCTTCTCATTTTCCCCTCTCGCTTTCTATACGCTTCAACAAATGGGCATTCAATTCCTTAACCCCTTCAACAACTGCCCTCCAATCTTCATTTTCGCGATACATGCCCTTCGTTTTACTGTAATTGGCTTGTATCCCTTCGGCCACAGTTCTCTCCTTGTCAACCCAATGGAAAAAATTGCATCCATTGTTATCAAAATTTTTGCAACCAATGAATCTTATACCCGGGTTTTTCTCTGTCCTAGAAACTCTCATAGCGGCAACCTCTCCGCCAAAGCAAGTGACATACGAACAAGATCCAAAATTAGAACTGGAGTTTGATGACATTTCTGCGCAAAATTATACAATTATTAGGTACTTCAGTGTATTTTACACGTTATTTTAATTATTTACACAAATAAGATGAAAACACCCTTATTTGCCTAAATAAGTTTCAAAAGCAGCATATTCATAAAAAATCTCCATTAAACTCACTTCCATCTCCTTGCATTTGTTCAAAGAAAGAAGGGTTGCTTAATTAATATTTAATAACAAGGGCCATATAGGCCTCATTTCATTTGGCCCCTCCAAAATTTAATTGTTCTATTTTTATTTATTATATATTTTTTTGTTTTTTTTTTGTTTTTCATGCAAAGGATTTGAACGTGTGAACAAGAAAAATGAAAGTTAATTAATATCATTACATCCAAATTGTTTTTTTAATAGACTAAACAACTTGGCGTGTTAAGGTTGCTAGTGAGAGTACATGCATGTGAACGCAAAACAAGATTGGAAAAAGCAGTGAACCGTCGGAGTTTTACCTTTTTGTCCCTTTATTGCAATTATTTTTATATATTTAGATATAAAATAATTTTCGAATTTTATTAGGGAGGTAGCAAACATTCCAACAGGATAATAACCAGATTTTCTTGTTTTCTTGGATACTTTCTTATCAAAACCCTCCATTCTGGGTCTTCATCATCTTAAGCAATTTGTTTGGGAGGATAAAGTAGACGTATATGTTTTTTCCTTCTCTCTATCTACTTGGTTTCCTGGTTTTGGAAGTGGGTATTTGGTTCATCACCCTTTTCTTTTTCTTCGATGGAGTTTGAAATTAATGTCTTCATATTGGGTCAAATTGAGGTTTCTAAAGATTTGGCAGTAGCTGGGCCGGGTGTTCTTTATTTATTATTTTTTTTGGGTCGAGTAATTTTCCTGGAATTAGGAAAAGGAGGGAAGGGCGATCTTTTCTAAAGATGGTTTCATGTTAATTTAATGACAGATCATAAGTTTTTTTCTTATTGTCATTAATTCTGAGCCTTAATTCCTTAATTGCTGCCATCTTTTCTATTAGTACTTTATTAACTGTAATTCTTAATTGCCTTTAACTTGGTATATCTATACATGGTTTTATTCTTGGTAACCCACAATTGGGATTGGTTTGAGGATGTTATACATTTGGTAAATGAGACATCATAACAATCTAATTTTATGAACCTACAGATTTGCGGTTAAGTTAACCATAGTCATTTTCGCCAAATTATGTATTGCGCTAAGGCTTCCCCCATGTTTTTGTCATCATCCTGTGAATGGACTAAAACAACTACCTTTATAAATTCACCCTTCGTTAAAAAAAACATAGTCATTTTAGACACAGTGGCCTTAACTTTGGGGACCCTTTCAGGAAGCATGAGATGCAGTGCAGGTGGTTACTACCTCCTTCAAACAAACCCACACAAGCCCCACAAACAAACCCATGCAAGCCCTACAAACCGCATTCAAATCTAGCAAACCCACAAATTCACCCGTAAATCCACACACAAATCTGCCCATAAATCAACAACCAATTTACGACCACAACAAAACCCTATAAGCACGAAAAATCCTACCAAGAACCCCACAAAATGCGTGAACCCCACAACCCCAACAAACCCCACATATGACCCTCGTTCAAATCGTCTAAACCAAACCAAGAACCCCACAAAATTCATGCAAATCAAAACATATATACCATCATAAAATGGAGGGAAGGCTGTAGTGTGTACCTGATGGGTAGACGAAAGTGATGCGGGTGGTGGAGGAGCACGGACGGAGCTGGAGCTCTGAACGCCGGACAAAGCAAGATAGACCGGCGGCGAGAAGGAGGAACACCGACCAATGTGCACCGAAAGGGACGAGGAGCTGCTCTTCGATAGATGTGGAAGAAGGTGTTGTGCCGTGAGGGGGAAGAGGCGGTGCCGAGAGGGTGAAGAAGGAGGATCAGTGGACTAAAGATGCTTTGTTTGTTTTTAAGGAAATTTTGAACAGCTTTAAAAATGCCAGCACAGTTAGCGATTTTATCACTAAAATCGCTACCCTTACCAGCGATTTTATGTTTTTTTTTTCAATCTAAAAAAAAATTTGCTGCTTAAAATCGCCAATGAAGATGGCGTTTTTACTGTATAATTGCCGACCCAAATGGCGTTTTTAACGTGTACCCATTTCCCAAATAAGATCAAAACACCCCTATTTACCTAAATAAGTAAAAAAAATACCATAGTTATAAAAAAAATTCATGGTAGGATTGTTTCATCGAGAATCTCTGGAACGAAAATCCAAAAAAAAACTGAAAATGGTTTTTGTGATTCTACTTTATCGTATCCTACACACGATTCCCGCTAGCCGCTGCAGCCTAGCATGTCACATCGCTTGTAAAATGTTGCAGCATAATACGTCTTCAATTTTTTTATTAATTTTTGCGTGTCACATCGCTTGTAAAATGTTGCAGCATAATACGTCTTCAATTTTTTTATTATTTTTTTTAAAGGCCAAATAAATCCTAAAATAATTTTTAAAAAAATAAATTTAAAAGATGTCTAAGTCTTTCCATTAATCTTATAAACAAAGAAAACCCCCCCACCCACCCTATGAGTCGAACCCTTGATCTCGAGATAAGGGTGGAGGTTGCTTATTACTAGGACAACCCCTCTCCATCAGTTCTAATTTAATTATCACATTTTAAAAAACTAAAAATTAAAGAGATGTAATAATTATTTTAAGAAAAAATACTTATTTTTAAAAATACCCTTTACTTTTCTTCCAGTAAAAAAAGGTAGCGAGATCCAAAATAAAGAAAGTGGGAGAACTTAAGGGTAATAGTGGAAATAAAAAAAATTATTGTAATTAATGACATGTTAAATATAAAAAGTAGACAATTATTTTAGAACAATTATAAATGGAATAGTGGATAATTAAATTAGGATGGAGGGAGTATATATTTTAACGTGAAAAATAATAACTTTGTCCTTTCTCCAACTTATTTTGAATAAAAAAAATATTAACTTTTATATATTTATAATAAAATTCTAATATTTATGATAGTTCAAATAGTTTGGTTCTTAATAGATTTTGTAAATTTTAGGATTTTTAAATTTTTTATAACGAAGCTACATTATTTTTGAATCATATATTATTTCGATTTAACTTTTTACTGACACACCTCAAACTCAAACTAAACATATTCGATTTAAGTTTGATTTATTTGTTTCAGTTTTGAATTATTTATCTTTTAAATTTTTTATGGAATCCTCCGATTAGAGAGAGATAGATATTCTCAATCCAAAATGACCAAGTGAAAAAAGGAAAAATGGACAAAAAAATGTACAATAGTATATCTGCATGCAATCGAAAATAATAAGCAAAGAAATTTTTGTTTTGATCAGATTCTTTACAGGAGCACATGAAACGAAAACGTAAAATGGACAAAGGGGTGTTGTTATAGGTACGCAACTTAAAAAATTAGTTTTAGAAAAAAAATTAAGAAAATAAAATTACAGAGTTATTATTTGATATCAAGTTGGACAAAAAATAACTTTTGTAGATAATTAAATACTTTTTAAAAAAATTGTGTAAAGGTATTGTAAACTATCATTTTACATAATTATGAAGTGCTAAAAATGATCAAAATAAAGTGCTTTTAGCTTTGTCTATAATGGTCTAAAATGCGCATAGTAATTCTTCAAAACAAAGTGATTTTAGTTAAAAAGGATCGTCTAAAATTTTTGTTGGTCGGAAAACAACCCTAGAGGGGGGTGAATAGGGTTTAAAAAACTTAGTGCAAAATTAAAACGTTTTTTAAAATATTTAAGTAAAGCAACTTAGTTAAGCAACAATATCAAGAAAATAATAAACTTCAAGTAATCAATCCCAAGACAAACAAATAAGTAATCTCAAAATACAAGTAATAATATAGCAATAAAAAGAGACCTTGAGTTTAGAAAGATTAAACCAATTTGAAGTTCAAGACTTGTTGTCCTCACAATTCGATTTCTTAAATCATACGTCCGCACTTGGTTAGTTCCTCGAGAATTTTCACTATTCAATCTTCTTCGGGTGAAAATTAAACATCAATACAAATATTGTTATGCACACAACACTCACAATGTAATTATACCCACTACACTTTTCACAAGATATGCTATCTTGCTCTACAAAGAGACAAACTCTCTTTTGAAATGAAGAATGAATTATTTGTAGTGATACACACCAATACAATAACTCTGGAGTATATTTGAAGATTACAAATGAAGCTCACACTAGAGTTATCAAGATTGATCAAAAATATATAGCTCAAAAGATGAACGATTGATCAAAATGTGTTCTTGAATCTTTGTATATTTGAATATATAGAAAATAGAGTATTAGAATGATTCAATGTGTGTTAGAACATGTCTAGGACCTCATATATATAGCTTGCAAAACCATATGGCCGTTGGGGATGATTAAAAAAATGTTTTAGGTCAAAGGTATACATTTTCAAACTTTCCAATAGCTAGTTTTGACAAAAAATTAAAATTTGTTTTGATAATTTCTCCCAATTTGGCCGTTGGATCATGCTCAAATTTTAGTTAAAAGTGATCAGAGATGTTGTCTAACTACTGTAAAAATTTCAAAATGATCAGAGTTTGGGAAGGTCTCCATCTTACCGTTAGATCAAAATTGTGCGAAAATTGAGCGAATTTTAAATGTAAAATAAAAATAGTTTTGCAATTTAACAATTTAGTTCTAAATAAAATTCTAATGATTTTTTAACCTCAAAGATATGTTTCTAAGATACCTATTTTTATTAGAACTTAAAATATGATCATTTAAAATTAATATGAATTTATTTTGAAACTCGGTCTTTGTAAAATGATGTTTTTCAAATAAATTCAATTTCAAGCTTGTTTGAATCAATCTTTTAAAAGATGTATGAATATGTTTGAGCTATAAGAATTTGATCAATAAAGTAACTTTATATAAATCTTAAGCACTCACTCAATTACTAAATTAACGAGTCTTCGAATACTTTGATTTGTTTCTTCGGATTGATTTTCATTTGAAGCTTTTTTCTTGAAACTTTTCATATAGTCCTTTGATCATTTGTGCTTCATGATTTGTATTGAGAGATTTGATCTTCTTTGTCTTGTTTAATGATCAAATAGTGAAAGATTGATCCTTGTCATGTTTTTCTTGAATTTTCCAAGTAAATGAACTGTATACTTATATCAAGAAACATGTTAAATTACACATGATTGATTTATTGTTATTATCAAAATAAGATTAAGACCTTAGGTCAACAATTTTAATGGTCTACAATACACATAGTATCGAACTTTTTATCATGTTGACTCGTGTGCATGCAGTTTGAACTTTTTTAATGAAATTTTGTAAAAATGATGTCCTTATTAGGCATTTTTAAATGAAATTTTCACCAAGTTTTATGATTATTTTTTTACATTAAACCCTCTAATTATACTTGCATTTTTCACTAAATTTGATTAAAAAACCCTTAAATTAAACCACATTAGATAAAATTGGATTGAAAGAATTATAGACATGAGTCAAGTCCATATAATTCACACTATAGATGTTTTATTTGTGTATTGGTAACAATTTTTTATTTGATTGTTAAAAATACAAGTTAAATATGATGTAACCTGTCCATATGCCATTATTAGGGTGCTTTAGTCAACAACTAGTGTTTTTACAAAATTAAAAAGTAAACATAAGTGTGTTTAAATTAATTTTTAATAGTATTTTTATCAGTACCTTAGTCAAAAATAATTTCAAAAGATTTTGGAAGGAGAATCTTGAAATCTATATAATAAGGAAATGTTTTTTTTGGCCAAAGACAATTTAACAAATCAACATAATTAAGGGTTCAGATGAAGTTTCAAAAAGTTATCTTTTATTTTAGCCACACGATGTGGTTTATCTTAAGAATCGAATCCATACCATTAGATTCTTTTGATTTTATACAATCTCCACCATTCAATAAAAATCCACATATAAAATGAATTCATTTGAATTACTATTTCAATTACATTCTTAATCTTCAGTAATGACAAGCCATATATCGATACACCCGTTGACATCAACTTTGGAAGAACGGAAAACGTAATTAGAGTTCTCGAAGCTCAAGCTCTGATTGGCTGGTCGAAAAGTCGATCATCTTGCCAACTTTGTTACACTCAACTGAATATATCTTTTGTAATTTTTTGTAGCAAAATATTAAATTGAATCATGTATTTTTTTAAAAATCACAACCAATAAAAAAAATTACAATGAAAAAATTCTTTGAATTTCATTATTTTATGTGTAAAATTTTTAAATGCATTTTAAATTAAATGATACATCCTAAATATTTTAAATTAAAAAAAATTGGTGCGCCGTGCCATCCGACACAGACATACTCTAATAAATAAATAAATAAAAGTTTTATGAAAAGGCTTTTCATGGAGATTGGAGAATCTTGAGGATATGATATGAGTAAAAAAAGTAACTAACTTTCAAAAGACTGTGTGTGGAACGAAAATCCCCAAAAAAAAAAAATATAATAAAAAATGCTCTTTGTGCTATGGGTTTGATTCCATGGGTTGCAGAGTCTCAGTATCTCAGAGTCTAGCATAATACATCTTCCGATTGGTAAAAAAAATGTGGATGTTTTTTTTTTAAATCGTTCAAAACCCAAACATGAATCAGATATTTTTTATTTAATTTTATATGGTTTTTTTAAAAAAACTATTTTGTAAGGAAATATTTATTTTGGTCTAAAAATTAAATAACTTTATGATTGCTCTTATTTATTTTGGATAAAAAAAAAATTTAAGTGTTATATTTATAATATATCTCAAATATTCATGATAACTCAAAAAGTCAGGTATTTACTAAAACTTATAAATTTTAAAAATATAAATTTTATAGAATGAAGTTATATTATTTTCAAGTCATATATTGATTCTGTTCGGTTTGGTTTGATTTTTCAGTGGTACACTCCAAACCCAAACTAAACATATTCGGCTTAGGTTTGGTTTATTTGTTTTGAGCTTTTTTTGAGTTTGATTTTTAACGAACCACCAAATTAGTATGGTTCAATCGTTTGATTTTCAGGTTCGACACAATACCCATAGGTAAAAGTATAACCTTGAATGCTGGATCTCATTTTCTCACGAGTTAACTCCTTATTTCTTTGCAGAAACACTTGCTGGCTGCACCGATTACACAGGTGGGAGAGAAGGTTTTACACAAAAAGTACATATTCTTTGTAAAATGGGCTTCTAGGGCTGATTTTGGTTTTCTGGTCCCATTGCAACTAAAATAGTCTTGTTTGGACTTTCATATATATATATATATATATATCCATCCAGTCTTATTTCAACTAGAGCCCATCATTAACGTAATTTTAATTTTGTGGAGTTGCTACTATGAAAGAAACGTAACTTTTTAAAGCTCACAAAAATGAAGGAGGTAATGGGGCCCACAGTTACTTTGAAATCACTTTGTTAGTAACGAATTCAAAAATTGACCGACCGAACCGATTATAAAATATCAAACCCAAAATAAAAATTAAAACAAAAAAAAACCCAAACTAAAATAGAATAAGATTGGGTTGGAAAAAATTAGTTTTAGAAAAAAAATTACATATTTCGTGGCGGAGTTATTATTTGATATCAAGGTGGACAAAAAATAACTTTTGTAGATAATTAAATACATTTTTTTCTAAATTGTGTAAAGGTATTATAAACTATCATTATATATAATTTTGAAGTGCTAACAATGATCAAAATAAAGTGCTTTTAGCTTTGTTTATAATGGTCTAAAATGCACATAGTAATTTTTCAAAACAAAGTGCTTTTATCTAAAAATGATCATCTAAAATTTTAATGGTCTACAATGCACATAGTATCAAACTTTTATCATGCTGACTTGCGCTTTAAGTTTCTTAATGAAAATTCGAGAAAGGATTTTTTAAAGGCAAGTCAGTTTGTTTTTTGCTTATTTAATCCGGCTCGGGTTCAGGGTGAATTCCAATTTAAGCATCTTAACGCCTAACTTGAATATATATATATGTATTATGTAAAAAATACATATATGTTTTAATATTAGCAAATTAATATTTGGGAATATATATATATATATATTTGTTTTAATATTGAGTGTGGAGCGGGTCGACTTTAATTTTTGGGGAATTAATACAAGTCGAGTTTTGATTTTGCCAAAATTCATAAAAGAAAAAAATATATACAATCACATACACATAAAAGGAGGACATACTGCCGGAATGGAGGAACCTACGTTACCTTACAACAAAAATACTTACCTTAATTCTATATCTATAAATAGAAAAGGGGAGGCCTGTTACAGGTTATGTTCTGTAGAGACCAAAATTTTTTGGCACCCACATATGTCTATTATTGGTTAAGACCAAACATAGTAGGATTTAATGTCTAATTAATATTGCATACTTTTAATTTTTAATTAATATAGAATAAATATTTTCAACCAATTAATAAAAGTGCAAGTATTTTTGTAGAGGAATTAGAGCATCTCCAACCGTTGTGTAAATATTTTTGTGTAAATCTTATGTATCAAGACACTTTTACACAAAACTTGAAGTGTAAAAAAAATATGCTCCAATGGTACATTTTTAAACTTTATGTAAATTTTGAATGAACCAATAAGATAATTATGCATATTAGATATTATTTTATGCAATTTTTTATTATTTTTTCTTGAATTTTGGTATACATAATATTATAACAACAATGGATTTTGATTTGTTGGTCTTAATGAGTAGATTTTAGATATATATTTTTTATTAAATTATATAATTTCTATTAAAAGTTATTACATTTTAAAGTATTATAAAATAATTGAGAAAAGAAAAAGCTGATGTGGCAGTGTAAATTTGGGATATATTTTACACATTCGTTTTACATAAAAGCTAAATTTAAAAGACTGCTGGAGCTCAAAATTTTTACAAGTTTTGTATATTTTACACAAAACCTAAATATACACTACTGTTGGAGATGCTCTTACAATGGCTTAAAAAAGAGATTTTTTTGGTAAGAATCCTAATATAAATAAACTATATAATTGATATTTAGATATTAATTCATGGTATTTTATATTAGAATCCTAATATCAATCTACATACCAAATAGAGTATGATTTAACTAGAAATTAGGTAGAAGGGCTTATTATACATTGATTTTTACCAAAAATCCAATGAATAATATTTTTTTGAATGAAGGGCCTATTTTTAATTGGTAATAGTGTAAGAGGCCTATTTTGTTTTATATTTTAAATGAATGTATTTGAATAAATTTAAATATCATTTAATTAATAAAAACATGTTATGTATTACCTAAATTACCCCTTTTTATGAATTTTATACAAAAAATATGGACTGCAAAGTTCATATTGCAGTAAAATATGAACTGCAAAGTTCATATTGCAGTGAAATATGGACTGCAATATGAACTTTGCACTAAAAATATGGACTACAAAGTTCACATTGCAGTAAAATATGGACTGCAATATGAACTTTGCACTAAAAATATCGACGGCAAAGTTCACATTGCAGTGAAATATGGACTGCAAAGTTCATATGGCAGTGAAATATGGAGTGCAAAGTTCATATTACAGTGAAATATAGACTGCAAAGTTCATATTGCAGTCCATATTTTAATGCATATTGGTATTTTTTAGTTTATTTTAAGGGTTGGGATGTCATTTTATAATGAAAAAAAAAGACACATGTCATATTATCAATAAAATAAAAAATAGGCCCTTTATTTTAAAAAAAAATTATTCCTTAGCTTTAGTGTGAAAATCTTTCTCTAATAAGCCATTTTTTTTAATTGCCCCATGATTTAATGACTAATTAATGGTGAGTACTTTTAATTTAATAATTATAATAGAATAAATATTCCTAACCAATTAATAAAAAATTTAAATCCACCTCCTCACTCACACTTTAAAAGGCGCGCAATTTTTTGCCGGTTCCAATTTGCGTAGATAATGCCTGCCTAATTTTTAGGCTATTATATTTACGCTTTACTTCATGATATATATCTTTCTTATCCTCCTATACGAATTGTTGAATTCCTTTATGTTGAAACAAACCCTAACGGTATGGAAATTTTATACTTTGTGTATATAACATATATATATACACTACATATATATACAAACACACACATACATACATATATATTAATTTATGCAAAATACACCCTAATTGCCATTGTTAATTTTTTTTGCATCTTTTTTAGTTAATTTATATTTAGTATCAAAAGTCATGAAACCCTAATAATCTATCATAGTTGTTATACATGCTATTTGGTTAAATATTTCTAAGAATTGTATACGTGATATATCTAACTTGACAAAAAGTCCTAAAAATTATATATGTGATTTATGTAGTTTGTTATCTCTTTGGTTGTGATATTTGAGTAAAGATCCAATACCTAATATGTAGTAGTATACATGATTTTATAAGTAGTATTTCATGAGTAAGTATCCTTATATCCAAAATCATAAAGACCTGGCTTATAATTCTTAACATACTGTTGGTCGGAAAACAACCCTAGAAGGGGGTGGATAGGGTTTTAAAAACTTGATGCGGAATTAAAACGTTTTTAAAATATTTAAGCAAAGCAACTTAGCTAAGCAACAATACCAAGAAAATAATAAACTTCAAGTAATCAATCACAAGACAAGAAAATAAGCAATCTCAAAATACAAGTAATAATATATAGCAATAAAAAGAGAGCTTGAGTTTAGAAAGATTAAACCAATTTGAAACTCGAGACTTTTTGTCCTCACGGTTCGGTTTTCTAAACCATACGTCCACGCTCGGTTAGTTTCCCGAGAATTTTTACTATTTAATCTTCTTCAGGTGAAGATCAAACCTCAATACAAATATTGCTATGCACATAACATTTACAGTGTAGCTATCCCACTACACTTCTCACAAGATATGTTTTCTTGCTCTACAAAGAGACAAACTCTCTTTTGAAATGAATAATGAATTATTTTTTGTGGTGATACACACCAAGACAATAACTCTCAAGTATATTTAAAAATAACAAATGAAGCTCACACTAGAGTTATTAAGATTGATCAAAATGTGTCTTGAATCTTTGTATATTTGAATATATGAATAATAGAGTATTATAATGATTCAAGGTGTGTTAAAACATGTCTAGGACCTCATATTTATAGCTTACAAAACCATATGGCCGTTGGGGATGATTAAGAAAGCTTTTGGGTCAAAGGTATACATTTTTAAACTTTTCAACAGCTAGTTTTGACAAAAAATTCAAATTTATTTTGATAATTTCTCCTAATTTGATCGTTGAATTATGCTCAAATTTTAGTCAAAAGTGCTAAAAGATGTTGTCTAACTAATGCAAAAATTTCAAAATGATTAGAGTCCGGGAAGGCCTCCATCTTACGGTTAGATCAAAACTGTGCGAAAATTGAGCGAATTTTAAATGTAAAATAAAAATATTTTTGCAATTTAACAATTTAGTTCCAAATAAAATTCTAATGATTTTTGAACCTCAAAGATATGTTTCTAAGATACCTATTTTTATTAGAGCTTAAAATATGATCATTTATAATTAATATGAATTTATTTTGAAACTCGGTCTTTGTAAAATGATGCTTTTCAAATAAATTCAATTTCAAGTTTGTTTGAATCAATCTTTAAAATATGCATGAATATGTTTGAGTTATAAGGATTTTATCAATAATGTAACTTTACATAAATCTTAAGTATTCACTCAATTACTGAATTAACGAGTTTTCAAATGCTTTGATTTATTTCTTCGAATTGATCTTCATTTGAAACTTTTTCTTATAAGCTTTTCATATAGTCTTTTAATCCTTTGTACTTCATGATTCGCATTGAGAGATTTGATCTTTCTTGTCTTGTCCAATGATCGAATAGTGAAAGAGCGATCATTGTCATGTTTTTCTTGTCCTGTCAAATGATCGAATAGTGAAAAAGTGATCATTGTCATGTTTTTCTTGAATTTTTCAAGTAAATGAACTATATACTTATATCAAGAAACATGTTAAATTACACATGATTAATTTATTATTATTATCAAAATAAAATTAAGATCTTAGGATACTAAGATTGTTGGAGGTAAATCCACAATTGCACTCCTCTCCGTGGTGAATCCGGAGGGTATATCCGTTGTGCAGATTATCGAATGCCATGGAGCTCTAATGAGCCTTGCGTATAAGGAAATAAAGTTGCACCTTTGCTAACAGCTATAGCTTTTGGCGCAACGGTAAGCGCTTGATCCTCACAATTGGTATTAAAGGAGGTCACGAGTTTTGATACCTGGGGTGCGCCATTGTGGGGGGGATTGTTGGAGGTAAATCTACAATTGCGCTCCTCTCCGTGGTGAATCCGGAGGGTATATCCGGTATGCAGGTTATCGAATGCCATGGCGCCCTAATGGGCCTTGCGTATAAGAAAATAAAGTTGTGCCTTCGCTAACAGCTATAGCTTTTGGCGCAACGGTAAGCGCTTGATCCTCACACATACAATTTGAGTAAGCACTAATTTGGTCACAAACTCGTGTCTTTATAGTTTGTCAATTTATATTTGTACAATATGTCAAATTCCCCTTATTTATTATTGATGAACTAAAATCATTATACCTGCTATTTAGAATCCTAATTTGTGTTAGATTTGAAGGAGAAATACATTACGTCTAATTTAGATTTTAATTACTTGCTATCTAAATTCTCAGTTATTTGAGTAGTATTTATCTAAGTAATATTTTAATACAATACGTCTAAATTGGGTTTTGATTCCCAGCTATTTGAGTAATAATATTTATAAGGTATAATTTGGGGTTATTTGAGTAATATTTGATTATGAATGCAGTACGAATATAATATGGGCTATCTGAGTTATATGAGTTATTATTTATGATAATTTCTATCCTTATTATTTGAGTATGTAACACCCGGTTTCTTTATCGCTTGCGAATCACGACCCATATCGCGTATAAGACTGAATTTGGCTCTGGGTAGCCAAATTGGGTTATGTAAAGGTTGGCATGGTTTGAAAACTTCCAACAAGTCATATTAATATATTTAAGTGTGTTATAATGACCATAAGTTGCTTCGGGTGGCTCGGAAGGAAATTGGCTCGAAAATCACAAGTTTCGATCCTATGCGATTAATAATTTTTACCCAACTTTGGAAGATCATAACTTCTTCATCCGAACTCCAAATGAGTCCCCGTTTTCGGAAACATCTTCATTTTAATTCCCTTTACAACTTTCGTGTTTTGGCCGAGACCCAATTCTAACTCCTTGACGCCCAAAAGTGCATGCGAAGTCGAGCTGTTGACCAAAAATTGAAGGAGGCAGAAATTAAGCCATGGAGTCGACTCCATGAACAGTGGGGAGTTGACTACATCGCGCTAGAGAGGTTTTTTATATATTTCTTCTTCTCCTTTCTTCCTCATTTCACCCCACCATTGGAGAGCCTTTGGAGAGAGATTAAGGGGCTATCCTAAGGGATATTGTGAGGTCACTCTATGCTTATTAACCCACACCAAATCATCACCATCATCACCATCTCCATCATCATTTTGTTCTCCTCCTTCACCTCCATCCACCATAGCTAGGGTTTTTGTGCTTAAATTGGGGATCTTCGCATCTACGCAGTTTCGGTTCGATTCTTCCGCAATACTTCGAGGGATTGACCCTCTTAAGGTGGGAATAATAGTATTTTAACAATTTTTCTTACGATTACAACTTATCCATCTCAAATCAATCCAAACCTAGGGTTTTTACTCAAAGTTGCATATGCATGGGGTTTGGGTCAATTTCTTTGGATAACTTTGATAGATTTGCATCATATATGACATCAATAACAATTTTATACAAAAAGCCCTAATTATAAATGATTTATAAGAAAGTTTGGTCTATGACCTTCAAGTATGTATACGATTATATACGCTAGACTTTGATACACTTATGTATGATATCATATATGGGATTTAAACTATATTTTGGATAAAGTTACATATATTGGTGGTATTGTTGTTGTGTTTAAGTTATAAACTACTCTTATGAGATTTTCTACTTATCTAGCCAGTCCGTAAGTATGCTGGTCAAATATATAAATATGTTTTGAATAAATGAAGTCTTTGAATCATAATGGGAGGCTAATTGGGAACTCATATACATTGTTTGAATGTGTTAGACTTGGCTTGGGGCCAAATTGATGAAAACATATGAAACCTCCCAAATTGATGATTTTCTAGTTTCTCTCGCCAACTGACGGACTTGGCGGTTCTTATTTAATCTCAACAATACCACTACAAGTTTTACAATATGTATATGTACTCATATCTAGAATGGATACATATCTATGAGTTATACAAATACTTATGGAATGTATGTATATACATATATACATCTGTTGGATTCTATGTTCTTATGCTTTTATGGATTTGATGAGTTGATTATATTTAGATGTTGTTTGGTATTTATATCGGAAGGCCACACCGTTCGTACTAGATAGATGGTGATTACCGGTAGCGTATAGCCTTGGTGGCTACATGAGGTAGCGTCTAGGTGGACCTGGTAGGTGGTCCCTGCCTTGGGCAGAAGAAACCGAGTTACCGGCTATCTCTGTACAGTAGATTTATGAAAATCCTAGACGTGAGTATGATATGTGATTGATGTGATAGATCTAATCGCGGTGTTGTGGCATATGCAGTATGATAATGTATTTATATATACTGCCTTTCATGTACTTTGGGTCGGGGACATTATATATATACATTTCACGAAAGGTTTTCCGTACATTGGCTTCTTCAGAAATATAGTATATATATATATATTTACACTTTTATATACAAAAAGAAATGCATATTACTCAGAGGTGATTCTTTATAGAGAAGCAGCTCATAAACTATTTTCATTATAGTGCATATCATGGCATGCATCATTCCTAACCTATTTTCTTATACCAAACCCTTATAGTTCCCACTGAGCCCGTTTGGCTTACTCCCATTTTCCAAACCAGGTTTTGCAGGTGTTCGCGGGAATGGTACGAGTACAAGTTTAGATAGCTCTGATGGACCCTGATCACCTAAGTCATTAAGAAACGACTTATGTACTAGTTGATTAGTTAGTAAATGATTATGTATTATAATGTTGTATTTCGATATAAAGCTTATTGAGATTGGGACCTCATTGGAGGCTTTGTATAAATGACTTTTCTTTAAATGTGGAGTATTTATTGGAAATGGATTAAGTGTACATTTTAATAGGTTTTGGTTTACCTTTATGAACAAACTCCACATGCCAAAATTTTCTAAAATTACTGCTTTATAATGAATTCCCTTTTTATATAAGTTATGATATATGCCTTATCACCCGTCGTCACGTACGACACCGTGATCAACCGGGTCCCGGAGGTGAAATCCTCTCAACGGGATTTCGGGGCGTCACAGAGTACGAGTTCATTAATTTGGTTACATACAAAATTAATAATTGACATTAGAATATAGTATTTCTAATGTGGGTTTTGATTCCCATGATGTGGGTACATTTAAAACTAGGAAAAAGAAAAGAAAAAAAACTTTTATCATCCTTTCGAAAAGAGGATAGAAAAAAAAATAGTTTTATGTTCTTTTTCAAATAATATGGAATAAGCTCCCATGGCTTGTCATTATAGAATTCAATATCCATTTCTTGAGAAATGAAATAGAAAAAATAATTGGAATAAGAGAAATTTATTGCTGTTCACTAAGAAATAAGCTTTTGTAGTGGAGTGGTGGTGGAGGTAGTGGTTAGAACATACTTACTTACAGAGGTGAAAAAACAATAGCATGTATGTTATTCGTTTCCTCCTCCACCTGCAGGTTAGCAAAGGAGGAAGAGTTGACTACTGCATTTAAGAGTATAGACTTCCACAACTTTCAAGCTTTCAAGAAAAATCGCCTAAATAGAGAAAATAGACAGTCTTAAAACATAATGTAAAGAATCAGAGTAAAATGTAAGAATAGGGAGATGAGAGAGGGAAAGAAAAAAATGAACAGAGCTTCTAAAAGAAAAGAGAGAATAAGGAAATATGAGTAAGAGATGAGAATAGAGGATGAGGATGAGGATGTATGCATATAAGAAAATGGTAAAAGTGGGGAGGGGGAGAGAGATTCTCAATCCAAAATGACCAAGTAAAATGGACAAAAAAAATGTACAATAGTATATCTGAATGCAATCGAAAATAATAAGCAAATTAAAATTTTATTTTTATTTTTATTCCATACGTCTCAAATTATTCACACATTGATTACATCTCAAGTTTTTTGTGAGAAAAGTTTTAAAATAGTGAAACTGTATGACCGCCTACCTACAAATTAGAATTTAATGAGAAGAAAAACTATAATTTAAGATGTCCCAAAATATATTAGCGAACTCTTAATTTACGGTAAATGAAGTATAAATTAAAACAACAATAACGACCTCCAATTGTCTCACACCGTGGATTAATTGATTGAATAACCATTAACCAGAAGATGCACATTGAATTTTTCCAATTGCAAAGACATACTTGCACAATTGTAAAATATTTTGTATGCTAATAAGTACTAACAATTATGTATACGTGCACACTTAAGGATAAGTAAAGCAAGAGGGGTATATCATTTGATATTGGTCACCAATAATCTGACATGAATGAGAAAGAGATCAGGGGTAAAGAGAGTTCAAAAGGACCTCTACTCAATCATGAATATTAGGAATGTATATGGTCCCAATTAAGTACAATGTGAAATTTTCAAGTTAAGTGAACATTCAATTCAATCCTATGCTTATATTCATGTTTGTCATTAATTTCTCATTTTAACAAACTTTGAACATAAAAATTTCCATTAACATAATTCTAATTCAATGGACTTGTGTACTAATCAAGGTTCACCGAGTCTTAAAAAGCTGCGAATGACAAGCACAAATATATATATATATATAATTATACTGTGGAAGTAAAACAACATTCGGACATACACATATGTAACTAATATGGATGATAAAGTAACAAAAAACATCAAAATAATTTTCTTTTACTTAAGATATTATGGGTAAAATATTACTAGTTAAACTGGAAGTGCATATAGTATCAAAGGGTTGAAAGAGGTGTTTACATTGTTTTAGTAAACTCATCTCACCATTGGAGTGAAGTGAAAGACTTTTTAAAGATTTGATGGGGTGAGAAGAAAATATTTTCACACTGGAATAAGAAGACTGATTCTGTGGGTGCATTCAAGAAGATCCAAAGAAATTGGCAATGAAAACTTTGAATTCTAATTATAGAAAGAAATCGAGAAATAACTACAAAAACGGTAACGTAATTGACAATTGCGAAGATGGAGGGACAACAAACCGCAAAAATACAAATTTCGAAGAGCAATTGGGATATTCTATAAACTTATTTTCCAAAAAAAATAGATTTTTTTTCTTTTTTTAATTACATGCTAATTAAAGAATTAAAATTATTGTAAATAGTAATTTCTAGATAAAGCATTCTAACGGCCGAGTTAACAATGGAAAATTTAGAGAATTTGGATTCTAAAATGTTAGTCTAAGAAGAAAAAAATACTTACCATAAGTCCCATTGGGAACAAAATCCTGCAATAAAACTCACAAATATAGAAGAATCCATTATAAATATAATAATTATAAATTCATGCGATGCACAAACGAAAATAAATATAATATTAAAAATAAGTGCAAACGGATCAATCAAAATAGAGAATCAATTTAGATAGATACTCACAAACTCGAATATTGTTGAAGTACTGGTAAAACAGATTAGTTTTTTTTGCCCTTGTTGCCGGTTAATTTATTATAAACTAGCTAATTTTAAAATCTTTTATCATGCATTGTTTAGTATATTATTAATATTAGTAATAGACATGACTCCTTTATCCTCTTCCTTTATTATATATAAACCAATATATATATTTTTTGTTTATATATACTAAGAAATGTTTTGACCGATTTCCATACATCTTGATTAATTTCTTTTTGTAAATTAGATCATATTCGTTGTTGGTAATATTTTTGCAATTACCTAAGTTCGCCCCAAAGAGCCTAGTCCTGTATTGTTATTATGTAAAAAATAGAAAAATCCTGCATTTTTTCGTACTGGAACATTTTACGAGGGATGTGACACACCCTGTGCTACAGCGAGAATCCGGTTGAGTTAACGACACTGTAGAATGAAATTCGTACCACAAAAAGCGTTTTTCATCTTTTCTGGGGATTTTCGTTCCACACATATCATCTCCACCAGATTCTCAATGAAAAGTCTTTTCATAAAACTTTTTTTATTTCGAGATTCTCCTTCCAAAATCTTTTAAAATTTTTTGACTAAGGTTCTGACAAAAGTTCTAAATTAATTCAAAGACACGCATTTTAATTTTATAAAAATATTGTTAGTTGACTAAAGTACTTTTATATAGTTTCTTACGAGTGTATTTTATTTGCATATTAATGTATATTCGTACCATTCAACACGATATATTAAATAAAAATTAATAATAAAATAAAAAAGAATAATGTATGATAAATTTAAATTGACAAAATTAGATTCAATATATCTTCATTTTACAAAAACTAAATTAGATTGGATTAGACTGACTTGTTTTTAATTTAAAAAAAAATCTTTTAATCATATTTTTTGATTTTATTTTGATCTCGGCAAAATAAATTTTTAACAAATTAAACCCAAGGTCATATGTGAAAATAATTCAATCACGTCTGATGGTATGATTTGAAAATAATTCAAAATTTTAACTAATATATTGTGTATACTCCTAAAAACGACATACTAATGTGACCAATAATGTACAAATACATAAAATACGTCCTTAAATATTACTCAATAATTTTTTTTTTTATTTTTTTTACATAATTCTATAGTCATGATGGATCTCATTTAATTGATTTTGATTAGTAGATTTTAAATATTAAATTTTGAATTTTTTATTTTAAGTTATGACATTTTTAATATAGAAAAAATGATTGGTGTGTGAGAGTTTATTGTGTGTATATTATTGGTGTTAAATGTTACTCAATAATTTTTCTTATTTTTTTTACGTAATTATATAGTCATGATGGATCTTATTTATTTAATCTTGATTAGTAGATTTAAATATTAAATTCATAATTTTGTAGTCATAATGGTTCTTGTTTAATTGAACTTGATTAGTAAATTTAAATATTAAATTTTTATTAAATTTCTTGATTAGTATATTTTAAATATTAAATATTACATTTTTTAATTTAAGATAAATCTTGTTTAATTGGTCTTAATTAGTATATTTAAATATTAATTTTTTATTAAATTTCTTGATTAGTAGAGTTTAAATATTAAATTTTGAATTTTTTATTTTCAGTTGTGAATTTTTTTTAGTGTGTGAGAGTTTACTTTTTGTATATTATTGGTGTTAAATGTTATTCAATAATTTTTTTATTTTTTTAACATAATTCTATAGTCATGATGGATCTTGTTTAATTGATCTTGATTAGTTGATTTTAAATATTAAATTTTTATTAAATTTATAAATTTTTATTTTAAGTTATGGTATTTTTAATATATAAAAAATTATTGGTGTGTAAAAATTTATTGTGTGTATATTATTGGTGTGAGTATTTCAACTTTGATGTAACATCTTGATGTGTGTATAAAACTCATCTAAGAATGTAGAGTTAATGCACACCATAACATGTATATTTTTAACCATTATATTTGTATACTTTTTGAAAATAAATTTATTCAAACAAAATGTTTTATAATATAGATATGTTATATAAATATGAATGAGACACATTTGTATAATATTGTTTTTTGTATAAATTTATCACATTCATATGGTTCATATGAGCATTTAAAAATTGTACGAGTAAAATTTAAGTCATATGTTAAGTTTACCCTCTCTATATCATACAAGTCTAACTTTACCCACATTTTAACATTTTTTCAATGTGAGAAATTTAACATATCCACTACAGTTGCTCTAAGAAAAGTATATGATCAAGTTACATTGTATCTGACTTGTATTTTTAATAATCCAATGAAATATTGTTAGCGTTACACAAATCAAACATTTATAGTGTGAATTTTATATATAGACTTGGCTTTTCACTATAATTCATTTGATTCACTTTTACTTAATGTGGTCTAATTCAAGGGTTGAATTTTTTTTTATAAAATTTAGTGAAAAATGCCTGTCTAGTTAGAGGGCTAAATAGAAAAAATATTGGTGAAACTTGTTGAAATGCATTTTGTGAGAAGTAGATAATCTCCATTAAATTTTATCAAAAAACTCGAACCACAAGTTAGCATGATAAAGGTTTGATACTATGTGCATTGTAAACTATTAAAATTTTAAACGATCATTTTTAGTTAAAAGCAATTTATTTTGATCGTTTTTAGTTAAAAGCACTTTGTTTTGAAAAATTTCTGTGCATTTTAGACCAAATGCCCTTTATTTTGATTATTTTTTAGTACTTCAAAATTATTTATAATACGTATTTTTTAGCACTTTAAAAAAATGTATTTAATTATCTATAAAAATAATTTTTTATCATCATAGATATCAAATACTAATTCCGCTACGAAATAAATAATTTTATTTTGTTAACAAAATTTGCTAAAATTAATTTTTTAAGTTACCTATAACATCACCCTTTTGTCCATTTACCTTTTTGTTTCGATTGCTACAGCAAAGATTCTGACCAAAACAAAAAGTAAAATTTTTGTTTGCTTATTATTTTTGATTGCATGCAGATATACTGCTGTACATTTTTTTTGTCCATTTTACTTGGTCATTTTGGATTGAGAATCTTGTAAGTGTAATTTTTTGGCTTACAGTATTTTGGAGTATTTTGAGTCAAAACTAATTAGTTTTGTCTGTTTAGAATTGCACTCTCTCGGTCTTATTTTTATAAAGTCTCGATCTTATTTTTTTACAGCGTTAAAGCCGTGTCTGAGAAGAAGATAAATTGCAAAGCTAAAAATAACGGTATATTTTTATTATTGATTTAGAATATCTTTCATAAGTTCTAGAATTTTAAAAAATAAATTTTAATTTTTTTTTTCAAACTTAAGTGTGTTTTTTTTAATATGCTTTTGTGCTGTGAACACTTCGTTAATTTGTAATTGGTTATTTGAGTTACTTTAGTTTTCTCTTTTTTTTGTGAGGATATTTCTTCGTTTAAACGGGTATTATCGTTCTTGATCTCTCTTGATCCGTTTTGGTGTTTTATACTCGAAATCTATGCTTAATTGTTGAGATTACTTTGTGAATCTGTTTGTCTGCGACTCTTCGTATTGAACCTCTTCTTTGTGCTTAAAATTCATTGCTCTGTTCTTAAAATCTGTTAATATCAAATTTGTCTATAAATCTGGTTCTGAAGTGTTTTTACTGCGATTGTTAAATCTGTTTTACTACGTATCTTTTTTACCGCTGCTCTTGATTGTTTCTACTGTGTTAATAAATCTGTTGCTATTAATTTGTTGATCTTTTGCTACCATTGAAACTGTCCCTATATTGTTAATTACTGCTGCGTCAATCTGTTTCCGAATCTTATATTATTGATGCTGAATCTGTTTTGTTGATTTTGGCTGTGAAGTATCTGTTTGTTCTTTGAGAAATCTATTCATGTAAAATTTGTTGTATTCCTAATTTTGTTGGCAATCTTTTGAGATTTTAAAATCTGGAACTTACGGAATATATTGCTTTTGGGTGAGCTTTTTTGATATTTGATTCTTGTTGTTGGTGGGGATATATCGGATAAATCTACTAGTGTTTTGTTGACTCGGCTTGATGAGGGAATTTGTGTACCCTTTGGTGTGTACGGGATGTGCACTAGGATCTTTGTGTATTCTTTTTGTCCGTTTAAACTCTTGTAAAAACTTGTAACATAGTAGATTTTGTTATGAGGTTGGGTGCCCTCCATGGATGTTTCTCTGACGTTGAGAGTGGTACCCTTGTTTTGTGATTGATTGATTAATTTCTATTTTTAGTTCATTAATTGTATAACTATTACAAAAAGTTTTCAAGAATCTTGAAAATTAAACAAGCATTTCCTAAAATCTAGATTTGACACGCTTATTAAAAATAAACCTCTAGTTTATATTAATTCGGAGAATCCATTGTGGGAATTACAAATCTCTCTCTCTCCCCCACTCTTCTCCCTTTACTTTTATCATTTTCTTATATGTATACATCTTCATCCTATCTTCTCATGTCTTACTCATATTTCCTTATTCTCTCACTTTTCTTTTAGAATCTTTGTTCATTTTTTTCTTTCCTTCTCTCATCTCCCTCTCCTTACATTTTACTCTATGATTCTTTGCATCATGTTTCAAGACTATGTCTATTTTCTCTATTTAGGAGATTCTTCTTGAAAGCTTGAAAGTTGTGGAACTATTTACTCTTAAATAAAGTAGCCAACTCTTCGTCCTTCACTAATAGTGGAGGAATTTAGTAAATAATATGCATGCTATTATTTTTTTCACTCCTATAAATACGGGATGTTATAATCATTACTTCCACCATCACTCCACCAAATTAACAAGCTTATTTTTGAGTGAAAAGTAAATCTCTTTCTTCTTTAACTGTTTTTTCTATTTAATTTATCAAGAAATGAATATTGAAGTCTATGATGATAAACCATGTGAGTTTGTTCCATATTATTTGAAAAAGAACATAAACTTAATTTTTTTTCTATCCTCTTTTCAAAAGGATGTTAAAAGTTTTTTTATCATTTCTTTTTCCTAGTTTATGATGTTTTAATTTTATTCTTAGAACTTAATGCTGAAAATTGGCCTTCGTTTCTGGCAAGTCTACAAGAAAAAAATAAATTATTTCAAGTAAAAAAATTAAAGTAGCAGTATTGGTCAAACAAATTGATATAATTGTCACACTTAATAACTGAATCGAATGCCAATTTTCAGCATTAAATTCTAAGCATAAAATTAAAACATTAGAAACTAGGAAAAAGAAATGAAAAAAAAACTTTTATCATCCTTTTGAAAAGAGGATAGAAAAATAATAATTTTATGTTCTTTTTCAAATAATATGGAACAAGCTCCCATGGCTTGTCATCATAGACTTCAATATCCATTTCTTGAGAAATGAAATAGAAAAAACAATTGGAAGAAGATAAATGTATTGATTTTCATTAAGAAATAAGCTTTTGTAGTAGAGTGGTGGTGGAGGTCATGGTTAGAACATACTTATTTATAGGGGTGAAAAAACAATAGCATGCATGTTATTCGTTTCCTCCTCCACCTGCAGGTTAGCAAAGGAGGAAGAGTTGGCTACTGCATTTAAGAGTATAGACTTTCACAACCTTCAAGAAAAATCGCCTAAATAGAGAAAATAGACGGTCTTAAAACATAATATAAAGAATCAGAGTAAAATGTAAGAAGAGGGAAGCTTATGTAGGTGCTTTTTTGGCAGCTCTTGATGTCTCGGTTTCTTCTCCGATGTTGGTGGCAGCGGCTTGGTGTAAGCCCAAGGAGGGTGAGGTTAAAATCAGTGTGGACGCAACAGTGAATCCCGTGTCGGGGAGATCAGGGCTTGGTATTATTTGCAAGAATTCGGCGGGTGTGGTTATCGGCGCCCGTGCTATCCCATTTCGTTCTGCAATGGATGTCGAGGTGGCCGAGGCTCTGGCAGTGCTCGAGGGTTTGAGGTTTGCGAGCTCTTTGGGTCTGAAAGTGATTGAAGTGAATAGTGATGCATCTCGCGTGGTAAAAATGCTTCTTGACAACTCTTCTCCAATGGTGGACGCGGGCGTCTTTATTTTGGACGCTCTAGACCTTGCGAATTTTTTTACTAAAGTGTCGTTCATCCATGTTTTGCAGTCCGCAAATGAAGCGGCCAATTCTATAGCGGCCTTCGCCATTCAGGTTGATTCTTTATGCTCTTGGGGGTCTGATGTCCCAAGCTGGTTTCAAACTTTTGTGTTGCATGATTTAATCTAGTTTTTGATATTTTGATTTCAAAAAAAAAAAAAAATCTTTTGTTTCATGTAAATAGTAATTTTTAGATAAAGTATTATAACTGCCGAGTTTAACAATGGAAAATTTAGAGAATTTGGATTCTAAAATGTTAGTCAAAGAAGAAAAAAAGATGTCCCATTGGGAACAAAATCTTGTAATAAAACTCACAACTATCAAAGAATCCATTATAAATATAATAATTACCAATTCATGCAATGCACAAAGTAAATATAATATTAAAAACAAGTGCAAACGGATCAATCAAAAAAGTGAATAAATCTAGATAGATACTCATAAACTTGAATATAGTCGAAGTAGTGGTAAAATTGATTAGTTTTTGTCCTTTCTCGCACGTATTTCAGTGGGGTTAATTTATTATGAAATAGTGAATTTTAAAATCTTTTATCATGTATTGTTTAGTATTTAGAGTATTTCCAATTATGCTTTTTATTCTATAGAGCATAATCTTTAAAATAGAGAGTAATTTTTAAAATAGAGAGGACAATTTAATAATCAATTCCAAAAACACTCTACTTGCAATAGCTTACCAATTTTTTTATTGTTTTTTCTATTTCAATGAAATCATTTAAAGGAGAAAAAATAGATGAGAAAAAATAGGAATCACAAATATATTATTAATTTATTAAGTAGAGAGCCAAAGAGGCTAACTAAATTTGGAGAGGCAAATGAAACTCTCTATTTTTATATATTAGCTTATTATAGCTACTCTCTTGGATCACTAATTTAATCATTTTACTATTTATAATAGAGATTATAGGGGCAATATAGAGTCTTTTGGAGATGCTCTAATATTAGTAGTGGACATAACTCCTCTGTCCTCCTCCCTTATTATATATATATAGAGTCCCTTTCCTATACGGATTACTGTTCACGGATTTTCCGTACGGATTGGGCCATTTGGCACGCTTCCCGATGGAATTTTTTGATGAAATTTTGTGGGGATGTTCTTCATCGTGTGTAGAACATCTCCACCAAATTTCATCAAAAAATTCAACCGGGAAGTGGGTTAACTACGTGATTGAAAACTATTGGTCCAGAAATAGATATATAAAATCCAATTTTTTTCAATCACGTAGTTAACCCACTTCCCGGTTGAATTTTTTTATGAAATTTGGTGGAGATGTTCTACACACGATGAAGAACATCCCCACAAAATTTCATCAAAAAATTCCATCGAGAAGCGTGCCAAACAGCCCAATCCGTACGAGCAGTCCGTGAACAGTAATCCGCACCTGAAATTTTCCCTATATATATATATATATTTGTTTATATCAAACAGTGTTTGGGTTGGTTTGTGCGCAGCTTGATTAATCTCCTTTGCAGGTTTAAATATGACATATTTTTATTTATGATAAGATAAATGGATGATGTTATAAGAAAATAAACCTTAATTTAAGATATTCTGAAAAAAAATTAGTTTAACTGAAAATGGGGTAAAAGGTCTTGTGTGATAATATTTTTCACAAATAATCCAATGAATAATATTTTTTGGGAATAATGCTCTAGTTTTTATTATTTTTCTAAAATAAGAGCCTATTTATTAATTGTGTTTTAAAATGAGGGATTTGATCAAAATTGTATTTGTAAAAACTCAACTTTGCACAAAATTATGTTTTGTACAAACTTAACTTTGTAATCCAAAAACTTTAATGCAATTTTTTTTGCATGATGTGTTTATGTTTTTTAACAAGTATATATTCTTATGTTTCACTCATAAAACTATAAAACAATATCAAACAAACCTAAATACATAATAATGTTTTACAAAATAAGGAGTACAACTTAACTTTGTATAATCCCAAAAAAATTATCACGTGTATTTTATTAATAAAGGAGTTTAAAATATATAAATTTTTAAAATTATTCTAGAGTACCGTCAATTAAACATTTATTTATAATAATAAGCTAAAAAAAGATATAGTACAATTTTGTACAATTCCATAAAAATTTATAATTTATAAATATATTGCAAAGTTAATTTTGCACTCCTTTAGAAGTTTGGTCAAATATAGACTCTTAATTTATAAAGTTATTGTTTTATGATTCTTTTGTAGTAAACATTTTTAAATAGGTCCAATTTTTAATTTGCAGTTAATTTAACTTGTTAAAGAGGGTAACTAAATTAAGCTAAATATTTCTAACAGAAATACACCTACTATACTTAGAGTATCTTCAATGGTATAATCAAAATAACAATTATAACCAAATTTAACAATATTAGCTAAAAATACTACCCCAATGATATAATCAAAATTTAACAACATTTTAACTAATAACCAAATCTACTCCATTTATAATCAAAGTTAATAACCTTCTTTAATAACCAAAATGTGAGGCCACCGATTCTATTGGGTAAAAGAGAATCTTTTCAAATTTAAATCATCTTTCCCTCCTTTTTTTGAAACAAAATTCAAATTAATTAATTTGTAATCAATCAATATAATGGACGTCACAAATTTGGTTATTGAACTTACTAAATGAATAATCAAAAGTTTGTTGTTCAAAAAAAAAAATCAAAAGTCATTTTAATTGTTCCATTGGAGATACTCTTATAATAAAAGTTAAGAATTCTCTTCAATAACCAAAATGAGGGCTTACCAATTCTATTGTACAAAAGAGAATTTTTTCAAATTTAAATCATTTTTCCTTTTTTTTTAAACAAAATTCAAATTGATTACTTTGAGACCAATTAATATAATAGACCCCATAAATTTGATTATTGAGAAAAAATAGCCATTATAGATGATTACATTATTAACTTTAATAACTTATTAAATAAATTATTTAAAGTCATTTTGATTATTCAATTTTAATTATTCCACTAGGAATGTTGTTACAAGGACAGTTAATAAAGGAATTGAGAGGGTTTATAATAGATTGTGGGTCCCAAAGAGAGGGAAAGAGGGTTTTTTGTGGTCGTGGGTCCCAGCAAGTAGTCAAATTAGGCCATCTCCAATGGTGTTTTCTACACAAGCAAATTTCTATGATAGAAATGAATAATAGAAAAAATCTTTTCCAATGGGCATTTCTATCTTCATTTCTATCCTAAGTGGAAGTCTAGTAGGATTGAGAATTTCTATCACCATTTCTACATGTAGAAATGGTGATAGAAATTTTCTATGTGACATGACAAATTTTCATTGGTTGTTGTAGACCCACTAATTCTCTCTCTTCATTAAATAGGGGACAAAGTAAGGAAGAAATGAAACAATAGAAATCACCATTGGAGACCATCTTTTCTATCTTTTTACACCAATACAAATATATTGCCAATAGATATAGAAATATTATAAAATAATATTGACACATAGGATAGAAATGCAAAAATAGAAACCACCATTGGAGATGGCCTTATAACCGGGTGTAAAGAAGTGGAGATAGATAAGTGGGTTATACTTGGTTGGATTGGGCTGGGCTTTAGATGAGTTGGGTGGGCTGGATTAATTAATTGTTCCATCTTTATACAATTTCTTTTTTACTCTTTTAACCTCCGTTTGATAGTAACATGAAAAATATAAAAAAAAAGAACTAATTTAAGTGAAAAGATAGAAAATAAGTTGAACGATGTGGTGGGATTAACTCTTGTTTTTTAGCTTCTTCTATGGATTTTTTTTCTTTGAGTGGTGTTGAATAAAATTTTTCCACAAAACATAAATAATGATGGATGACATATACTTACAAAAATGAGTATGAAAAGGAGAGTATCTCACCACATGCCTCAACTTATTTTCTATCTTCTTACCTAAATTAATTGTTTTTCTTTTTATTTTTCATGCTGCTATCAAACGGAGCATAAATATTTATTTGTAAACACCGATACTCAACAGTGTCCCACTATTTTTCATGAAATACTTATTAAAGTAAATAGGCGGCACAAGAACTAGTGATGAGTGCTGCATCTTGAACAAATTTTTGGTTCTGACCGTGATCAATATTATGAAAAAATATCACTACATACAAAAAATGACAAATCAGTTACTTCCAAAACATCCAAATATAACTATATGAGAAATAACAAATCATAGTTGCTTCTAAGATCAAACTGAAAGTGGAAGCATGAAACCAAAAAAAAAAAAAACAGGAAAAGAAAAAGAAGCGAACTTTAAGGGGAGAAGATATAAAGATTAGCAGCCAGACAAAAGTTTATTACCTGCTATGTACCTTGTTTATTGCAATTTGCAGATTTGACCAACTGTTTATAATGGCATTCAATCAACCAGTTCATCTCCTTATGCATCTCTGAAGGAATAATTAAAATAATTTTTGATTATTAATTTTTTTTTATATTTAATTAAAATAATTTTAAAATTTATTAAAATTATAAATGATAGAACTTAAAATTCCATCATTTAAAATCCATTCAGTTACAATTTTTTATATTTGGATGTTTTGTATGTAGAATTTAAAAACGACATGAATTACGATAGCATTATTTTAAGTCGAAATTTGAAAAATAACACCTCATACAATAGAATTTAAAGTCGAAAATTTTAAAAGTTAAAATCTAGCAAGTTTATCTTGTGTAAAATTTCAAATTCTTTAATAATATACCGTATGAAATTGTATGTCTTTTTCATTGAAAAGCAAAGGTTAATTTAGACATTCAATTTTTTTTTTAAAAGTCAACTTAATTAAATGACGAAAAATGTCCAAAATAATGGGAACCAAATATACAATATATTAAATTTTGAGTGTCGAAATTAACTATGCCACAATTGAAAGTCTTAACAAGACTATTTTAGTTGCAATGGGACCAGAAAGTCAACTTTAGCCCTACAAGCCCATTTTACAAGGAATTTGTCATTTTTGCGTAAAATCTTCTCCTTTGCGTAAAACCTTTCCCTCCTACCTGTGTAGCGGTGCAACCAGCAGCTGTGGGCGAGTTCTGCGAAGAATTAAGAAATTAACTTGTGAGAAAAATGAGATCCAGCACTTATGTCTCGTTTGATTCGGGTATTAAAAAGTGAATGAGATTATTAATACTACTTTTTCAATAATACCTTATTTAGTTCGCACATATGTACTAAGATTATTAATACCGGGACTAACTTAATACCTGTATCAAAAGAGGCCTTAACGTTCTAATTTCGCTTAAGAGTGTTGTGTCAGACCTAAAAACCGAACGATCAAACCATACAAATCCGGTGATTCATTAAAAATCAAACTCAATTTTTTAAAAAAACAAATAAACCGAACCTAAACCGAATATATTTAATTCGAGTTTAGGGTATGCTAGTGAAAAACCGAACTGAACATAATTAATATATGACCTAAAAAGAATATAATTTCACTATATAAATCTTATGTTCTTAAAATTTACAAGTTATATTGAATAACTGACTCTTTGAATTATCATGAATATTGGGGCTATTGTAAATATAACAGTTAATATTTTTTCTTTCCAAAATATGTTGAAGCAAAATAAAGTTATTAATTTCAAACCAAAATAAGTCTCGCCTTATAACTTATTTTTTAAAATTTTTTTTACATAAAAACAGAATAAAATCGAATCAACAAATTTTGTTTGGGTATTGATTTGGAACACTTAATTAAAAATCAAATTGAACCAAATCCAACCAAACCAAAATTGAACTTTTAAATTTAATTTAATATTAGATCTCCAACCAAAAGCAAAAATTGGCGCATTTTCTGCCAACCGGAAGATGTATTATGCTAGAATATGGTACAAGAGATGTGACATACACTGTGCGCATTGTATCGGGAATCTTGCTGACACAATGAGACTCTACCACTCCACGGAATCAAACACATATATAGCTCTTCCATGGGGCTGTGGAGTCTCTCTGCCTTGACAATATTCCCTCTGCAACGCGCAAAGTGTGTAACATCTCTTGTACCATGTTCTAGCATAATACATCTTCCAGTTAGCAAAAAACCGTAGTAAGAGAGAGATGAGAGAGGGAAAGAAAAATGTAGTTTAGGCTCCGTTTGATTGCGAGGTGGAAAAGGAAAATAAATTTAATTAGTTTTGGTGAAAAGATGGAAAGTAAGTTGAGTGATAGAGGTGATATCCTCTTGATTTTTAAGTTTTTTCATGAAGAAATTTTCTTTGCTTGGTGGTGAGTAAAATTTTTTTACCAAAAATATTGAAAGATGGAGGATATATACTCATAAAATGAGTAACATCTCTCACCTTATTTTCTATCTTTTTACACAAACTAATTAAATTTATTTTCTTTTTCCATCTTTGCAATCAAACGGAGCCTTAAAGAGCGAAATTAGATTAAGCTAAATATTTCCAACAGAAATACACCTAGTACTCTTACAAGGACTGCTAATAAGGAATTGAGAGAATGTGTTACTAGATTGTGGGTGCCAAAGAGAGGGAACTACAAGTAATAAATTGAGAATTTTTTAACATTATTATTATTTATTTATTTATTTTGTGGCAGTGGGTCCCAGCAAGTAGTCAAATTATAACCAGGTAAAAAGAAGTGAAGATAGATAAGTGGGTTATACTCCGTTGGACTGGGCTGGGTTTTATATGTGTTGGGTTGGCTGAATTAATTAATTATTCCATCTTTCATACAACTAATGGATAAAAATAATTAAAAATTTTGGAGTGGGTTAGAGGCGCCCTTTTGGCCCAGCCCTAAGTTCCAGCCACGTGGAATGGGGTTTATTATTAGGTGGGGACATGTGTCCACCAATTTTTCTTACTCTTTTTATATTTACTATATATTGTCCGTACCTTACAATATGATGTAACATTTAAAAGTAGAGAATTTTTTTTTAGTTTTGACGGTAAAAAATTAACATTCGAAAAAGAATTAATAAATTGTTAAAATCAACAACTATTTTTAAATATTTTTGTATTTTTATTTGAAATTTAATGCTGAACTTACAAGAAATTGACCCACCTAATTAACTGAAAACTTTTAAAAAAAATCTGAAGCATTTTAAACCAATTAATTACAAAAAAGTATAAAACTCATATACATGCTTTCTTTAAAAAATTAAACAAAAAGGTATATTCTTCAAAGAGTAAACAACGAAAAAAAGTAGAGGAACGGAGATGGAACCTTAGTTGCCTGTTTCAATTACCATTTTATACCACTTGAACTATGATGCAAATCTTATTATTCGTAAATAGTTATTTATCTTTAGGATCAATAATCTCTTTTCAACTGTCAGGTTTTTAAAAATATTTGTTTACTTTTAAACGTTTCACCGTGCTGTCCGCCATGGGCAATACCTATTGTTAACATTAAAACCCATATATATTTAATATTCATTTTGAACCCAAATTTCATAAGTTTTTATTTAGTCTCAAATTTCAAATTTCAGATTTCAAGTTTTTATTTAGATTTTTTAATACACTGCATCTTAGAATTTTTTTTTTCATTTTGAACCTAACTTAGATTTTTTGAATTCAAATTTCAGAATTTTGAACCCAAAGTCCCCAAAACTATATTAGAATAAAAAAAAATTAAAACACACATACTCACGGGTGGATTTTTTCTTTTTTTTTTTTTTAACCCAAATTTGATAAGTTCTTATTTAGTTTCAAATTTCAGATTCCAAATTTTTATTTACTCCATTCACTGCATCTTAATTTTTTACATTTATATTTAATTTCACATTAAACTCAAGTTTTCAAAAAAAATAAATTATAACATTTATATGTGAAGTGAAATTCCATCTCATTAAAACCCATCTATATGTGGAGTCAAAATATTAATTTTAACCTCTATATGTATAGTGCACTTACGGTTTTTTTTTTTTCAATTTTTTTCCTCATGTTAACATTAACATGAGGAATATTACATGTGCACCCACTGTTGGATTTTTTCTAGGTTTTTTTAGTTTTTTTTAACCCAAATTTCAGACTTTTGAACCCAAAGTCCCCAAAACTATTATTATAATAAAAAAAATTAAAACATAAATACATGAAAAGAGAGAGAGAGAGAGAGAGAGAGAGTATTGAAGAAGAAAATTTTAAAACATATATGAATAGTAGCCTAAAACTATAGTAGAATAAAAAATGGTGGACAATATTAATTAAAGAATAATAAAACTCACATACATATATGAAAAAAATACATGGAATAACATACATACATACACTCTTCAAAAAATTAAATAAAAAAGTATATTATTCAAAAGAATAAACAACAAAAAAAGGTAGAGGATTGGAAGTCTTAATGAAAGAGAGTATTTTTTTTGTGAGAGAGAGAGAGAGAGTATTTAAAAAAAATGGTGAGAGGGAAAAATTTTGAAATTTGAAATTTGAAATTCAAATTGTATTTTGTTATTATTAAATTAAGGTGCAAAAAGATAAAGTAAATAAAATATGATTTGATTGGTTGATTTGATATTCTAAAAATACATTTAAGGGTTCCCATTTTATTTTTTTGAAATTTGTAAATAAATTTAGACCATTGATTAAATAAAGAAAAAATGTGTCTTATAATATAGATTTGTGAACACTTAATTTTAAAGTGTTTTCCTAATTTTTCATGAAATACTTATTAAAATAAATAAGTGGCCCAATAATTAGCGAAGAGTGACACACCTTGAACACCTTGAACAAATTAGTTACTTCATAAACATCCAAATATCACTATATGAAAATTAACAAATCAAAGTTACTTCAAGATCAAAGTGAAAGTGGAAGCATGAAGCTAAACAAGAGCAAAAGCAAGCAACTTTATTGCAGTAACTTAGAAAGTCACGTGCGAACTTTAAATTTCACTTTAGTTTTATAAAAGACCATAGTCTTAGAAAACATTTCCAATTAAGGGCAGTCAGACAAAGGTTTATTACCTGCGAGTTATTTGCATGTACCTTCTTTATTGCAATTCGCAGATTTGACTAATTTTTTGTAATTAATGGCATGCATTAATCAACCAAAATTTTGAATTTTGAATTCTAAAGTTGAATAGTATTTTTTAGAAAGACTGCAAATGTTCTTAAAAATTCAATTAGTTTCTTATATTTTAAGCTTTCTAATTTTTTGGGATTATATTACATGATATGGGATGATGTTGATTTTGGAAATAATAATATTATTATGTTCTCTTAATTTAATAGTATTTTTAAATAAGTATTATTTTTGTTGTTCGGGTGTGACATACAGTTACAATTGTGAATCCAAAACTTGTTTTCTTTATAAATACGCATGGACATAATTCATCGTTCTTATATCCCTTTCCAATCAAGTAGTCACTTAGAAAGGTATACAATATCCGCCTGGATTGTTTTAATCCGTAAAGTGAGCGTTTCAACATAATTGCAAACGCACTCCGTGGTTTAGAGTCACTTGACTTAGGTAACGTAAGGCTATCAGGCACTTTCATATATATCTCTGAATCAAGATCCCCATAGAGATATGCAGTAACCACATCCATGAGTTGCATTTCTAGTCCTTCGAAAACTACCTAGCTAACTAAGTAGTGGAGTGTTATAATGTTTAGGTAATTCCAGAGCGTCTGTGGGGAACCTTGCACCACAAGGTGAGCCTTTTACTTTAGAACTTTTTTTTCTCATTTACGCTTTATAGCAAATAATTTTTTATGTCCTACAGGCTTTACACTTGGCGCGGTTAGCACTACCGAATCAAATACCTGTCTCTTTGCCAGATAATCTAATTATATCTGGATTACTTATTTTCATTTAGGCCAATTTTGCCATTTGTTAACATTTTGCAACAGAGCGTGGTTCGACATCATCGTGCTTTTTGATCCTTGAGCAACAGTCTATCATTAATGTATATGGAGAATCTTTTCATTAACTCACATGCCATCCCTTAATTCATTGAGATTTATTTATTCTCTGAAATCATTTATAACTTCGGGCGTTCCCCAGTATTGATTCATGGACATAAGTATAATTAGAGATAATCTCATAAAAGAGGCTTTTACATTAATGATTAATTGATTAATTTGTGCCTTACTCCACCTCTTCTTTTGTGTGAGTGTTTGTCGAACCAAATGGCATCCTTTTATTCCTTTAAGGAGTCATGGCCTCAACCACACTTCCACTAAGTGTAGTTGCAGCGTCTCTTTATGTGACACTGTGCCCCTTGTTGGGGGACTTATAACCTTGCATGCATATTGCAGCTGGTATGTTTAATCTCGTCATTTTTCAATATCATTAAATGTATCAGGCATCGAATATGTTACATTTTAAAGACCGATTATGCTTTTTCACTTCACTGTACATTGTGATGTGCGTGGGGATCAAGATGAGACAACGTGGGGACCACGACAATTTCTGCCGTTCCCTTGAAAATTTATTTTCCTATCTTCCCCTAAAGACGGGAAGACTGTCTCATCAAAGTGACAATCTGCAATTCTTAGCAGTAAAGAGATCACCTGACAAGGATTCCAAATAGCGGATTATCGTTAAGAATTCATATCCAACGTTAATACTTAATTGTTTCAGCGAGCCCAGTTTGGTGCGCTGTGGGGGCGTAATCGGCACATATGAGTAAAATATCAGGCTAATATATAGTTACTAACTGATATGCATATAATAGTTGTCTAATATTGGACCTTGAAACAAATAAGTAAAGTTGCGTGCAATATTGCATAAATCCCGGGTATATATGGGCAATATAGTGTGCATAACCAATGCTTTATCTATCATCTATATCCTTTTGATGGTTGCTTTTATGAGACCTTTTTGCATATGCACATGGAGAACGAGATTCTTTACTTTGATTTTATGCAATGATCATCAAGTACTTTTGATGTAAACTCTTCAGCTTTATCTATTCTTATAGACATGATACAATAATCAGGGTGGTGAGCCCTTAAGCGTATAATATGTGCTAAGATGTTTGTAAATGCAGCATTTCTTATAGACAATTATTTGACATGTGACCAGAATGTCGAGTTATCCACCAGATCCATAAAGTACTTTGAATGGTTCCGCACTCTGAATGAATTTATTTACAAATATATATTGTAAGAATGGTATATTTTATTTTGTATCTTTAGCATAAGAAGGTCTCGATCCTATTTTTGCTAAAGGGAAGGCTTTGAAAAATGGGGTGTCGTTCTTTTGACATGGTCAATTAGGCATAATGGGAAGGCGGATATGGCTTCCAATACTTCAAAAATCAAGAATTACTTTTGAGCATTATTAGTATCAACACGTTGCAATGTGTTGAATTTTTATCCCATTTATTTGTCACTAAAAAAAGGAATATCCGTGTAAATACTTTAACACATGGATCATCATGACCAATGTGCACTAGGCAAGCTTGCCAAAGCCTGTATGAGTCTATATCCCACGGTACATTATTGGTGACATCATATGATTTGACAATCCTTATCTTAATGAGGTACATTCCACTAGAATAACTCATAAGTTTCTTTAAAATACGTTTCTTTGCACATTTGTTTAGAGGTAAAATAAATATATTTTTGTTCCATTTTTACATTTGGTTTTTGTATGATTACTATTGGTATGAATATTATTAACAAATTTCAGGTCGCTTTGGGTGCATATAGAGCGTATGTGACTTTAAACACCATTTTAGCAACAAAATGGTTGAGCAGTTCTTCGCTCTTATGATGATTTAATCATCATAGTTACATAGGTATTATAGGTTATTAATTGCATATTTCGTTGAATGACTATAGTGTTCCCACTATCAACCAATCATTAAAGTTATCATTGATTCATTTTTACAGTAATTTGCATGGCAGTTCTTGTATCAGTGCCCAGCAACTCCACACTTGTAACATGGCTCATCGCCAACTCTTTCCTTTTTGACTAGAGTATTTTTAGGTGTGTTTTTTAATCTTGTTTCCCTAACCACTAGGTCCACTAGCACCCTTTCTTCTCCATACTTTGGAAGAACCTCCACAACCTGTACCATGACTCTCACATCCATTTTCATGTTGTGCATTGTTTCCACGTGAGTATGGATTAGCACGTCCAGCCCTCTTTGCATTGGGGTTCTTTTCATTGTTCATTTTACCGTAATTGACCTTAGGAATTTTCCTTGTCTTGACGGGCCTGACATTGTTATTCAAAAGAACCTCATTATGCTTTTCAGCCATTTGCAGTAGGTTGATCAGCTTACTGAATGTTGTGATTCTTTTGTTATCATACTCGAGCCTATACTGGTTCCCTAGTATAAGCGCTGAAGTAGGAAAAATGAAAAGGGTCTTCTAAATCATATAATCTTTTGTGAGATCCTTTCCACAGAAGTTAAGACGTGCCTTTAGGCGCAACATATTCTTATTGAAGTCGTTAATTTTTTTAGAGTCAAGCAAGCAGATTTCATTCCACTGAACGGTTAATTTTGAGAGCAAAGTGTCAAGAATGTTCCCAAAATGTCCCTTAAGGGCATCCCATAATTCTTTAGGTGTCTTCAATTGAAGGTACTCCCAGTGTAGGCTGGGGTCAATATGTTTCCTTAGAAACAATAATGGATTTGCTTTTACCTTGTCAGACGGTCCGTTGTCTGTGGGGTTTTTCGGGTCTGTAAGCACTACAAGAAAAATGGGCTTTAGCAAGAAATATTTTTTGTCGCCATTGGCATCGTTTACTCGCTAAATATCATTTGCGAGAAAAAAATTTAGTCGGTTTGGTAGTCGCGACAGCCTCCTCGCTAATAGTTTTTCCCGAGTACAAATGTTTTTCTCGCTGAAACATGCATTGCAAGGAAATTATTTTATCGCAAAAAACGTAATATTTTCTCGGTAAAAGTTTTTTATATAATCAAATAATTCTATTCCGAGAAAATTATTTCTCGCCACAATCATATTTTTTGGTCGGAAAAAGATTTTGTGTTTCTAGTATAATAGTTTTTCCCAAGAACAAATAGTTTTCTCGCTAAAACATGTATTGCAAGGAAATTATTTTATCGCCAAAAATGTAATATTTTCTCGGTAAAAATCTTGTATATGGTTAAATAATTCTATCCTGAGAAAATTATTTCTCGCTAAAACCATATTTTTTTGTTGGCAATAGATTTTTGTTCTCGTATAACTCTTTTTAAGAGAAAATAATTTGTCGGCAGAAGTAAATAATTTTGTTGATGAAAGTGCCGTAAACTTTCTTGTAATCCTATTCCGAGAAAGAAATTTGTCGCAAAAAAGTAAATTTACTCCTCGGCAAAACTCTAATTGCTAGCAATCAATTTGTGGCCAAAACTAAACAATTTTATTTGCAAAATATTTATAACAAAAATTAGCCACTAAACCAATAATCAATCATCAATACAAACTAAAAGCACAAATTGGAAAATATAATTACATAATATTAAATGTCCCGGTTTTTATCTACCAAAAGACATCAAAAAATAATTAGTATCACCTAGTCCCGGATTTCATTTACCCTAGGACATCAAAAAATAATTATATGCTTTACCTAAGCACAGATTTTTATCTACACGGTAACATCAAAAGACAATGGTTAACTTTTACCTTGTCCCGGATTTTCATTTCTCCAAGGACATCAAAAAATAATGGTGTCCTATCACCTAATAATAATAGCATAGTATTTTCAATATCACACTCGTAGCAAAAGTACAAGAGATAAGCTGTATCAAGAGAGATCTAATATAATTAGTCATCGGCGAAAAGAGTTTCCAAATCTGGTATAGACTCCTGAAACTTCTTCAAAATAGCTTCTGTGCGTGCTTGCTTGGCTAAAAGTTGCGCATTTGTTTCATTGCAGCCAGAGACAAGCTCTGTCAAACGAAGCAACTTAGAGTTCAATTCCTCAGTCTCTGCTCTAGTAATCTCTCGGTTAAGCCTAGATGTAGAAGCCTCTTCTGACAGGGGACCGAAACCACGACCTTTAGCATACCTAGATTTCACCACAACCAACATATAAAATAATTATTATTCGTGAAATTTAAGTTTAAGTCCAATAAGAACACTAGTAAAGAAGAAAAAAATTCATGGAATCAATTTTATATGCAATATACTCCTTTATAACAATAATTATAATCGACTTGACTCCGTGGCCAATAAATTAAAAGAACTATGGCTACTTACAAAATAGAAGCATAGATAATGATGGATTTAGAAGATACATTATATGGTCAACTGGGCCAATGAGTGATTGCATTAATAAGAGCACCTCACATATGAATTATGAATACCCAGTTTTAAATTATCAATTATATAAATATGTAAGGGCAGCTCACATATGAATTATCAATTATATAAATATGTAAGGGCAGCTCACATATGAATTATCAATTATATAAATATGTAAGTACCATAATTGCTAAATGCATCTTTTAAAATTTAAGGGCAGTACGTAAATCATAAATTCGAACTCACATACCTAGATTTTTTTCCAAGCACCTTTCTACAAATTTCAGCTTCAGTCATTTCATTTCCCGGGATATTTTTCAGTTCAACCATTGTTTTCTACAAATAAAAAAGAACAATAACGGAATTAAACAAAATATTACCTATTATTTTCAAGTATTAAAGTGTGTTAATTTATTTTCTTTATTAAATTACTATAATACTTACATAGCGAAGTTGTGACACACCATCTACCCATCCCTGATCTTGATCGAAATGGGTATCAAGAAAGAGTTGAATGTCTCCCTTTGGCTCCTCAAGTGGTTCACCATTCTATTAGACAACATAAGTTAACATTAATGCATAAAGAAGTATTCAAATGTCTTATTTCATGGCCAAGGAAATATATAAACCATTACCTCATCCTCGTATCGATACTCCACAAATGGTTTTGATCCCCCACAATGGTTGAAAGGAAGCTTGGATCGATTATCACTACATTTTATAGATCGATTCTGCAACATGTGTCATTTTTATCACAATAAGCTACCTAAAAACAGCACTTAAATTGCCTTAAAAACTGCACACAAAAACAGCACTGAAATCGCCCTACAATCTGCAAAAAAAAAGGGCATAAAAACTGCACCAAAACTGCACTAAAATTGCCTTAAAAACTGAAAAAAAAAAACACTAAAATTTCCTTCCAATCTGCACAAAAACTACATTGAAACTGCACTAAAAGTGCAAAAAAAAGCACAAAAATTGCTTTAAAAACTGCACAAAAAAGCACTAAAATTGCCCTACAATTTGCACAAAAACTAAATTGAAACTGCAAAAAAAAAAAAGCACAAAAACTGCACTAAAATTTGCAATGAAACTGCACTAAATCTACTTACAAAATATCCATTAATATTAAACAATCCATAACAAACATTTAAAAGTTCATAAAGCTAATCTGTCAAAGGAGGCTGTTTTGGAGTTGGAAACTAAGGTGGATTTTAGTATCACTTTTCTATCACCATTATCCTAACAAACCTTACAATTATTCTACCGGAGCTTAACATTAATCCAAACGTAGATTCATTTCAGAAAAATTATAATTCAGAATTCACAGGGTGTACAAATTCTACAACCAAACACACCCTTAGTACTTTCTTCAAACACTTTACCTAGATTCGAGGTCGTCATCTTACAATTGATGATTAGAATGAAATTTTCACTTAGATACAAATTTACACTTCTAGAATTAATGTTAAGTGTTAAATTCCATAATATAACATGCCTATACTAATACAATAACACTCATGCGTAAAAAGCAATCTACCAAAACACCTTAAACTTCATGTACCTTAAAGCATCCACAAATGAGAAAATCTGGTATCAATTTTTAAATATTTATGTACCTTAAACTTCTCACTGGAAAAAAGTGTGCAAAGGTAATCCCAATCTTCTTGTGTAGTCCTTACATGTTTATTCTGGCGCGCCTCTTCAACAGTAATGAACTTTTTGAAATGTAAATGATATGTGTTTCTGTTATCATTGTATCGAGTAGACATTGTCTTGAGAATATACCTCTTAACCATTGTATCTGAAATATCCGCATCAAACTTTGTCTATGCACATGGGAAAAGTTAAAAGTATTATTATAACATACACGTAAATAATTTGAAAGGCTTAATTCTTTAAAGAAATCAGGCTTACCAAAACGCGCTCAATTAATATTCGCTTCTCAGATTCATGAATATTTTTCCAAGTCTCTACTTGGAGAGGCGCGTGATTTCGTACAACGATTCCAATCTCAGATGTGAATAACCCGCGATTTTGTCCTGATGGTCTGTTGTCTTCGAGGGCAAAGTTCACTTTAAGCTTAGACCCGGTTGCTCTAAAAATCCTCTCAGCTGCCAAGCCTTTTGAATGGCCACGAACCCTCTTGGGAGCACGAGTTGTTTCTGAAATTCAAGTGTGTGAAACATACAAAGGAGATTTAACTCAAATCATATCAACATGTTTAGCAAAAAAGAAGCGTACCATTAGTGTTAGATGCATTAGATGCTGGTTCAAGATTTGTCTGTGCATTGGAAGTACTTATTGCTTTCCCATTACCGCCTCTCCCTCTTCCTCTGCCAGGTGCCATATTAGGTAACTACAACAATCAATAAACGAACATGTTAAATAACTACAATATCAAATTTCACAAGTTGTGTTGTTGTAACTCCATAAGATAAAAAGTCATATCAGTTATACATAAATCCAAATATCATAGTTAACAAGTTGCATAACCATACATCTATTAGTAAAAAAAACATAATTCAAATAAATTGTTACACAAGCCTTGTCTTCTAGCACGAGAGAAAAGATTTAAATATTACACAAATATATAATCTCTAGTACGAAAGAAAAAAATAAGGACCAGAAGCATTTCAATCACTATCATCATCAATACTTTCTTGACTTTCTTCTCCATCACTACAATATTCTTCAAGTGTGTCATCTTCTTCATCGTAAATGAAATTATCATCCCCTTCATCATTAAGATCAAAAGCAGGAGCATTAATCTCTTCATTAGAATTTTCACCGGCTCTAACCAATTGTATTGCATCCAAATTTCCTTCTTGAACGATCCATTGTACATCAGAAGACTCGCCTTCTTGGTATGCCTCATCATTATTCCCATCAACAATATCCTCAATATTATCTTTCTCTATGACATCCCAAATGTGTCTATGTGTTACTTTCATTACTACTTTCCAATTATTTCATGCTTTGTAATCATCTAAATAAAACACTTGAGATGCTTGAGTTGCAAGAACAAAGGGATCATTTTTAAACCATGTGTTACTAACATTAATGGAAGTAAGGTGATAGTCCCTTTGTATTCTTTTCTTCTTTGGATTTGTGTCAAACCATTCGCATTCAAATATAATAACACGATACCCCATTATGTAAGTTAATTCAATGACACTACACAATCGTCCATAAAAATCAATTATTTCATCATCATATTCTCCGGGAACGACAACTCCACTGTTTTGAGTTATGCGATGATTATCACGTTCCTTGGTATGAAATCGAACGCCATTAACAACACAACCAGTATACTTGTTCACACGAGCATCGGGACCAGAAGCCAAAGAATAAATTTCATTTGTGGCACCTTGCGACCCCGCACAGCGCAAATTCCTCATCTATAATAAATAATGGTAATATTATTAATAGTTATCAATAAAAAAAATTAACTTTACTACTAATTTCAATCAACATTGTAAGCAAATGAAGAACATTAACTTACACGGCTTGAAAACCATTTTGGAAATTCTTGCTCTTGCCTTTGATACAGATTTGGACATTCCCTCTCTAACTCTATCAAATGTTCACTACATACAGAAAAAAATTTGGTTTTTTAATATAATATATAAGAGTGTTATTCAGGAGAGAGATTGTATCCAAAAACTCACTCGAAATACGGTTTTATCTCTTCACAATTGTGCAAGATGTACCAATGAATCTTGTCAATATCTTTTCTTGATAATTCAACGAGTTCTCTTCCACCAAAGGGACGTGCAATTTGGCAGAAAACGGATATTTTTCCTTTAGGCTGATCTTTGCTAGTGTCATTATTCCTATCTTCTCGGTTGAATCTGGTATCAATTCCATGAAGGTACATTGAACAAAAGGTTAATGCTTCATTAACAATGTACGTCTCTGCTATTGAACCTTCCGGTCGAGATTTTTGTTTCACGCTACCTTTTAATGTCCCCAAATTCCTATTGACAATAAATAATGTTATGTAGATGAAGTATTAGGAATATATTAATTAATTTTTTTATAAATTACCTCTCAAATGGATACATCCATCGAGTGTTCATGGGGCCCGCAAGAATAGCTTCACGTGGTAAATGGACTGCCAAATGCACCATAACATCAAAGAAAGCAGGCGGAAAAATTCTTTCAAGTTTACATAATATTAGGACAATCCCTTCCTCTAACTTCTCCAATTCTTTCACAACCAAAGTTTTTGCACATAATTGTAGAAAGAAGTTGGATAACTCAACCAATGCAGTACAAACATCCTTAGGCATGTAGGGACGTATTCCGAACGGAAGAAGTCGTTGTAACATAACATGACAATCATGAGTTTTCATTCCAGAAATCTTTCCATCTGTTATACTCACATTTCTAGATATATTAGCTGCATAGCCATCAGGAAACTTAACTGACTTCAAAAAAGAACAAAACTCCTTCCTCTCATTCGGTGCCAACGTATAAGATGCACGAGGCTTTAACCATTTGTTGCCATGCTCTTTCAAGTGTAATTCTTTTCTTATATTCATATTAGCCAGATCTAATCGAGCCTTATCCGTGTCCTTATTTTTTCTTTCAATACCCATCAAAGTCCCAACCACGTTATCAGTGATATTCTTCTCAATATGCATTACATCAAGATTATGCCTTAGCTTCAACTTTGACCAATACTCCAACTCGAAGAAAATACTTTTCTTTGTCCAATTCAATTCCTCAGGTGTACGCTTTCTTTTCCTATCCGTATTATTTGGGTTCTTACCAGGTTTTGATTCTTTGACAAGGTTTAATTGTTGTAAGATATCCTCCCCAGAAAACTCCTTTATTCGAAATCTCAACTCATGCTTTCCATTGTGCAATCTACTCTTTCGCCAAGAATGGGTCAAAGGTAAGTATCGGCGATGGCCCATATAACATATTTTGCTTTTTAGTGGTTCTGACAAAGTATCTTCATTACATATTGGGCATGCTTTATATCCTTTTGTGCTCCAACCTGATAAGCTTCCATATGCTGGAAAGTCATTAATAGTCCACAACACAGATGCATGTAAAGTAAAGTTTTCCTCACTAAAAGCATCCCAAGTTTGTACACCAATCTCCCACAACTCTTTCAACTCATCTACCAAGGGTCGTAAATAGATATCCATATCCTTCCCTGGCGCTTGGGGACCAGGAATTAACAATGTCATCATAAAGAATTGTTCTTTCATACACTTCCATGGCGGCATATTATAAGGCACAAGAACAACAGGCCACATACTGTACGAGTTACTCATGTTCCCAAATGGATTAAAGCCATATGATGCAAGACCTAGCTTGACATTACGAGGATCTTGGGCGAACCAAGGGTATTGATGGTCAAAATCTTTCCATGCTGAACCGTCAGCTGGATGCCTTAGAACACCCTCAGTATCAACACGTTTCTCCTTGTGCCATCTCATATCAGCTGCTGTGTGCCTTGACATAAATAATCTCTGCAACCTTGGCTTTAGAGGGAAGTAACGCAAAACTTTATGGGGTATGTTTTTTGCCCTTCGTGTCATCATATTTGAACCTAGGCTCGTTACACTCAGGGCATTTATCAGCGTCTAAATTCTCTTTCCAAAACAATGCACAATCATACTTGCATGCGTGGATTGATTCGTACCCTAAACCAAAGTCTCGCATCTTCTTCTTTGCATCATAATGTGACACTGGAATGTTTGATCCCTCGGGAAAGGCATCTTTCAACAATTGGAGCAACATATTAAATGATTTATTGCTCCAACGATTAAGAACCTTCACATGCATCAATTTTATAAGGAATTGGAATGAACTAAGTTTCTTAGAACCTGGATAGAGCTCTTCCTCAAGTCCACTAAATAGATTATCAAACTTTTCATGACCAGTTTGCTCAGGGAAATTATTTGGGCCAAAGGCATCTGTAAACATCCCAATCATATCATCATCCTCTTCTTCGATTTCTACATCTTCTTGAGGGTTTGCATTTGAAAAATTACGCCCTACGAATGTGGATGATAGTCCCCGTACCACTAAATGTTTTCCTATAGTTGCTAAATTATGGAGATGTGTTTCTTGACAGTCTCGACATGGACATTTAATCCTATCTCTACCATTCAAGTTATGTTTTTGGGCCTCAATGAATGCCTTAACACCGTCTCTATACTCCTTGGACAACCTATTGCGCACACCTATCCAACTATTATCCATGATCAACTTCCTGCCTACATCAAATACACATGTTTATTTTCGGGCAAAATATTACATGCAATCTTCACTATGTAGGTACAATTTCAGTTTTATGTTTTTTTCCTTTTGTTAAATTATTTGTTATGAATAGTTTTAATAATAAAAGATAAAATATTGTTTAAATATTCTTTATGTAATCACGTAAAATGGACCTGAATTTGTGATATATATTATATGTATGAAATTATTTGATATAGATTTTAATATTAGTGTGATGTATATATATAGAGACAATATCCTTCTTTTAAGGAGCAATATAACAAAAATATCAAGTTACATAGTGACAATGAATGGGGAAAAAAGTGGGGCACTTACTTGGGTAGCAACAATATTCAGCAAAGTTCCAAACAATCACATACTAGTGAGAAATCCAGAAGTATTCTACACCTGAAAACCATAACTGAACAATCTATCTCATTTTAATAGACAAATATATATATAGGAAAATTTTCAGGTACAGATTTCTGGACATATAAACCAATTTGAGAAGGCAAATGGGTGCATTTTTTCATGAAACTTAATAGAAATGATATTCATGATGTGTATAGATAATCTTCACCAAATTACATTAAAAAATTCAATTGAAAAATGGGTTTACTAGAATATTTAAATATATATGCCCAAAAACAAGCATATATATATCAATTTGTACTTAACCCATTTCCTAGTAGAATTTTTTGATGAAATTTGGTGGATATGATCTAAACATCCTGGAGATCATCTCCACTAAGTTTTATCAAAAAATGCATCAATTTGTCCACTCAAATTGGCCAATTTGTATGGCTGTCCGTTAACAGTAATTTGCTGGTGAAATGCATTTATATGTATATATATATATAGAGTGGAGTCAAACAACACCCTTAGGTAATTGTATATATAAAATATAGTACTCAGATTTTCTATTTGAAATTTATTTGAATTAATTTAGATACAAGTATCAAATGAGATGTGAAATCAAACATCCCCGAAAAGATAAATTTAGATTCATATTTTAGATGTGAAATCAAATGGCCGGAATTGGCTCCTCTATAGTCTCATTAATTCACTGCATGTGAAGTTTGTAAAATCTTAACCCTCACTTATAAATAGGTGGCCAAGACGTTGCCAGGTTATCAATTTATACAAAAGCATTCTAAACGACACCGCTGGCAAAACCGAGAAGTTAACGGTGTAGACTTTTTTCTGTTCAATTCCTTGAGTAATATAAATCTAATAATGAATTATGATACAAATTTTAAGATTTTTCATAACTATTTCGATGATATTAATTTCCATATATCACTGATTAAAAATTTGCATACAAACACACACACATATATCAATTTGGTGAAATAATCCATCAGTTTCTATTGAAGTTCTTGAGTTTCTTACAATATATATGTATATATACCATTTTGTTTAACTTTTTAATATATTCATTTAAAAATAATTAAATTTTGACCAATGATGCTTGTATATTCTCTGCTCTATTTTTAACAGAATAGTCCAACTGAATTAACTTAAAAAAGGAAAAAGAAAATAAAAGAAAAAGGCATTTCATCTAGTGCAGTTCTGTCAAAAGAGGAAAAAAGACACATGCTTTGTACAAAATCCCCAAATCATACCGACAATATGCATGTTCTTGCAATCAAGATGCACTGTTTTCTTAACAAATTAATCGCACTAAATTCCACAAAGTACAACACGTGCACAATAGAATAGCCTAAAACATAAAATTGCAAGTTCAAATATTTACGATAAAACATACACCAAAATAAGAAAATATATTTCAGATTACTAGATCTGTGCATAGTTAAATGCTTTTAGCCACGGATAAGACAAAGTAGGAGAAGTAAATGGATGAATATAACCAAAATATCAAGTTACAGAGTGACAATGAATAGAAAAAAAATGAGCCACTTACTTGGGGAGCAACAATATTCAGCAAAGCTCCAAACAATCACATACTAGTGCAAAATCCTGAAGTATTCTAGACCTGAAAACCATAAATGAATCAATCTCACTGTAATAGACAAATATTTGTATATAAAGGGAAAATTTCAAGTACATATTGCCTTACAGATAGACCAATTTAAGGGGGGAAATGGATACATTTTTTTATGAAACTTGGTATATATGATCTACATGACGTGTAGATCATCTCCACCAAATTTCATCAAAAAATTCAACCGGGAAGTGGGTTAACTATAAGATTGAAATATATATGCCCAGAGATGCGCACATATATATCAATTTGTAGTTAGCCCACTTACCGATTGAATTTTTTGATGAAATTTGGTGGAGATGATATACACAACATGGAGATCATCTCCACCAAGTTTCATCAAAAACTGAACCTATTTGATCCCTCAAATTGGCTACTCTGTATGGCTGTCTGTGAACAGTAATTTGCAGGTAAAATGCACTGATATATATAGTGGAGTCAAATATAGCACACACACACACACACACACATATATATATATATATTCATTTGGAGACATAATCCATCCGTTTCTCTAGAAGCTCTTAAGTTTCTTACAATATATATGTATATATACCATTTTGTTTTACTTTTTAATAGATTCATTTAGAAAGAATTAAATTTTGATAAGTGATGCTTGTCTATTCTCTACTCTAGTTTTAACATAATAGTCTAATTGAATTAACCCAAAAAGGGAAAAATGAAAGAAAAGAAAAAAGCACAAATTTCATCTTGTACTGATCTGTCAAAAGAGAAAAAAAAAGACACATGCTTTGTAAAAAATTCCCAAATCATACCCACAATATGTACGCTCTTTCAATCAATGCATTATTTTCTTAACAAATTAATCGCACTGCAAACCACAAAATACAACACGTACACAATATAATACCCTAAAACATAAAATTGTAAGTTCAAACATGTACAATAAAACATACCACAAAATAAGAAAATATATTTCAGATTACTAGATTTAAGCATAATCAAGGGCTTCTAGCCACGGATGAGACGAAGGAGAACAAGTAAATGGATGAATATAAAACCAAAAAATGGCAAATTGGGGAAGAAAATAAATAAGATTACCTTGAGTTAGTAGAAGCACGGAAGTCTGAAATATGGTATGGGGTTCTGATTTCCGAAGATGGATAGAAGCCTGATTGAAATATGGTTTTACCTTTTCGAGTAATTAAATAGAGATCGATATGGACAACTACCAACAATGGAGGTAGAGAGAGAAGAGCTAAGGTTTGCAGCGGTGAGGGTTATGTAAGAGAGAGGCCATGCGTGCGACGTGCTGAGAGTGGAATAGAGAGTTAAAGGCGGATGGAACAGGAAGGGTTTTGTGGGGCTGCGTTGTTGTTGTCTGAGATATGGAGATAAAGTGAAATAAGGAAAGTGAGTGGAGAAGATGTAATGCCCTAGCACAAAACGATGTCATTTTGTGCTAGTTTAATTATAATTTACTGAAAATTAGAATAAAACAAAAAAAAAAGCCGGGAAATTTTTGCGCTAAAAATAGCAACAAAAAAATTTCTCGTAAATATTCAATAGCGAGAATATCTTAATTGCTCGGTAAAACTTTTGCTTTTTTAATACCTTTTTATTTTTATTTTTTCGACAAACTTTAAAATTACTCGCTAAAAGTAGCAAAGTCCAACTTTTCAGCGAGAAAAAAAAAATTGGTTGGAAGCTTGTCGCTACAAGTGACATGTACCGAGTAAATTGTAGTTGTCGTAAAACAATTGATCGCTAAAGCCCATTTTTGTTGTAGTGAAGTCTGGCAGAGTATTCTTTAGTCACAAAGGCGGTTTCTACATCAAAAACCTACTGATGGTACTCAAGTCATTCTGAGTTCAAAATGTCAAATTCAGGTCGAGTTGGGTCGGGCATCTTAATAAATAATAAAGAATATATTACACAGTTATAAGTACATCTATGTTAGTTATTTTTCAGGAATATGAATTAGATTTTAAAATCAAGATCTATAATGGTCACATTTTTCGATATTATATGAAAATACTTTATCATAATAATTATAATGCGCATGAACTTTCATCACCATGGCAACTTTTGGATTTTCGACATACTAAATAAAACAATTAAGAATATACGTAATATTCTACTTTTCTTAGCCGGTTGATTTACCACAACTATAACAATTATAAATTTAATTAGTCCATTCCAAATATAGCATGCATAATATTGTATAAATTTTGGCTATAGAGTGGTCAGTAAATGGGGGTGGAATTCAAAACCACATTAAATCAAACTGCTCTTTTGCATTAGAAACAAATTCACATATATATATATATATATTAAATCCTTAACTATATATATATACACAAAGGAGGTTTCACATTTACATAAACTATACATATATATACAATCTATATATAATTCATGTAGATGAATTTCAAGGATAGATTTATAAAATTTGGTTCACATATATATATATATATACATGGATTCTATAGGGCATAATTGGTAATTAAAACAAAAAATAGTTTTTAAAATAAAACATAAATTTAATTAATATAAAAACTGTTTTTAATATAAAACAATATTTAATTAAAATAAAAACTATTTTTAATATAAAACAGAAATTTAATTAAAATAACAATTGTTTTTAATAAAAAACAGAAATTGAATTAAAATAATTTTTTTTTAATATAAAACAGATATTTAATTAAAATAAAAACAGTTTTTAATATAAAACAAATATTTAATTAAAATAAAAACAGTTTTTAATATAAAACAGATATTTAATTAAAATAAAAACTATTTTTAATATAAAACAAAAATTTAATGAGGCAATTAGGTATAAGGCCTTATTATAATAATAACACAATAATAAAGGCCAATTACAAATTAGCATTACAAATTAAGGACATTATATTAAAAAGACATTAACACCCCTTCCTTATTTAACTAATAACACACTTAACCTAATATATATATATATATATATAACTTTAAACTTATTCAACGATCGATCAAAATAGTTGCAACCAAAATCCCAATAAAAAAATACCAAAGCACACAACGATCGATCATCACAACTACAGACATGAATCAAGAGATCGTTCCAATAATCAATTCTGATTCATTATCTAGGTATTTTTTTCAAAAAAACGCATATATATTGCTTCCATTCATCATTAATACACTTGTTCCATCGTGAAATACACATTATATTGCTTCCATTAATCATATTTCTTAGTCTGAATCAATTAAAAATATTCATAGCAGCTCTTAATTTGTTTTCTCACCGTCACATTACTTTTCAATGTGTAGCAGTTTCTCGTGCTGCTAAATAGCTTTTAGAAATATAAAATCGCTTGTTATTGTGTTGAAATCTCGTACTAAATCGCTTTTAAATCTTCTAGTAATGTGAACTCACAGAGGGTGCTAAATGCATTTAGCACCTTCTTGTATGTTGCCAAATGTGCTGAATGGGGGGTGCTAAATGCATTTAGCACATTTTGAAATGTTTCCTAATGTGATAACATCTGGTGCTAAATGTCATTTAGCACTTTATCCTTTTTGTTGCCAAATGTGATGACAGGGGGTGCTAAATGCATTTAGCACCTTGTGTTTTTTTGTCAAATGTCATAACAGGTGGTGCTAAATGGCATTTAGCACCTTCTATTTTCTTTTCAACAGTAATAAATGAGGGTGCTAAATGCATTTAGCACCTTCTATTTTCTTTTCAATAGTGCTGAATGGGGGTGCTAAATGCATTTAGCACCTTCTGGTTTGTTGTCAAATGTGATAACGTGTGCTGCTAAATAGCACTTAGCACCTACTGGTTGTTGTCCAAGGGGTCTTAAATGGCATTTAGCACCTTAGCACCTCTGATTTTATAATTAAATGTGATGACAGGGGGCGCTAAATACATTTAGCACCTTGTGGTTTGTTGTCAAATGTGATAACAGGTGGTGCTAAATAGCATTTAGGACCTACTGGTTACTATTCAGAGGGTGCTAAATGCATTTAGCACCTTCTATTTTCTTTTCAATAGTGCTGAATGGGGGTGCTAAATGCATTTAGCACCTTCTGGTTTTTGGTGAAATCTACTATAATCCAGTGCTAACTGACTTTTAGAACCATTATATTACTTCTCACTATGTTTACAATAAGTGCTAAATGACTTTTGTAGAAATATTGACAGAGGAATTTTGGGCAAAGTGCATTACAATGATTCTAGTTTTGGATTCCAAGTGACTCTAGGTTTATCACTAGATGTATTAAAGAGGTCAATATGCCAAAGGTGGTTTGATATAAATCCATTACATTTGGACCTAGTCATCTTTCATGATGGAAAGGGGTATGTTCTCGATAGTAATGAATCTATACAATACATGGTTTGATTTGCAGCTGTTTAAAATGTAGATATCATAGATATAGTTGCAAGGAGAAGTGATGGTCCTAGATCCTTGGTTTTTGACAATAACTCTACTACTAGCTCCTCCAATTGTGGGACTTTAGAGAGCGAGGCTGAATCACATACTCAGCCACGCCAATCTAATGCTTGGGAAAATTGTATTATTGGTGTTGGACAGAGATTCCCAGGTGGTGCAGATGAGTTCCAAACAAGTTTAAAAAAATATGCCATTCACAAGGGGTTCAAGTTTGAATATAAAAAAAATTCTAGTGATCGGATTACGGTTGTTTGTAGTAGGCAAAAAGATAAGGGGTGCACGTGGAGAATACATGCTTCTCCAAAGTTCAAGCTTGCTAAGTTCTTTGAAATAAGAAAAATGGTGGGCGAGCATACGTGTGGAATTACTTTCAAGGATTTAAGGAACCCACAAATGACAAGCCAGGTTGTCAAGTCAACTGTTTTAGATTTGATTCGGGAGAAACCTCTCACAAAACTATCAGACATCATAGATTACTTTAGACGCGAGTTTGGTGTTACCTTGAGCTACTACTTCGCTTACACCGGTAAGACCCACGCGATCAAGGAAGTCCACGGTGACGATTATGCATTATATCAACAATTAGCATCCTACACTAATAGTATAAGGGAATCAAATCCGGGAAGTTACGTAGTTCTCGAAGTTGACGAACACACTAGAAAGTTTCAAAGAGTTTTCATAGCATACGAAGCTTGTATATACGGATTCAACTTTTGTCGAGCTTTAATAGCTTTGGATGGTTGCCATCTTAAGGCAAAATATAAAGGTTTCATGCTCTCTACAACTGCAACTAATGGTGATGGAGGTAACTTCACCAATTATTATTTTTCATTTTCTATCCCATTGTAGCATAGTTGGTGCTAAAAAGTGTGGAGCACCATAGTTGTGTATCAACAATGCTTCTAAAAAGGGTTTAGCACCCCAGTATGTGCAAATTAGCTGGGTGATAAATAGATTTAGCACCTTCTGGTTTTTTGTAATGTGTGCTGACAGGGTGCTAAATGCAATTAGCACATTCTTGTTTGTTGTAAACTGTGCTGACAGGTGGTGCTAAATGCATTTAGCACCTTCTTGTTTGCTGTAAAGTGTGCTCACAGGGGGTGCTAAATTCATTTAGCATCTTCTAGTTTGCTGTAAAGTGTGCTCACAGGTGGTGCTAAATGCATTTAGCATCTTCTTGTTTGCTGTAAAAGTGTGCTGACAGGGGGTGCTAAATGCATTTAGCACTTTCTGGTTTGCTGCAAAGTGTGCTCACAGGGGGTGCTAAATGCATTTAGCACTTTCCGTAAAACTGTGCTGACAGGGGATGCTAAATAAATTTAGCACCTTTTAATACCTTATGTCTGTTGACCACAATGGTCGTGAAAACGTTTAGCACGACTGCTGTTCTTACTCGATTGTATTATTTATAGGTATGTTCCCGTTGGTAATGGCTGTTGTTGACTCAGAAAATGTTGCTAATTGGGAATGGTTCTTAAACCATCTGAAGGTTATTGTCGGAACATTTAGACAAATAACGTTTATTTCTGACCGACATGTTGGCTTGAAAAATGGAATTCCTAAAGTATTCAATGATTCATTCCATGCTTATTGCCTTTTTCACTTGAAAAAGAACTTTATATCAGCACTTCCCAAAAGCTTTAGGAAAAAGAAATTAGCAGTGCAATTATTCTCGAGTTGTGCAAATGCTCGTACGGTTGATGAGTATATGGAGCATTATCGAGACCTTGGCATCCTTGCAGGCGAAACAATGAATAAATTCTTAGAAAGTGCGCCCGTTAAACGTTGGGTAAATGCATTCTTCCCGGGGAGAAGGTATGGTGTTATGACTTCAAATATGGCTGAAAGCTATAACTCCTGGATTATAAATAAACGTAATCTGCCAATTACAACAATGCTAGACCAAATGCGGGTGAAGGTAATGAAACAAATGTCAGATAGGAGAGAGGCGTCGAGGAGTTGGAGAAATGAATTGTGTCCGTCTGTTGAAAACAAGCTGGAAGATAAGGTCACCGAGAGTTCCTCATGGACGGTGACTAAATTTGACGATACGTTGTATGAAGTTAGAGAGCAAAAGACTTGCCGCGTAGATCTTCAAAGATGGCACTGCGGCTGCAATTCCTGGTACATTGATGGTTTCCCGAGTTCACATGTTGTTTTGAGCATACTCGCGGATAATAAAAATATTTACGAGTACATTGATTCGTGCTTCTTAGCAGTAAACTATAAGAGCTCCTACTCGAAACCAATTTATCTAGTCCCAACTTCTAGTCCGAGTGCTAATGTATTGGCAAATGTAACTGAGATATTAGCTCCACATTGCAACACACAGCCTGGTCGACCAAAAAAGAATCGATTCGACACAAACACTTCAAGTACGAGGAAGAAACGGAAGTGTGGAAGGTGCAACAAGTATGTTTATCACAACAATAAATCATGCACCGAGCCAATTGCTTAGAAATAGTGCGGAACGTACATACATAGATATTTGATTTTATATTCATACAGATACCTTACAGAAAAATTATTCATTGCAACTAGTCCTGTTCTAACAATTTATATTTTCTCTTATAACATGTCCTCAAATTGTTTAAACACCTTTTGATTGATAATGATTATTTTGTGAACATGGTTTAATGTGTTATCTTATATTCAGAAAATGTTGCTAAAATATCTTTTAGCACCCCCCCAGAATACTTCTTCCTCTGTGTTCATGGATTTTTTTGTGATGTGTGTTGACAAGGGGTGCTAAATGCATTTAGCACCCCCCGGATTTTTGTAATGTGTGTTGACAAAACGTGCTAAATGCATTTAGCACCACAACAATTTTTATGATGTGTATTGAGAAGTGGTGCTAAATCCATTTAGCACCTCTTGGATTTTTGTAATGTGTTATCACATGGTTTGCTAAATGAATTTAGAACTCCCTGGATTTTTTTTGATGTGTGTTGACAAGAGCTGCTACATGCACTTTTAAGCAGCTCCAGGATTTTTATAATGTGTGCTCACATGGGATTCAACATGTTAAACAAGTGGTACTCAAAAAAGACTTTTAATGTAAAGAAAATCTAACAACAACGTTTACAAAAATCACTACCCATCAAATTCCTTCACATTTTCCACTATATAAATATATTGACATTCACATCTATGTACATGATGTTGTAATGTGCATTTAGCACCTCCTGGATTGGGGTGCTAAATGCATTTAGCACCTACTGAATTTTTGTGATGTGTGCTCACAGAGGATTCAACATATTAAACAAGTGGTCCTGTAAAAAGAAATCTCACAACAATGGTTAGAAAAAGCACTAGTCATCAAAATTCTTTCACATTTTTCAATATACAAATATATCAAATATTCACAGCTATCATTACAAAAATACTTACAAAAATAACTATTCATCAAATTCATTAAATTCGTCTGCATTTTCAACTACAAATGTTACAGCATCATCAATAATCGAATTAACACTATCACCACAACCACCGCCTTTATTCGCAGATTTATCATTAACTCCCTCCTCAGCAAGTTCATTGGGAACTCCTTATACTTCAGGTTCCCAGCTATGATCCTCATCAGTCAACAACATATGAGTAATTTTTGCACGCTTCATCTGCATCAACTTTATATCCATAGCTTTTGGAACTTCTTCACCGCGAAGAAGTCTTTCAATAAATTCACGCACAAATAGTGCACAATCAGGACTGCAAACAACATAAAAACAGAGGAACAAAAAATATATAAGTCCAAGGAGTAAACAATGTTATAGCACCATTTATCACAAAAGGATGCTAAATGCACTTAGCACCTTCAGGTATTGCTGTCAAAATGTGATGACAGGGGGTGCTAAATGCAATTAGCACCTTATGGTTTGCTGTCAAATGTGATGACAGGGGTGCTAAATGCACTTAGCACCTTCAGGTATTGCTGTCAAAATGTGATGACAGGGGGTGCTAAATGCACTTAGCACCTTATGGTTTGCTATCAAATGTGATGACAAGGATGCTAAATGCACTTAGCACCTTCTGGTATTGCTTTTGGTATTGCTGTCAAATGTGATGACAGGGAGTGCTAAATGCATTTAGCACCCATGTACACTTTGATACTACATATCTTGAAGGTGCTAAACTGATTTAACACCAATAGTCCACCATAAAAACAAAAAAGTGGTTTTTTTGACATTGGAAAGTACTTACTCTTCTCCTTGCTGCACACACTCTGCCCTAATCACCTTTGTATCCTTGAGTTTCAAATCACCCCGATCCTTCAAACGCTTCATTACAGCTTTCTTCTACACATATCAAATAAAAAAAATATTAGAATCATTACTGCGAACACTAAGAGTAATGAAAAGGTTTTCAAAAAAATACCATCTGTACGGCCTCCTCGTAATAATGATCCTCCAATTTCTTTGATTGTTTTGCTCTTCTTCTTGGCAGCATTGTGTTGTAATGAACCCAACGTAAACTGGATAGATTAAAAACAAGAAGTGTCCAATGATAACCACCACTATCGCCAAGAGACCTCCCGTGGTTCATAGGAAACATAAGATATTTAGTTTCCACGGGCATTTTAATTATCTCATCCTCAAGACAATCCTTAATAAAGATTGGAATCCCATCCCGTACACCTTGCTGCATATTAAAAAAAAATTATATATTTAGCATCCAACACAACAGAAAAAACCATTCAAAGTTACATGATATAAAAGATAAAGTATTACCCAAGCAGAAAAAGAAAAAATGACACTATCTCTTTGTTGCATATCTTTTGATATGTACTTGACATACCAATCAATGATCGGCATTCATAGAGAGCACAGTTAGTAAAAGTACTCTTAGATTTATACAATTCTATCACTTTATAAAATAGATAAACCATAACTTTAAAGTTATTATAACAATACCTGCCCATCAACAAAATGATTGCACATCAGATCTTGAAGAAGATAGCCCGATATGAAAATTGACATATTGTAACTTCTCCAAGCCATGGTACTGTCCCAGTAAAAGTACAAATAAAAAATTCAGCACAACAATGCAAATGCTGAAAGGAGGTGCTAAATACAATTAGCACCCTCTGGTTTATTGTGATGTGATGACAGGAAGGTGCTAAATGCATTTAGCACATTCTGGTTTGTTGTCAAATGTGATGACAGGGGGTGCTAAATGCATTTAGCACCTTCTGGTATTTGTTTGTCAAAATGTGATGACAGGGGGTGCTAAATGCATTTAGTACCCCCTGGTTTATTGTGATGTGATGACAGGGGGTGCTAAATGCATTTAGCACCTTCTGGTTTGCTGTCAAGTGTGATGACAGGGGTGCTAAATGCATTTAACACCAACTTTCTTTCTTTTATAACAAGTAGAAAATAAAATACATTGAAATTAAAAATAATACATACGATTTATTTGCATTCTTGAAAAACTTCTCAACGATTTCCCTTTCATTATCATCAAGATAAACCAATCTATCTTTCCTTTTAGATAGCGGTAGAAATTTTCCCGCAACTTCATCATCTCCAATTGCCAAGTCATCAACATCGATGACTTTTTCTTCAATTGCTGCGGGTGCAGCTTCTTCAGCTACCTTTCCAAAATTTTCCTTCAGGGAATCATCTTCCTTTGTTGATCCCCGACTCAAGTCAATGTTCAAATCAAAACTTGGGAGGTCACCCTCCTTCTTTCCTTTACCTTTAACCTCTGGAGTCTTTTTCACCATCTCTTTCTCATCATCAACCCCAACATCTTTTGGAAAATCCTTTGCAGAATCTTTCTCCACAAACACGTCCTACTTTGGTTCACCTCCTTTCTTATTCTTCCTCCTCTTATTCTTGTTTCCTTCATCCTTCTTTCCTCCCTCATCCTCATTTCTTTTCTTCCTCTTTAAATAGTAATATTCATAATTACTATCCAACTTAACCTTCCTCGGTTTTGCTTTAAGTCTTATTATAATCGATCTCACCTTTTTTTTCTTCACCTTTCTCCTCTTCCCTTATAGTTTGTTCTTTCAATGGTGTCTCAAATTGCAAGTCTCCCCGTACACCAGAACAAACAAGATCAACATATGAATCAGGGTCGTCTTCTTCTGGTTTATCACAAAAAACAAACTCTGGATCAATAAAATCTTTGCGTTTGCTCAGTTTGAGCATCATTTCAAGCTCCGCGACCCTCTTTTTCAGATCTTTAATTTCATTGTCTTTGTCGTCATCTTTCCCAGCAGCTTCCTTCACCAATTCTGCTTCGAGTGTGTGCCACTCTATGGCTTTCATGTCCTTACCTGCCTTATCCGCATAATGCGGACTCAACAACACTTCCTCCTCCGCAGAAATGTTACCTATTTCTTTGGATACTTGGATTATAAAAGAAAAATAATGTTAAAAAAGATAAAAATTAATCATAAGACCATATAAAAATTTTGTTTTTATTACCTTTGATGCATCCAAATCTGTAGGCTTCGATTCATAAAGAATACGCCTCAAGATGTTTATGTTCCATCGAACAAACCTTGGCGTATTATCACTATGCCCATCATACGGTTGAACACCATTGTAGTGTTCACAAAACCAATACTGCAATTATAGAAAATCATGACTTTAAAAACAAAAATACTCATAAAAACCCACAACATCATATATCTTAATTTACAAGTATATCCCTCTTATTAAACATATTTATATTTTTGTCCTAGTATGAGACTGCGTATTAAAAACTATGATGTCAAGTCCTGCAATAATTATAATACAATATGATTTAGCACCATTTTATGCATGAAAAGAATAACTAAATAACATAGTGCTAAATGCATTTAGCTAGCACCCCATATCCACACACATCACAACAAAACAGGAGGTGCTAAATGCATTTTAGCATCCCATGTGAACACACATTACAACAAAACAGAGGGTGCTAAATGCATTTAGCACCCCTGCCAGGACATTAGACAAAAAAAAGAAGGTGTTAAATGCATTTAGCACCCCCTGCCAGGACATTTGACAAAAAAAGAATGTGCTAAATGCATTTAGCACCCCATGTGAACACACATCACAACAAAACAGGAGTTGCTAAATGCATTTAGCACCCAATGTGAGCACATGTCACAACAAACCAAGAGGTGCTAAATGCATTGAGCACCCCCTTTCAACATTTCAACTGTTGTGCTGAATTTTTTATTTGTATTTTATTGGGATAGCACCATTGCTTGGAGAAGTTATAATATGTCAATTTCATGAGGTGCAACTATATCAGAAACATTGAATAATTAATCACAAAAATTAATTATTAAAATATAATTAAAAACAAGAAATAAAATTTAAGGAACTTACAAGCAATTGAATAACACACCCGGAAGTCTGGATGGGATCTTTGTAATTTTTCTTAACCATTTTCATTAAATGATCATGTATAATGGTAGCCCACTGGAAATCAGCTACCTTATCCAAATCTTCAACACAGGGCACAAAACTTAAAGCAAGTGCCCTATTTGAGTTAGCAAAAAAAACAGTTGCTAACAAGTAGAGTATAAGGCACCGTGCAAAATCCTCCTCGGCGCCGTCTTCCAAAACAGTGCTCCATACAGCAGATAGAACACTCGAAACTTTCAACGACGACTCGCCTTTGAATCGCCTCTGCATAAATTCTGAACCACACACGGATTCAGACGAGCGTGGCATAATCTTACTGCCATGCTTCGGCAGTCCAAAAGTAACGGAAACGTCATCAGGAGTCAACTTAACTACCTCCCCAGCAATCAAAAAAGCAGAATGCTTCTCTGAATAGGCAGAAATAATTTTCTTGCCTACTTGATCAATCATTCCGATATGATCTGAAATGATTTTATCATCAAAAATTGCCTTAAACATAGAACCAAATGGCGTCTTCATCATAGCTTTAATATGACAATTTTTAATCTCACCACGACCCTTCAAACTAATAATTTCCTCAACAACTACTGCGAGGTTGCATCTAAATACAGTTGGTCTAGATACTTCTTTAACTACAGATTTTTCAACCCCCCTGATTTCTTTCCAACTTTTTTCACAGCTCTACTTTGTTTCTTGTTACTTCTAGATACATTATCCTTCATTTTCCTCTTTGAAGAAACACCATTTTTCTCAGAAACTCTTCCAAAAGTACTCGTATTCATTGTCCCTTCAACACAATTGATATAAACCTTCATTACCACTGTTATCTAGTGGCATTATAAAAACAAATATACACATATATCTAGTTAGCAAACTTACAATAATACACATCAATGTCCTAAATCTGTTTTGCCGTCAACTTTGCTTCACAACAGGTGCTAAATGTATTTAGCACCTCCTGGTTTGCTGTCAACTTTGCTCAAATGGGGGTGCTAAATGCATTTACCACCTCCTAGTTTGATATCAACTTTGCTTGCTCAAATGGAGGGTGCTAAATGCATTTAGCACCTCATGGTTTCATATCAACTTTGCTGACAGGGGATGCTAAATGCATGCATTTAGCACCTCCTGTGAGTTAATGACAGGGGGTGCAAAATGAATTTAGCACCTCATGCTTTGCTTTCAACTTTTGCTGACAGGGGGTGCTAAATACATTTAGCACCTCCTGGTTTACTGTTAACTTTGCTGACTGGGGGTGTTAAATGCATTTAGCACCTCATATGAGTTAATGACAGGGGGTGCTAAATGAATTTAGCACCTCCTTTGCTTTCAACTTTGCTCACAGGGGGTGCTAAATATATTATGAACCTCCTGGTTTGATGTCAACTTTAATCACATTGAGGGTGCTAAATGCATTTAGCACCTCCTGTAGTTAATGACAGGGGGTGCTAAATGAATTTAGCACCCATCCATTCCTTCACATAAAATGCCTTATACCTAATTGTCCATTTAACACCAAAAGCGAACAAAACATAATCAAAAAGAAGGTGCTAAATACATTTAGCACCTCCTGGTTTGCAGTCAACCTTGCTCACAGGGGGTGCTAAATCCATTTAGCACCGATCCATTGCTATAGATAAAATGATACAAAACTAAAATGTTCAACAAATGAACACAAAACTCATAAATGTGTTTTCAACTTTAAAATCAACACAAAACATAAATAAAAAATCAACACAAAAACTCATAAATCGATTAACAAAAGAATAAACGAGTACCTTAACTAAAAACTGAAGCGACGGAAAACAAATGACCAACGACGACAACAGGAACAACAATTAAGAACGAATGTGCAGAGAAAATATAGAGAGAGAAAACTATGATCGTCTAAATAGAGAAGAAATTTTGATTGTGGTAGTTGAATAAGAGACAGGGGAGGATCGTGCTACAATAGGAAGACCGAAGGTTTAGCGGGGGTTTTGTCAGGGGCATTTTTGTCCATTAATATTTTTCATAATCCTTAATATAAAAAGATATTATCAAAAGTGTCATTAATTTATAATTAAATAATGAAATTAGTTCTTTTCATTTTTATTAGATATGAATCTGTCCTTTTAGTGATGAAATATTATAGAGTGAGGTCTTATGACCCATTTTCTCAAATTTAATTAAAATAAAAATTGTTTTTCATATAAAACAAAAATTTAATTAAAATAAAAACTATTTTTAATATAAAACAGATATTTAATTAAGATAAAAACTGTTTTTAATATAAAACAGAAATTTAATTAAAATAAAAACCGTTTTTAATATAAAACAGAAATTTAGTTAAAATAAAAACTGTTTTTAATATAAAATAGAAATTTAATTAAAATAAAACCTGTTTTTAATATAAAACATATATTTAATTAAAATAAAAACTGTTTTTAATATAAAACAGATATTTAATTAAAATAAAAACTATTTTTAATATAAAACTGAAATTTAATTAAAATAAAAAATATAAAACAGATATTTAATTAAAATAAAAACTACTTTTAATATAAAATAGAAATTTAATTAAAACAAAACATTTTTTTTTTAAGTAAAACAGAAATTACCAGCATGAACAGTGAAAGTCGAATTAACGAGAGTTTGGCAATTCCAATACTAAGGTCTAGGACTGGGAATAAAGCTTGTAATATTAAAAGTAAAAGCATGAATCAAAAGTCATTCTTACAGTAGCAGTATATATATATATATATGTGTCGAGTGTATATATATATATCCTTACGTGAATATAAAATCGTACATAAAACAATTGCATACATATAAACGTTGTGTATATATATGATAATTTAGGGATGAGTACCTTGATTATGTATGTATATCACATGTTTGTTTTTTCTTGAAGATTGAGCGACGAGAGAGAAAGTGGCGGCCGGCGGTTAGGGTTTTCTTAGGGTTAGGGTTATTAGCTCTGAGCGTGCTGATAACGTGTTATTGGAACAACTCTATTCAATTCTTCATTAAATGAGCCATTTAAATAGGGTACAAATACAGTAGTAAATATGGTTTACAAGGAAGCCCACTATGGCCCATAATACACAATTTACACAGTAAAATTCCTAATACATATTATATCTAAACGATAGCACACTGTGTAATTTTCTTAAACACTTTCTAATTTTTTAGGATTATTTTACATGAATTTTCTGTTATATAAAATCCAAAGTTAAACCGAATTTTAAATTTTTTAATTTAAAAGCTGAATGCTATATAGAATAGGAAGAGTGTAAATGTTCTAACTGGATTATTTAATAAATATTTTTCATAGACTAATATGAAATTTTAGATCGCGATAGACATATTCATAATTATTTTGTCTCTTAAGAAGTAAGACGTTGAAGTATGTAACTTGTAATATTTGTAGGCCTATTATGCTTTTTAGTATTAATAAATACAATTTTAAGTGTGAGAAAGTGTACTTTGTAATATGACTACTGGCAGACTAAAATATTGTAACCCTGTAGACATATTAGGACAATGACAGTCATATTATCTGAGTCATTCCTAAGTTTAATATGACTAAACAAAATGTTGTAATATGTCTACTCGAAGACTAAAGTTTAATATGATTAAACCAAATCTTAATATACGTGTACGTCCTAAGTCATTCCTCCTGTTTCATGTATATTACCAGACATGGAATATTTAAGGCAGACATATTACTACTAAGTTGAAATTATGATAATACGGAATATAAATGGACCTTGCACTATGCATGTCGATGGTTGCCACACTTGGCTGCCTTCCTCTAGTCCCACTTGATTGAGAAATTGAGATGGGGCCAAGGCTTACCTCAATATGGATCCATTGCTACCTAATCCCAAACATTCCTCACATTCTTCAACCCACGTACCCAAAAACACAAACCCTAATTACCATACCCAAACACAATATACCAAAAAGTATAAGTAGAGTCGAGCAGGGGCATCAGTAGGCTGTAGTGGTTATTATGGTGGTTTTTCCGTATGCGGCGTAATGCTTTCAGAGTGTAATAATGAGATTAGTAGAGTTTTTGTCGAATTTTGGAGTAAGAAGGCGGCAATGCAATTTGGAGGTGAATACAAAACTAATGGGCTAAATACAAAAAATTAAGTTATTCATTAATTAACAAAATTAATGTCATGGGTTTGAGTAAACAAACCCTCAAAATTTTGTGTTAAATCTTAATTTATTATTCCAGCTTAAGTTTAGCATGGTATAAAATAGGGGTGTGCAGAAACCGATCTGGACCGAACGGACCAACTGGACCAACCGAAATATAGGGTTTTTTTTGGTTTTTATAAATACAATGGTTCGATTAGAAATTTGGTGGACCGTTACTATTCGGTCCAGTTTTCGGTCCAGCGTATAAAAACTACAAAAAAATTTAACCAAACTGGACCGATTATATTTATATATATACATATTTTTTAAAATATATATGCTTATATTCTACATTATGCTACAATGAAGATGCATTCCCTTGGCCCATATAGTCTTATGCAACTCACCATGATTGGCCCATAATACATTCTGCAATGCTTTTGTTTTCCCAAAACAGTGTATTGGTATTAAATTCCACAGAAAGCAGGCCTAGCTAGCCTAATCAACCCCAAAACATACCTTGTTTGAATTTGGTATTAAATTATGTAATACTTTAATTTTCTCGTTAATAAAAAATAGTGCATGCTAGATATGAATTACTAAGTCTTATTTATGCTTAAACTAATTTTATTCCACATTTACTCCAAGTTGGCAGTAGATCATTTTGGCTAATAAGTCCAAATAAAATTGGCCCATTTAAAAAGCCCAGACCAGCTGGATCGACCAAAATTGGACCATTTAAACTGGTCCAGTTCAGTCTCACTTGGCAATTCGGTCTGGTCTGGTCAGGTCTGGTCAGGTCCGATCAAAAAATAATAGGATCTGGTCCTGTCTCATGGCCAACGGTCCGATCAACTAGACCGTCCACACCCTTAGTATAAAATGTAAAAAATCATATAAGGTGCCCAAAGTATTAGTCCAGATGACGTCTCATCTGCTTGAACCACTCGTTTTTATCTATTGTTTTATTCATATAAATATAGCATATATTTTTTATGATAAGATCAAGTGCAAGTTCTCTCCTTTTACTGTTATCAGCCATATGGAGGCCATTTTAGTGGAAAGAAAACCGCTGGTAAAGTTTTGCAAAGTGAATTTTGTTGGCCCTCCTTGTTTCATGATGCCCATGTCTGTTGTGTCATTTGTGAGAGATGTCGGAAATTAGGTAATCTTACGCACCGAAGTATGATGCCTTTCAATCCAATTTTAATAGTGGTGATCTTTGATGTGTGAGGGATGGATTTTATGGGACTCTTTCTTAACTCTTTTGGCAATAATTATATTTTAGTAGTTGTTGACTATGTGTCAAAGTAGGTAGAGGCTATCATGTGTAGAAAAAATGACCACAAAGTGGTGGTCCAATTTTTAAAAAATAATATTCTTGCAAGATTTGGTACACCCCGCGTTATCATCATCAATGAGGGTTGCATTTTTGTAATAAACCATTTGGGATTCTAATGAATAAGTATGGAATGATCCATAAAGTGTTGACCGCGTACCATTTACAAACTATTGGACAAGCTAAAATTTTAAATAGAAAGATTAAACATATCTTAGAAAAGACAGTAAATCCTAATAGGAAGGATTGGTTAGTCCAATTGACAGACACTTTGTGGGCACACCGTACTGCATATAAGAGTCCCATTAAAATGTCTCCCAACCGTTTAATGTATGGTAAGGCATGTCACATGCCTATTGAATTGGAGCATAGAGCTTTTTTCGGCTATTAGACAACTTAATTTCGATGTTGACCAGGTAGGATCTTATACGAAGCTTCAAATTTCTAAGTTAGAAAAGATAAGGAATGATGCATATGACTATGCAAAATTATACAAAGAAAGGATGATGGGGGTGCATGATCTAAAGATTCTTAGGAAATCCTTTCGCCCCGGTGAGAAAATCCTTCTGTATAATTCTTGTTTGTATCTGTTCCTAGGTAAGTTGAAATTCAAATGGCCTGGTCCTTTCACAGTCTAGCAGGTTTACCCTCATGGAGCCATTGAGGCTAAGAATCCCAAATATTGTATGTAGTGTGTTTAAAGTGAACGGCCATTGTTTGAAATTATTTTTGGAGTTGAAAAACCTAAAAGTTGAAGATATCGTTTATAAGGATTGATTTTTTGAGGCCGTGATTATTATATATTATTACGTATATTATTGTATATTTGGATTTTCTATTTTGCTTTTCTTTGTTCTCTTTCTAACAAAAGTGAAGGTTTATTTTTCTCATTAAGCTTCATTGTCTTCAAGTAATATCCTTCACTTTCTTATTTACTTGTCTTTATATATATATTGAGGATAATGTAAGATTTCAGTTGGGGGTGGCTCTATTTGCCTTATCATTCCACGCACTTCACATGTTGCACTTTGATAGAAATTGAATAAATTTTTATAAAAAAATTTAAAAATCAAAAAATAAAATAAAATATTGCAATGGTTCTTGGACTGATATTAAGTTTCCCTTTGTCTAGCCATTGTGTTAACGACGAGACATTAGTCTTAATACTTTACATGTGCATGCTTAGTTCTCCTACTATTATTATTAAAATAATTTCATGATTTTCAATCATTATTATATTTGAGCACATGTGATAACTTATGCATGACTAGATGGAAGAATAAGCATAGCTGAAAAAATTCCTGAAGAACATAAATGTGGAAACTAAATAACCTGTGAGTATTTAAGCCAATCTTTCGATTTGAGGGTTTTTACATCAACTCTAAATTTTGAAAAGCATATTTCATTGAGTAGTCTCATTATCTTTACTTTGATTGAATACTAAAAAGGTACGTCCATGAAATGCAATTCTTTTAAAGGACTCTTGATATTATTTGAACTGAAGAATTATAAACCTTAGGAAGTGACTTAGGTTGTCTTTGGCAGCCTACAAATAGCCTAATCCTATATTTACATATATACTGCTAGTCACCCCTTTAAGCCTTATAAGAAGCTTTTCGTTGGTAACCCGATATCCTTACTCTACTTCAATTAAGAGTGTAAACTATATTTATGGCCTACCCTTTATCTAAGGATGTATTGAGATATTATTTTTATATCTGGGTAATAGTGAAAAGTGAGCTTGAAAAGAAAAAGAAGAAAAAGAAAGTGAAAAAAAGAAAGAAAGAAAAAGTGATAAAATTTCCTTCAAATATTAAAATGAAAAAAAATATGTATGAAATAGGAGATGCGAACAAAAAAAGCATAAGAAAAGCTCAAATGAAGTCAAATTTAGCCCGAAGTGTTAATTTTACATCTCAATGTGTTCTTAGATTTTTGAATCCACACATACCCAGTCATTTGATTAGCCATCACCCTAAGCCTTGCATTACAACTCGAAAAAAAGTTATAATGATCCTTTGGAATATGGTTTTGAGGTGAGAGTGGTGGAGAGAATCCAATTATGCATTTCGCTTTTCTAGTGGGATTTATTCTTTTATGAGACTCTTGTTCTTTCATTATTAGAGTTTTTCATATACACATTTGATTTTGCATAAATTTACTTTTTATAACCCGCATGTAATGAGAGCAATTATACACCATATTCTTTAGTGTTTCATTTATTGAGTGTATGCCACATGGGGAGTTGAGTCAAATCATAGTTTGGATGAGATTTGAAAGTTTTGCTTGTTTAGACATCAATGATGTTATGTTATTGTCAATTCACACACACACAATGAGACTGGAGATAATGAAATATTCTTATTAATCTTACTCATTTGGAAACTTTGATGTTGCATGTGTGTCACATTGCTTGGCATGTGGGTGTTTTGATGCATTTGTTGAGTTATTTGCACTGTAAAATAAAGGGGAATAAATTTTAGAAAGAACCGATGAATCTATTTTTTTTAGCATATTCACTGCAAACCACCATGAGACTAAACTCGTCCTTTTGGGGGAACCTTGGGGTTAAGAAAAGAATTTATTTTAAGGCTTTTGCTTTGCCCGAGCACTAGCAAAGTATAAGTTAAGGGGAATTTGATGTGCCAAAGATTGGTATATTCTAATCACTTAAGTTATACTTTGGAGAGCATATATTTTTACATTTATTGTGTTTTTAGTGCTTTTTAGGTGCTCGGAGTTTAATGTAGAAGACTGGCTTTTGAATGGAGTAATTCGGAGTTAAAACAAAAAAGTTATGGTGAAAAGAAATTTGGTGGAAGAAATAGAAAACCATCATTCAAGCTCAAGAGTAAATGAAATGAGATTAACTATCAAAAAGGTGTGTCGCTCAACTCACTAGAGTAACGGGTTTCACAAGCTAGACTTGGAGGCGAAGCGTAGTAGAAGCAAGATTTTAACATTTTTTTTATAGCAATCAACTCATGTTCTAGCTAAATGGCCCAAGCCCAGTAGCCGGCCTAGCAAGCTCATTCAGCCAATCAGAGCCTTAAGTGTTGGAACCATCATCATCAATTATAAATAGCAGCCAACAATCAAAAGGGAATGATGCCGCAATTGAATTTTTTTCTCTTCTTCTTTGCATGCTTATTGAGAAGGAGGAGTGCGTAGCCTTTAGAATTTTATTATCAAGCACAACAATCGCATCCTTGAATTTTCTTCTTTCTTTCTTTATCAAGAAGCGTGCACTGTTTTTCAAGGAGCTTTAATTTATTTATTTTTAGTTTCTTTCTTCTTTTGTCGAGCACACTTTTATTTAATTTAGAGTGAATTGTTTTATGCTATTAATTCAGAATTGTTCATCTTCAAATTACTTTGCGCAATTAAATAAGTATTTTATTTATTTATTTATTCTTTATTTATTTATGCATTGCATTGAATTTTATTTATAAGTGTGCTACGCTAGGTTATTTTATAGGGTTGATGATGAATATATATGATTGATTCCATTACACATTCATGCTAATCGACTCTACTAATTTAAGACTTTAATGTTAAAAATAATTCTTCCTATTGAATGCCTATTTTAATAGATAAGAAATAAGGTTAGATTCTCATTATAATTTGTTAGATTCGGCTTATGATTTGTTAAAAGTGGATATACATTGTGTTTTGACATTTATAGTGGGTTTTTTGGTCTTATAAACGCGTTTGGTTATGGAAGAATTAACACTTGAAATTTATAAATTAGTTTGATTTAATTGAAATTATTTTATGCATCTAATAGAGTCGAGAGACCAAATTAGAGCGAGATAAAGTGTAGAGTTTATCGTGCATGAATATTAGAAACATAATATCATATATATGACTCTGCATCCTAGTATTTTATTCCTGTTTTTTTAGTCGATAAACCATCCCTTCCAATTGCTAAACTAGATTAATTTAAGATAGTGAATGAGATACGTACATTCCATCTATTAGGCCCCTAGGATTCGACCTCACACTTGCCTAAGTTATACTACGTACCGATTCGTGCGCTTGCGAATATTTGAAACATTCACAACAAATGGCTGGTTTTGATTGTTGCGCACAATGTATATTTACATGCATTGAGAAATGGACTAGAAATAATAGAATATATATATATATATAAATTTGTTGAGAAGTAAACGTCAATGATTTGTGTTCCAATACTGAAACCATGGTGATTAATATATACATAGAACAGAGGGAAATTCTAAAGAGTAGATACGAAAATTAATATTTAACAAATATACATACACATGTATGTATACATTTTTCATGTTTTAAAAACTCACCTTTGCGATTTGAAATTTGTTTCGTTTTGAAAAATCTATGTTTGTTTTGAAAGGGTTTAATTTATTAGGCTTTGTTGGATTTCGAGAGAGAAAATGAAGCAATTGGATATAATTACGAAATGGGTTTCTTGAAGGTTGAGATGGAGAATGAAGGAGATGAAATTCTTCTACATATTTTAGAGAGAGAAAGTTGTTGGGTTTTGAGTTTAGAAAGAGAAGAAATAAAATTAAGGTTCTTGAATAATCATTGAGGGAGAAAGATGAGGTCATTTTGGTCCATTTAGCAGAAAATACTGACAGTGTTAACCTTCTGTCAAGTTGAGGGGGGGGGGGGGTTAAGTTAAAAGATTATGAAAATAGGAGGATAACTTTAATTATGCATTATAGGGGCAAACTCAAAAGGCCCTTTATAATAATATACTAAAAAACATGTACTGCAAACTTAATTTTGCAAGATTTCATAGAAAATTATAATTTAAAATTCTACTGCAAAGTTAACTTTCTACTCCTTCTAAAGTTTGGTCAAATATAGGCCATTGATTTACAAAAATATTATTCCTTGGTTCTTTTATAAAAAAAACTTTTTCAAACAAACTCCATTTTTCAATATCCTGATAAAAATGTAATTAAAGATGACAAGGAAACTGCAATTTGAAATAAAAAAGCTTTAAACTGGCAGATAACATTAGTTAAAATTGTTAAACATATCTTAAATTTCTTCGACTTGATCAAAAAGGTAAATGAGAAAAATCCGTTTAGATAAATTAAAAAGAAAACATATATCCAATTAGGAGACTACAATTTGAAATTAAAAAAGCTTAAAACTTGGGGAAAACAAATCTAATAGATAATTGAAGGCTAATTATAAGGGACTTTCAATTACCTAGGGATTAAACTCGAAAAAAATATTTAGAATAATGATACATGGATTGCTTGATTTAAAAAATTGGACTAAGTCCTAATTAGTTTGTAATGCATGGTTTTTTCCTAATTAGTTTAGGAAAGTAGGGTCTTTTCTTAAAATTCCCTTTTAACGTAAACACAGTAGTATTAGTCTTTCATACCGTAACACCCGGTAATGTAATTAATATTAATTAGTCACATATTAACCTTGATTAAGTGAATTTTTTTAAGAGTTCAAGAATCTTGAGTGATCGTGGGTTGGAAAATGGACTAAATTGTAAGACTTTAAAAGTTTAGCAAAATGTAAAGTTACATAAGTTTAGAGGTGAAATAATAAGATAATGAAACTACAAGATGAATTATCGTAATTAAGTCAAAAGTTAGATTTTTTTTTATTTTTTTTGACATAACCGGCTTACATTGTCTAAAGGTGGCTCCAACTTCTTCTTTTTGTTCTTTCATTGTAGCCGAGAGGAAGAAGAAAAAGGAGTACAAAACTCTATTTTTAGGGATTTTTTTAATTTGCCCCCTATTATTAATACTAAACTCAAAATACCCTCTATTTTACCGATCCTTTGAGTTACCCCTAGGATTTGACAAAATGCTAACTCCGTCCAAAAAATTTTCCGTCTGATCATTTTTCCCCTATCATATATAACTGTTTATCTTCTTTTTTTAAAAAAAAAAAAAAAAAAAACTCCATTGTTACACACTCCTCTATTTCTTCACCTCCATATTTCTTTCTTTCTCTCGTCGAGCCCTTACCATTCCTCCCACAACCGCGCAATCACCACCTCCAGATCCCTACCCTCTTTGCTTCACAGTAAGCTCGCTAAAAGAAAGACCCATTTCGGATCTGAAGAAAAATGATGGTTATGATGATGATGAACCCATTTTCCTTTCTCTTCTTTCTCCCATATTTCCTCATTCTTTTTCACCTATATAATATTTCTTCATCATGTCATTGGCAGCAATTGAAAGATATACAATGAAATTTGAGATATAAAGATCCGAATTGAAATTAGATCCCCAAATCAACTAATTTTAGAGAGAGAAAGTTAAAATTAATTTTGGATATAATTACGAAATGGTTTCTTGAAGGTTTTGATGGAGAAGGAAGGAGATGAAATTAGAGAGAGAAAGTTGTTGGGTTTTAAGAGTGAAAATGAAGTAATTGAACATAATTATGAAATAGGTTTCATGAAGGTTGCGATGGAGAAGGAAGCAGATGAAATTAGAGATAAAAAGTTTTTGGGTTTTGAGTTTAGGAAGAGAAGAAATGAAATTAGGGTTCTTGAATAATCATTGAGTGAGGAAGATGGGGGGCATTTTCGTCCATTTAGCATAAAATATTGACGGCGTTACACTCGTCAAATCCTAGGGGGTAATTCAAAGGATTAGTAAAATGGGGGGGGGGGGGGGGGGGGGGGGTATCTTAAGTTTAGTTTTAATAATAGGAGCAAACTAAAAAAATCCCTAATTTATATCACTAAATTGGTCATCCGAACTTCGCCGAATTGTGTCGGATATTAAGGAAAAATTGTTCTATGCAGTGTGGGGAATGTAGTGGCATAAGAAATTTGGAGACTCATTAATTGGGGTTCGGGTCATTATCTTCATTGTATTTGCTTATTTATACATTGATATTGTGAAGAGGTTTTGAAAACTGTATTTCCTCATTCCCGCTACAGAGCACTAGGTTCAACCCCCCCTCCCATTTTTTTTAAAAATAATGTAGGTACACATGAAGATAAGGACACAAAGGATGCAATGGGTTCTGGGGCGTCGTTGATGGCTCTGATACCATTATATATTTTTTTGTTGTAAATATTAATACTATGACTACCTAAGGCCTGCCAAATGACGTTTAAGCTCTTGTTGATATATTACCATGTATGGTTCTTGTATAATTATTAGTCCTATATATGTTGTTACGAAAATTAAGTATGGTGATGCAATTATATGAATGTATATATTTGTTTAATTTATGTTATATATACTATTTGTATATATTGATTGAATATTCTATTGCCCATTTTAGGTAGTCTAAGATAGGTTAGTAGCACTTAATTTGTGCCTTAATTGCTTGGTTAATCGTGTTAATTAAGGTATGGGTGTTGCACATACCTTAACATTGATTAGACCATATGCACTGCAAATGCTAAATAGATAGTGTAAAAGTGAATATTTAACTTACCAATTTGAAATATGCATTGCAAAAGTGTTAAATATAGATACACTAGGTGAGGTGTGTCGTCCAAAGAAATCAAAGCTGCGGGACAAAAAACATTGTGTCACCTCAAAGCATGGTTGATAAAGAAATGATTAATAAAGAAAAGGATTTTCATGCTCTTAAGATGATGAGAAGACTGCCACCCAAAGTAATTTTTTATTATTTTTAACTTGAGACGACCAGTGTGTTAAATTGGGACAACATACATTATGTCGCCTAAGCTAAATAATTGTTAGGAGCTAATTTTACCTTAACTTTAACATTTAGCCTACATTTTTTGGCAATGTTGAAGTTGCGGTGGATCCAAAAAAAAAAAAAGTGCCAAATTTCCACTTTTAACATCTACACTTCTATAATAACATTCATATTTTAAAAGTATTACAAAACTTCGGTTGAGAAAGTTTGAGAGAGAAGGAGTTCAGAGGAGATTAAGCCGTATTGGTCAAACAAAATTAAGAAATGAAAAAGAGCGTGTTTGCTACAACATATCTCCTTAGGCCAAATTTTTGTTTATTACAAAATTTTACATTATAAAAAACCTTCACATAAAATCCTGGTAGTTTATATTATATATATATATTCAAAAAGAAAGGGGGCCGAGGGGGGGTGAATTAGACCCCCTGCCCCGGCTTAGGGACGTTGAAACATTAACCCAATTACATAGAAATTTGTTGACCCTCACCGAAAGGGAAAAAAATAGAGCCTGGTTTCTATTCTTGAACATTTTTAAGATGCAATCTCTCTATCTTCTATTATTTTTTATTATTTTTTTAAGCTTGCATTCCCAGCTTTTTAGTATGCGCATCTAACGAGGTCTCACGCATATCGTATTCATGGTCACACATATCATATTTGCAATCAATGTAACAGACACAGAACATATATTAAAATATTGTATCTGTGTAGTTATATCGCCAGACGCTGATACCGGACCAGGGGAACCGCAATCTTTAGAAAAAAAAATAGTGAATGCGCATACTAAAATTTTTTGTAGACAAAGATCGAATGCTAATTGTCCTCGCCGAAAAGAAGTCACAGTGACATACTAAAAAAATAAGGGTGATGTTATTTATACCCCTCAAATCCGTCACAAACATCCCATTCCAAAATTTAACTAAAAACACATTTTAACACCACCTTATTTGTCACAAACACCCCCCTCCATTGCCTGATATTAGGTGAGTGCTTAGCAACACACTCTCTTCATGTAAGGCGAGTTTATGTGAGTGCACTCACCTATCATTAGTCGAGCCTTATTTGAAAAATACTCCAGTAATTCATTACCTGATGTTAGATGAATTATTACAAACAAACTTTCCTCAGATAGGGCAAGTGTGTATATCTGCACTCACCACTCATTAGGCGAGTTTTATGAGGTGTTAGTGATTAAAAATTTGCCTTTGGAGGTGTTTATGACAAAGGGGGTGTTTGTGATAAATTTGGTGGGTTAAAAATAACGACACCCAACAATAAAGTTATGGGGCAATTAAAAAAAAGGGCTTATTAGAGAAAGATTTTCACAGTAAGGCCAAGGAATAATTTTTTTTTAAATAAAGGGCCTATTTTTTATTTTATTGATAATATGACATGTGTCTTTTTTTTTCATTATAAAATGACATCCCAACCCTTAAAATAAACTAAAAAAATATCAATATGCATTAAAATATGGACTGCAATATGAACTTTGCAGTCTATATTTCACTGCAATATGAACTTTGCAGTCCATATTTCACTGCAATGTGAACTTTGCAGTCCATATTTTTAGTGCAAAGTTCATATTGCAGTCCATATTTTACTGCAATGTGAACTTTGCAGTCCATATTTTTAGTGCAAAGTTCATATTGCAGTACATATTTCACTGCAATATGAACTTTGCAGTTCATATTTTATTGCAATATGAACTTTGCAGTCCATATTTTTTGTGAAAATTTCATAAAAAGGGGTAATTTAGGTAATACATAACGTGTTTTTATTAATTAAATGATATTTAAATTTATTCAAATACATTCATTTAAAATATAAAACAAAATAGGCCTCTTACACTAATTACCAATTAAAAATAGGCCCTTCATTCAAAAAAATATTATTCATTGGATTTTTGGTAAAAATCAATATATAATAAGCCCTTCTACCTAATTTCTAGCAAAGTTATTTTATGACGTAGAAATAGTAATCGAATTTCAGAGTAAAATCATCCTGATAAATTTGGACTTTTTACAACAGAAGAAGATTGAATTTTGTTATTGAATTAATATTGGAATTTACCGAAAAGAAGGAGAGTTGAAGTTAGAGATAGATAAATAAATTAATTAATTGAAATAAATTTACAAGAATAAATCCAATCCCAACTTCCAAAGTTGGAAATAAATTAACCGACATATATACAAAACAAAAACTAAAAACTAGTAATTATATTCCGTGCGTACCTTCTTAGATATATAAACCGTGAGTCCATTTTTGGTACAGATAGTTCGAACGGACTGATCTTTTTTATGAAGGTTTTCCGTTTAAAAATCTGAGCCCATTTTTGGTATGGATATATAGTTCAAACGGATTGATCCTTTTTATGAAGGTTCTCCGTTAGAAAAGCATAAATCTGAGTCCATTTTTGGTACGGATATATAGTTCAAACGGAATGATCCTTTTTACGAAGGTTCTCCATTAGAAAAACATTGGAACAATTAAAAAAAATGTCTTATTAGAGAAATATTTTCACACTAAAGCCAATGAATAATTTTTTTGTAAATAAAGGACCTATTTTTTATTTTATTGATAATATGACATGTGTCTTTTTTTTTCATTGTAAAATGACATCCCAACCCTTAAAATAAACTAAAAAATACCAATATGCATTAAAATATGGACTGCAATATGAACTTTGCAGTCTATATTTCACTGCAATATGAACTTTGCAGTCCATATTTTTGGTGCAAAGTTCATATTGCAGTCCATATTTTACTACAATGTGAACTTTGCAGGCCATATTTTTAGTGCAAAGTTCATATTGCAGTCCATATTTCACTGCAATATGAACTTTGCAGTTCATATTTTACTACAATATAAATTTTGCAATCCATATTTTTTGTGCAAATTTCATAAAAAGGGGTAATTTAGGTAATACATAACATGTTTTTATTAATTAAATGATATTTAAATTTATTCAAATACATTCATTTAAAATAAAAAACAAAATAGGCATCTTCCACTAATTACCAATTAAAAATAGGCCCTTCATTCAAAAAATTATTATTCATTGGATTTTTGGTAAAAATCAATGTGTAATAAACCCTTCTACCTAATTTCTAGAAAAACATTTGAGGTATTTTTTATGATACAACACCGTCGTAAAAATGATCGGTCCATACGGACTGGCCCACACCTAAAAATTTTCGTATAAAATGTATTACACTTTAATGGAAATCAAAAAGCCTCGAAGGAAAAATAGGTTTAATTACAGACAACGGCCTCTATAAAATCTCGGACAAATAATTTCAGCCTTCATCATCATCATCGTCTTCTTCTAGAGCTCTTTTTTGTATTAATTCGTCTATCTGCGCGTCGCATTGTATGTTGTTATTCAGAGGTGGACGATAAACTCCGGCCTAACAAGGCGGTTCTCGTGGTAGCGGTTGAAGAATTGTAGCAGTTGTGGTTGGAAGACGGTAATTATGGTGGTCGTTGAGGATGGTCCTGTCACGACTGTAGCTTATTAATATGCAAACGCAGGAATATAATATCGAAACGCCAAACAATAAAGAACACACGAAAATCACATAACCTAACAATATTATCATATTAGTTTCCATTATTAATTAATTCTTTTATTTCCTCCCGACCGCCGCGCGCTAGCTCCAGTATATATATAATATATATAAACGAGAGATAGAAAGTTTTGTTTGTTTATTTGTTTTTGCTAGTCTTCGATCTTCTCTGATGATGATCGATGATAGAGCATTCATGCTTTATTACAAAATTGAAGTTCAGAGGAGATTAAGCCGTGTTGCTCAAACAAAATTAAGAAAAGAAGAAGAACGTGTTTGCTCCAGCATATCTCCTTGGGCCAAAATTTTGTTTATTACAAAATTTTACATTATAAAAAAACTTCACATACAATCCTGGTAATCTATAATATATATATATATTCAAAAAACTAGGGGGTCAATTAAACCCCCTGCCTCCGCTTAGTGATGTTGAAACATTAACCCAATCTTATAGAAATTTGTTGACCCTCATTGAAAGAAAAAAAAAAAATTAGAGTCCGGTCATTATTCTTGAACACTTTTAGGATGCAATCTCTTTTTTTTTTTTTTTTTTAAAGCCTGCGTTCCCAGCTTTTAGCATGTGCATGTGACGACACGTATCGTATTCATAGTCACACATTTCATATTTGCAATCAATGTAAGAGACACATAACGTATATTAAAATATTGTATTAGAAGAAAAAAAAATAGTGAATGCACATGCTAAAAAAATTTATAGATAAAGATCGAATGCTAACTGTCCCCGCCGAAAAGAAGACACGGTGACATACTCAAAAAATAAACTTATTTTATGATGAAATAGTAATCGAATCTCAGAGTAGGATCGTCCTGATAAATTTGGACTACTTACAACAAAAGAAGGTTGAATTTTGTTATTGAATTAATCTCAGAGTAAGATTACCCTGATAAACTAGTAATCATATTCCGTGCATGCCCTCCTACATATATAAACTGTATTATACTTTAATGGAAATCTCAAAAAGCTTCACTGAAAAAATATGTTTAATTAATTAAAGACAACGGCCTCTATAAAATCTCGTACAAATAATTTCAGCCTTCATCATGGTCTTCATCTTCGTCTTCTTCTAGAGCTCTTCTTTGTATTAATTCGTCTATCTGCGCGTCGCATTGTACGTTGTAATTCAGAGGTAGACGATAAACTCTGGCCTAACAAGGCGGTTCTCGTGGTAGCGGTTGAAGAATTGTAGCAGTTGTGGTTGGAAGACGGTAATTATGGTGGTCGTTGAGGATGGTCCCGTCATGGCCGTAGCTTATTAATATGCAAAGGCAGGAATATAATATCGATACGCCAAACAATAAAGAACACACGAAAATCACAAAACCTAATAATATTATCATATCAGTTTCCATTATTAATTAAGGCCTTGTTCACTTGCCACTTAATTTGCCACTTAAATCTGAAAACTTAAAATTTTCAGATTTAAGTGGCTGTGAAAGCACTAACTAAAAAAATTAAGTGGCCACTTAATTTTTACCACTTAAAACTTAAAATTTTCATCCAAAAAATTAAGTGGCAAAGTTGCCACTTAAATCTGAAACTTAATTTTAAAGAGTACAAAAAGACTATTTTACCCTCAAAATCAGCCGCAGGCCATTCAAAATCAGTGAACTGGTAATAGCTCTTTGGGGTTTGGAGCTTAGTTGACTCCATTGTTTCCGACCAAACTCCTCCGACGCCGTTTCTAGCCTCGAAGACTATCGTATTGAATCCCTTCTCTATTGTGTATTTGCAGGCCAGTAGGCCGCTTACTCCAGCCCTGATTATCCCAATCTGCTTTGCCATTTTTGCACACCTCCCAAAAAGTCAGATGCTTTGTTTGTCTGTTGAACTTGTTTGGAACTTGATGCTTCATTTCCCATGCAAAAGACTATATATATATATATATGACGAAATTGTTGGGTTTTAAGCAAAATTTCGAGATTAATTGCTTTTGTTAGATGAGTATGCTATATGGTTGTTGGTCTTGTTGAATGCATCTTGAATGTTGCCATGGTCTTGTTCAATTCATGCCGTGAATATATGCATTATTTTCATATCTACGTGTTGTTTTGGTTCTTGAATTGTTTGCGTTTTGGTTCTTGATTTTGGAGAAAACCATTTCCCTTGCCATGGTCTTGTTCAATTCATGCTATTGGGTGTAAGGGCAAAATGGTCATAATAAAAAAAATTCAGATTTCAGATGTGTTATATTAAAACAAACAACATTTTTTCAGATACATTTTTCAGACGTAAACAAACAGCTTTTTCAGTTTTCAGTTTTCAGTTTTCAGTTTCAGTTTTCAATTTTCAGTTTTCAGATTTCAGTTTTCAGTTTTTTTACTAAACGGCACCTAATTCTTTTCTTTCCTTCCGACCGGCTGGCGCTAGCTTCAATATATAATATATAACCGAGAGATCGATAGAAAGTTTTGTTTGTTTTATTTTTCTTGCTAGTCTTCGATCTTCTCTGATGATGATCGATGATAGAGCATTCATGCTTTCCCCTCGATCTATATATATATATATATATATATGCATGTCGTCCTTTTCCTAATCCTAATCAATCTCCTACTCATAATCATAATCGGAGTAGTGAGTTTAGTTTAGTTTACTTTTAAAATCCAACCCCTATATAATTAATATGGTAATAACGTGAGTGAATTTGTTTATTAATTTTATTTTTTTAAATAAAACATGTTCAACTAATAATAATAATAATAAAAAAAAATAAAATAAATAAATAATACCTCTTATTTGGATACCAAATAATAATAATAATAATAATAAAACCTCTTATTTGGATACCAAATAATAATAAAAAAACAAATAAAATTGTGATCAGTGATCGATTGAAGTCAAGGGGGGGGGAGGGATTTTTAGCTAGAGCAGCAAGATCTGAATATATTTATTTCTTTAATTAACTAGTTTTTGCGTACATGACACTCACGTGCCTTTAGTGTTTCACAAATGTCACTAAACATAATAATGAATACGTACTAGCAATTGAACATTTGATACAAAGTGAAAAATAAAAAATCTGTCCGAAACAAAAGCGTGATAGGTATATAAAACATAAACAAATACATAGCATCAAGTGCAAAATCTTATTAATAATTTAAAAAATATCATAGAATCGATCTACTATAGAAATTATGGGTGGCTAAAAAAAGACAAGCCCAAAATAGAGAGAATCATAGCCCAACACCGGTGGTTGACAAGCAAGAATGCAGTAGACACACCTCGATTGATCCTCCAAGCAATCAACAATTAATGGATTAATAAAACATTAACCAAAAAGAAGTAAGGATAAAGACCAAATATATATGAGTTTGAGGGTATAGGTTCTTCCAGTGGCTTTTATACCTACTATGGCAGTACATCATCCCTTGTGTGTGTTTGGATTGTATTAGCTTAAAACTTAATAACTAGTACAATGGTGAAATTACGGAGAAACAGCGGTTTGGCTTGAGGAAGAAGAAGATGGCTGTCTAAGGTTGGTGAGCTATGAAAATTATTATAAATGGTAAACTTGGTCACTTCTGTAAGATAACATATATCCCTAACCCTATTCACACTATGAAAGTTCCCATCACTTATTCTACAACTCAACTTTCATCTATCACTTGGCCGACCATCAATGGTCCGTCTTTGTTATCTTTGTGTATCTTGTTCAGCTAACAATCTTGGTTGGCCAGACTAGGAGTATAACCTGGTTGGCTCTTTCATTTATCTTTAGGGATTTGTATATTCTTTAAAGCAGTACTTAGATAGGCCTGGATGCCATGGGCCGACGACAACATGGGCCTTCAAAGTTGGGCCTGACTAAAAGCCTACTTATAATTTTTACCACCTACAATTACCCTCCGAGTACCTGATCTCAGCTTACCAGTTGAGATGGGGTGGGGTGCATGCCTTCGCCGAACAACTAGTAGGGGGTAGTCAACTAATTAAGTGACATGTTGTGATAAAGAGGTTTGTACTTGTAGTCATCTATTGCTTATAGAATTTTAAACAATTGTGGTTTCTTGGTGAAGATATTGCATGTGGCTATAAATTGATCATTTTTCCTTCCTTTTCATTATTTTTACTTTCCTTTCTTTAGCTAAACTCTTGCCTCCTCTCTTTCTTTCGCAGAAAAAATCTTCAACCTCGCCAAAATCATCAAATTTCTTCTTTTTTCTAGAAAAACAATTATTTATCTTTCATTCTTAGTACCATTCTTCATCTTAAGATTCAAGAATCTCCAAAAAAAAGTAAGTTTTCCTGACATTCTCTTTAGTTCTTAACTATTCTTCATAGTGTTCCTCATATTTATCCTTTCCATAATTCATAAATAGGTTTAGTTTCCTTCAAATATTTTTTTATGGATAGACACGCTTTAATCTTTGAGGCCTAACAAGTAGAGTTCACAATTAAATATATCCCCAAGGAACTTAGTAAAACCCCTAAAAAGATGAAAATCCATTTGTTGTGCGTTCACATAGCTTTCTTCAAAGAGGTAGGTCTTCGGTTACCTTTATGGCCAATTGATTTCCTTAGGTATAGACACACATTGAGCCTTAATATAATTAAGATAATCGACGGTATAGACACCTTAAATAAAATCCATGGAACCAACTAAATTTATGTTACTTCCTTAGTCAGATAACTTTTTGCTTTAGTCTTAAGACTAGAAATGATGCCCCTAACTTGGTCTTTGCCTTACCTGGCTCTCAAAAGGTGTCTGATAAGGATATAGTAATCGTGACCCGCGACATAAAGCCTGATCTAACCAACAAACTAGTTCCTCGCCGAGCATCTGGCCCTATTATGTGTTTATTCATTAGTTAGTAGTCTTTTTGTGTGCCGATCAATCAATCGTATAACGTTCTTTTTTGTAGGCGGCTTTCATGTTATTAAGAAGACACCGATCCACTTAGTCAAGGTTGACATATCAAGGCATTGGTAGCCATGATAGTAGCAGTGTTCTAGCTGGTCAAGCCAATCATCCCATAGCAGCTCATCATTTGCTTGGCTCATCTAAAGGAAGGAATGATAAGAGTGAGGTCAACAAGACCACCATTTGTAGTAGTTGGATTAGTCGAAAGCTCACCTTTGCTGAGAAGGATGCTCTCTTTTCCAAGTACAAGATTGTCAACGCATTTTTGAAATAAAACATTTACCAAAAGAACACAGATAAGAAAGGTGGCTCATTACATCTGAAGAAGCCACTTGTTTACAAGGATAAAGAATAGGTCTGACCAGATATCGATGTATTCCCTGGTGTGACCACAACAAAACTGAGAAGAGGTGCTTCAATGTCCTAGAACGTTTAGATATTCAAATAGCTGACAAACTCAAGAAGCTAATCCTCGTCTTCCGTAGCAAGCGTGGGAAGGGGAAGTTCAGCTTTTTCTCAGCCATCATTAAGGGGGAGTGGGCTCCTCTTTTTAAGTCTACCTAATCTTCTTCCTCCAGGGTCAGAGATGCTCTAGAACCTGACCCAAAAAGGCTGACTTCAAGACACCAGCTTCAGTTCATGGACGAATCAACTAACTCTGAAGGTGAACAAGCATTAGTGTCTGGCCAATCCAATTAGCCTTGGTAGCCACTAAGAAGCGAAAGTCTGATCAAGGGAGTGTAGCCATTGATATGATTGAGTCGACGACTAAGAGGCTCTAAGCACTTGTCCAGCCTTTTAAGTTGGCTAAACTGAATAAGGTTTCTAAGAGCAATAAAAAACTCTCTAAAAAGGCTAAGTCCCCCACATAATAAGGGGCAAAGTCTTCTGCCAATGACCTGTCTGTAGAGGTGGTCGGTACAGCTAGAAAGTCTTCCACCTCCTCCGTCGATAAGCTTAAAGGCAAGGAAGTGGCAGTGTACAAGAATGAAATCTCTTTTGGTTCTAGTGAGGCCGAAGTGCATCGGCATGAATTTTCCACAAGGGAAAATGCCTAATAGTAAAGGAATTTACATTATATTCAGCTAGTGTAGCTTCCTAACTTTTGAGTCACTCAATCCTCATAGTCGACGAGAAGGAGTTAGAGGGGATTTCTAAGATTAGTTTGAGAAATCAAGCGTTCCATAACCTCATGAGGGCCATTATTTATTCATTTCATTATTTTGTAAATTATTTATGTACTTGTAAATTTTCACTAACTATTTAATGTTTTCTTGGCAGTTGATCACTTCTTGGCCTTGAAAAATAAGAGGTTAGATAAGAAGAAGGTTGACATGCTCCAAAAGGATAACTTATCCTTGATAAAAGGAGGGATCATGCCTAGAGTGATGTGGACACCTTCCAAGTGGCTTTGGACTAGAAAAAATGAGGGATTCAAAGCCAAGTTGGCCAATGAAAAGCCAAGTAACCACTGATATGACTGAGCTAACGACTAAAAGGCTCTGAGCACTTGTCCAGCTTTCTAAGTCGACTGAACTGAAGAAGGCTTCTTAGAGCAATAAGAAACTCTCTAAAAACGCTAAGTCCCCTACATAATAAAGGGCAAAGTCTTCTGCCAATGACCTGTTTGTAGAGGTGGCCGGTACAGCTAGAAAGTTTCCCACCTCCTTTGTTGATAATTTTAAAGGCAAGGAAGTGGCAGTGTATGAGAATGAGATCTCTATTGGTTTTGGTGAGGCCGAAGTGCATCGGCATGAATTTTTCCACAGGGGCAAACCCTAATAGTAGAGGAATTTGCATTGCATACAGCTAGTGTTGCTTACTAACTTTTGAGTCACTCAATCCTCACAGTCGACAAGAAAGAGTTATAGGGGATTTCTAAGACCAGTTTGAAAAATCAAGCCTTCCATAACCTCATGAGGGCCATTCTTTATTCATTCATCATTTTGTAAATTATTTATGTACTTGTAAATTTTCATTAACTATTTAATGTTTTCTTGGCAGTTGATCACTTCTTCTATGCCTTGAAAAATAAGAGACTAGATAAAAAGAAGGTTGACATGCTCCAAAAGGATAACCTCTCCTTGATGAAGGAGAAGGGTCATGCCTAGATGTCACCTTCTAGGGGGCTTTGGACTAGAAATAATGAGGGGGTCGAAGCCAAGTTGGCCAATGAAAAGTTTGCTCGGATTACTGCTAAGAAAAGGGTTGAAAAGGCAGAGCAGAAGTTGAAAACACTTGACAACAACTTCTTCTCTTTAAATAAAGAATGGATTTCTAAGTGCATATACTTTTATGACAAAGAGGTGGTCCAAGAGTTGGCCAAGGAGTTTAAGACAGGCTATGACTATGCCTTAAAAAAATTGAATCTTCCAACCAACCACGGGCTCAGGGTCCTTGTCTAAAAACCAAGGATGAGGAAGAGAAAAAGGCCGAAGAGCCTCGCAATGATGAAGTCACCAAAAATCCTTCTAACAAAGACCAAGTCACTATAAGAGGCCTAGTTAATAGCAGCGCTCATGTTGCCAAAACTAAAGTTCCAGTCAGTTTTAAGGTAATTTTCGATCAAGACAATACCTTTCATGCTATGACAAAATGGGCCAATATAGTGAGATTAACAAGCAAACCATAAATTGGGCATTACATTATCTGGCTGAGAAAATTTGTATATGGCCTTGGTCTTATGGACCATGGATGAGATGTTTTAATTGTTTATAACGACAGTACGACAGCTATAGCTTATGCTAAGAATCTTAAATATCACAAACACAAAATGATTAAATATCATTACATTTGGGACATGTTTACACAAATGGAGGTTGTTTATATATATATCTCTACTAGTAGTATGGTGGTTGATCCATTGATTAAGCTCATAGGCCGAGACGTTTTTTCATCTCATATTGGGAGTTAGAACTCCATAGGATTTAATATGTACTAAAACCTCATTTGTTTTTTACATTATTATTATGAAATAAATAATATTTGTTTACTGTGTTTAAATGATTATTATTAATTACACATCTTATATATGTCATCAGGAACAAATCGACCCACTCACACAAGTAATCGCCTTAACGCTTAGATAGCGTGCAAGACGAACATTCATCTATGTAGAGCTTTGACAAGAAACTAAGACATTATATTTGCGGCACCTGAAAGGTGAGCATGATATATACTTATGCATTAAAATGGTGTATGTCTCCTTTGAGAAAGCAAAGATTAGACCTTCTATCAAAGGTTGATTACAAAGTGTGTCCAAAACTCCATGAAGTTTGGACTAGCCGAATATGAGATTTTCAAGTAAGTGCTGTGAAAGAGATTGGGCTAAATACTCAGATAAAGCGCTTAATTAGCGATTAAACTTAAATTTGTATGGTGTTCTTTTGCATTTTCTAATGCATAGTGACATGATCCATTTATGTGGGATAAAACCATATCATACATTTCACATGGTATGTGGTATAATCGACCAATAGTGGGAGCGATAAATGAATCCCTACTTCATTGATGTGTGAGCCACTTGGATCCTAAGAGATCCCTTTTTTTTTTACCTGTGTGACCTAAGACTATATTATGAAGAAGATGCTCAGTGATCACTACTGATGCGATCTCGAGTCGTTTTCCTAACCAGTTTGATAGATCCTTAACCATTGGACTACGAATGTAGCAAGAACCTTGCAATTATGTCGAAAGATGGACGGTGGAAACTTTAACCTAACCTTTGAAACATGAATTGAAGCTTGGTATAGTGAAGATGCCACAATCAACTGGTGGAGAATTAATTGATAAGTCAAGAATAATTGAATTTAATCAATTCAAATTATTCAACAAGTTCAAATAAGAACTTAAAGGTGTTAAACACTCAATAATTGTATATCATCATGATCTTTATCTCAATAATGTTTGACAACCTCCTTTAAATAGGAGAAAATAAAACTTAGAATCCTATTACAATAAGGAAACTAATCCTACTTAAAAAAGAAAAATAATAAATCCTTGAATATTTTTAATGCAATAAGGAAATTAATAAAGACTCTAAAATATACCCAATACATTCCTAATATGATAAGACTCTAAATAATAATTTATCCATAATACTTGGGCTTTAAGAAATATTAAATAAATAAATAAAATGCCTACTGCAAATATGACTTTACAGTAAAACGCCATAAAACTGTTTTACTGCAAATAAGACTTTGTAGTGAAAGACCAAAAGACTGTTTTGCTGTAAAGAAGACTTTGTAGTGTTCCAGAGCACAATTGTTTCACTGCAAAGACGACTTTGTAGTGTTCTCTATGTGTTCCAGTATGCTCCACTTAATATCCAAACTTTGTACAACTCAAGAACATGATTTGGAACTTTATTGGTTACCTTCAAACATACTTTCACCTTGAACTTTCATGCCCAATCTTTAGAAACTCGATGGAATACTTGATTAGCTCGGAATCTCTTTATAGCTCTTGGAATAAGCAATTTGATAGATTTTCCTTTAAACTTCCATGTTATATCCTTGAATCTATGCGTCTCCAGGCCTTCATTCAGGAGCTCACAATATCCCTGAGTTGAATTGAACAGAGGGCTAGGCTGGATCACATCATACCCCTCATCTTTAAGAAGATTCGTCCTCGAATCTTGGCTAAGCATTTTTTGATTCAAATAACATCTACCAGTTTCTGCATTTGAATAAAATTTTGGTACTTGAAAATCTTCTTGATGGTAGAATATATACTTGAGTCTTTGCCTCTATTGTACTCCTCCGAGCAATGAATTAAGAAGAATGTTATGCTTTCACTGCTTGGCCTTTTTTGACAAACGGAATTCTTCGAACTTAAGACCATGCTTCAACTCGATCCTCCATAATTCATTAAAAAAACTTCCCAGCTGATGATTCGGATGGAAATTGTACTTGTCCTCTCCAATGAAGTCTACATGATCCACTTCATCGACTTTTAGCTCCAGTTCTTTGGCTTGAATCTCTTTTTTCCCTTTATAATTATCTTCCTTGTTTCCATGGCTGCCCTTAGAAACCCCTGCTCTTCCTCGCAAATAATCTCCGTATTCCTTTCAATCTTTACGGCTACCATGCTATTCAATTCCTCCACTACAACTTGCTTACCTACAGCCCTCAAAACAGAATAAGCACACACAATTTCATCCGTGCCAAAAATGCACTTTCTGAGGTTAGTTGTTAGCTCTTTGAAATGCAATGACTCATATTCATTCAAGTTAATGGATAAGCAATAATTTAAACTATTTCTATAAGACAATGCATCACTTAAATGATCAAACCCCCTTAGCATAATTATTCTCAAGAATAGATTCATAACAAGTTTCTTTATACGTATGAAAGCATCAAAAGTATTGGCCAAATCAAAATACTTAGTAACCCATTCAAATAACCCAAGCTTTGTTTTGAATTCAAATAATTTATTCGGAGAATAACTTACCAACTCCAACTTAGAAAACTCACAAAAACCTTGTCTTAAAACATGCTTGCCATGTTCTAACTCCACTTGCCCTTGGCTTCGGTCAACAATTTCCTGCAATAAAGACAAATAGAAATATGCAAATCTGGGTTAAGATTGTTAGTATTTAAAAATACTTTCTCTAATTCGCTCTCTTTTGCACAACCACTCTTTTGTCTTCCTTTAAAATCACCCTTACTAGAAACTGCTCAACTTTATTTTTCTCTCTCTTTTACCTTAGTCTTTCTCAAATTCTCACTCAAATTTTTTTCTTTTCCCGCGCCCTTTTTCTTTACCTCATTAGCATCACTACTCTATTTCTTTCCATTCCTTTACCACTATTTTCTTGCTTTTGCTCACCTTCTCTTTTTTGCTTAATATCTCTTTGCTATGTCACTCGATCCCCATGAGCTTCATTTTATGGCAAGGGAACAAGAGTAATGTTCCACTCATTCATCTGGAAAGAGTATTTTTTTTGAGATGTTATCATACTTGACTTGCCTATTAAGTTGCTATGATTGGTTTAACATTATATGATCGGCATGCATTAGAATTACATCACATAAAACATCATCCTTATACTTCCCAATGCTAAAAGAAATAAGCACTTGCACGTCCACCCTTATTGTTCCATTGACATTCAGCCAATGCAACTTATGAGGACGGGAATGCTTGATCATAGGCAATCTCAAAACCTCAATCATTATTACGCTAGCAAAGTTCGGGCAAACTCCCCCATCAATTATCAAACTACACGCATTGTCTTGCACGAGGCATCTAGTTCGAAACATATTTGCTCACATACTTGGGTCACTACACTCGACTAGCAAATTCTCCTTTTACGGCATGCTCCTCAATTTGGTTTAGCACTAAACTTCCCATTTTCTTAGACTGCTCATAAGCTTTGATAAACAACTTGTCAAACTTAGAACAATCCTCATCATCAAATAAGGAAGCCTTTTTCATGCTACCACCCAAATTTTGTTTTTTCCTACCCCCATTAGGAGTTTCACTTAACCACTTGCGCTATCCAATTTCTAGATTTCTTACTCGCGCACTATCCATTTTAAACTCCTCATCAGACCAACATTCATGATGCTTAAAATTAAAATAACTTGACATTCTCGCTGCTAATATAAGGATTAGTATAAATAAAGAAAAAAAATTCTCACAACACTCCCTTACGTGTTTCACTCAAAAGATGTCACTCTGATTTTATGGTTCATGTTTAGCACACAAAATATTGATAATCTCACATATTCACCTTTAGAACTTGATAAACGAATTGAATAATCTAAATTTTTAACGTAAGTCCTCAACATCCAATCGCACACCCAATAATTAGATTGGATGTATTCAACATTGTAGTTTACCAAAGATTCAAAGAAACCAATTTCTAGCAATAATAAGGAACCAAACGAATTAGTAGAATTTCTAGAACAATTATAATAGAATTTTAAACAAAAGGCAAATGAATATCAAGCCCTAACGATTATAGTAATCAAATTTTTTCTAGGGTTTTCTAGATTTTCCAACCAAATGAAATTTATATGAAAAATCATAAGATCAAACCTAACAATAAGTATTAATGAATAATTTAGGTTCGAATTCCTAACTTTCAAGAGTTCACAATTTGCGATTTTAACGCAATTCAATTTGCAATAATTTAAGCCCTAATATCAATGAAACAAACAATTTCTAGGATTCAAGAAATTCGACTTCTATTATGAGCAATGGTGCAACAATATTAAAACCCAAATAATGAACAATTCAATTATAGGGTTTCAAGAATTTGTTGATTTCCTTTTTTTTGTAGATAAACCATAATTGAACAAGATATGAGATATAACATAAATCTTAAAAAATAAGGCACGAATTTAAAGAGCAAAAAATTAAATGATAGACAAAAACCTAGATAGAAAAACTCCCCTTGATACCAAATGATGCGATCTTGGATCGTTTTCCTAACCAGTTTGATGGATCATCAATTATTGGGCTACGAATGTAGTAAGAACCTTGGAATTATGTCGAATGATGGTTGGTGGGAATCTTAACCTAACCATTGAAACAAAAATTGAACATTGGTATAGTGAAGAAGCCACAATCAATTGGTGGAGAATTAATTGATAAGTCAAGAATAATTGAATTTGATCAATTCAAATTATTCAGCAAGTTCCAAAAAAAATCAAATGTGCTAAAACGCTCAATAATTATATATCATCATGATCTTTATCTCAATAATGTTTGACAATCTCCTTTAAATAGGAGAAAATAAAATTTAGAATCTTATTACAATAAAGAAACTAATCCTATTTAGAAAAGGAAAATAATAAATCCTAAAATATTCCTAATGCAATAAGAAAATTAATAAACACTCTAAAATATGCCTAATTCATTCCTAACATGGAAAGACTTTAAATAATAATTATCCATAATAATTGGGCTTTAAGAAATGTCAAATAAATAAATAAAACGCCTACTGCAAATATGGCTTTACAGTGAAATGCCATAAGGTTGTTTTATTGCAAAGAAGACTTTGCAGTGAAATACCCAAAGGCTGTTTTGCTGTAAAGAAGACTTTGTAGTGAAATACCAAAAGACTGTTTTACTGCAAATAAGACTTTATAGTATTCCAGCGCGTAATTGTTTCACTACAAAGATGACTTTATAGTGTTTTTCATGTGCTCCAGTATGCTCCAATTAATATCCAAACTTTGCACAACTCAAGAATATGATTGAGAACTTTATTGGCTGCCTTCAAACATACTTTCACCTTGAACTTCCAAGCCCAATCTTTAGGAACTCGATAGAATGATTAATTAGCTCGAATTTTTTTTGTAGTTCTTGGAATAAGCAATTTGATAGCTTTTCCTTTAAACTTCCATACTATATCCTTGAATCTATGCGCAACCAAGCCTTCATTTAGGAACTCACAATACCCCTGGGTTGAATTGAACGGAAGGCTAGGTTGGATCACATGAACTACTTTAGCACAACTAGGGCGATGATAATACCATCTAAGGGTGTCTTTAAGAAAGTAATTAGGCCTAATTAGACTGATATGAGGACTTAGGTAAGACTATCGATAATACTCCATGTTTTGGCAGTCATTAGCTGGCCATCAACCACATCGAGTTTGTCTTAGATAGAGGGTTATGAGTGCATCATATAATGATGGGTGATGCACTACTTTATATGAGGGATTAAGTGTAACACCCCGTGTTCATATTAGTGTTAAGTATGTTGTAAGAGCTTCTTTACGCTCATGTGAGTGATTATTTAGTAATTCGGGTGGTCCAAATCAATATCGGCTCTTAAATCGTAAGTTTTTTATCCTACTCGATTTTCTTATTTTTAACCAACTTTGAATTCTCGTAACTTTCTCATCTTTTATCCGATTTGACTGTCGTTTGTTCTTACTTCTAAATTTCATACCATTCTACAACTTTCGTATTTTGGCAAAGTCCAATTCGCACTCCTCGTTGATCAAAATAGGGCCCGAAGTAGGTACATCGCTAAATTCTGGTCATTCGGTAGCGCTTTGGCAGAGCGCTGTCTTCGGTGAATTTTTTAGAACGATTGGTCCATAATTTGGGAAAACTTCCTCTTAGGAAGTTGTAGATCGTTGAATTACCTTTCCGTGGACATAAAGATCACCTCAATCGAAGTTCCGAGTCAAAAGTTATAGCCAAATTCTGAACAGTGCATCAGAGCACCAAAATTACATGCGGACCTGTCTAGGGAGTCTAGACTTATGCGCGGACCCGTATGGCCTTTTTCTAGACCGGTTCGGCAGTAGGCCAATGTCGGTTTTGAGCATTTTTAAGCATTCTTTTGACCCCTTTTGCCCTAAACTTCGACCTAAATAAACCCACACACCCCTAGAGAGTTCTAGAGAGTTCTAGGGAGAGAGAAAAGGAGATTTCTACACATCTAACCTCCTAATCCAAGAATTAAAGTTCCAAATCATCCAAACCACCATCCAAGATTACTATTTATCATCTTCCACATCATTTCTTCTCCATGGGAGCTCAAACATGGATTAGGGTCCTGTGTGTTGGAGTTTAAGCTTCTTCTATTTGGGGTTTTGCTATTCTAGGGACACGGTGACGCGAGAGATTTGGGATTTCACCAAACATTGATTTGGATATGGCACGATGTTTATTGTTAAGGTATGCGAAGTATTTCGTATGCATTTCGTAAGCTCTAGAGCTATTCTTTGATATCCGTATCTTTGTGTTCATCTTGTATTGCTTATTCATGGTTTCCGTAACATGTTTGTTGGTATTGATTGGTATATGTGATATGTTTGGCTTAAATGCTTTGGTAATTGATTGGTACATGTTTAAGTACACCTACCGGGGATTTGCCAACAGTCCAATAGCCCAGTTTGCAACGTCTGCGGAGAGGGCGTGAGTGAGGTGAGGCATGAATTGGTATGGTGGTACTTGACATGTAGCCATGAAAGAGCCGCGTATGAGGCCTTGTGTGATGATTGGTTTAAGTATGTGTATTTATTGTTGTGGTTCAATTGATTTCACAAATTCACTTTTATCTTCTGTATATGGTGTACTTCCCTATACATGTTTTTCATCTATAGGTGCTCGCGGTGAGGACGCGGGATGGGACAGTGAGAGCTCGTGGGAGAACTTTAGGGATTATTATAGTTTAGAAGTTGTAGAATTTGATTCCGTTGAACTTTAGAGATAGTTGTAGTTTGATAAAGGATTTTTCGTTGTATTTTAGAAATCTATTGTAATTTATTATGATTTGTATTCTATTTACTCATTTTTCATCGCCCTCAAAGGTGGGGCGTTACATTAAGAGTGCTAAATTTGGTGTAGGTGGATTGTCTGGGTATATACGAGATTTTTTTTTGGCTAGTTTGGTGATAGCTTAGCAATTATAATACTAAAACTATGTGTTCTCTTTTGCGAGGTGTTACGTCCCATTTCCTGTATAAAGAATAAATCAACTAATAATCTTTTTGAGAATAAGAGATTGAGTCGTCCTACGTGGGCGAGTGGGAGATGTTAATAAATTGCATGGCCTTGGCTCGAATGCAATGGGTCCATCCATTTAGTGTCGGCTCGACCTGGTTTTTATATTTACCTAACCCTAGAAAGCTTCATATATATATTCACTATGATAAAAACCCTTAGGTAAGAATTTTCTATCATATGTCTCCTCTCAAAATATAGACTATCACATTCTCTCTCTAAGTTTTTCACCTAAGAACCCTAGGATTTGGGATGTGGAGAACAATGAGCAACCCTAGTAGCCAACCCCATGTTGTCGCTGAGATCCAGGAGCATACAAGCAGGCGATGTACATTGAAAGCTCGTAACCAACAAGCCGGTCAACGATCTTTTTTGCATATTTAGGCCTTTTCCATCTCGAAGATTTCACATAACACTTTTGATCGAAAAAGAAAAATGATTTATTTCGTACCCCTCGCTCAATGAGAAAATGGGTGTATCTAAACTCGTTTAGATTCATAATCTTATATAATATGAATTTTTTAAAGGGCAAATATGTCAAATTGACAAAATAAAACCAATGAGCATGTATTCAAATCTCAAACAAAGAGCACCATGATAAATAGAATACCAGGACCACCAATAATAACAAAGACACGTGGCAATTTAAAAAAAAATAAAAACATATATATTAGTTAAATAGGCTTGGATTGATTTACACAGCCACCAGAACCAAAACCAAAACCACAATCGATCCAATATTTTCGGTTTTTCCAAAAGTGGATCCAATCCAATCCAATCAATCTATAAAATTTAGAAAAATTAGATTGCATCTGCCAATTTGATCGGTTTGGATTGGATCCTATCCACCCATATCAAAAGCCCAACTTAGTTGCCACAATTAACTAGGTTAAAGGGTATTTAATTTTTTTTATTTACTAAAGGGCTAAGGTTCCGTTTTTACAACAAGTTTTAAAATGATAACAAAAACCATTGATTTTGGTAAGGAATTGGAAAATAATTTTAGTGACATGATGAGATGTTCTGTCTCTCATGGTTATTTTTATAAGTAGATATATATCATTCTTTGTTTTTTGTGAAATTTTTTTTCTCAGTCACCTCGAAAGAATTTTTTTACGTGAAAAAAGTCAAAAAGTAAAACAATATCTTATCTTATCGCATCCATCAACTTATTTTTTTCCTTCTCTTCAAAATTAATTAATTTTCTATTATTTTCAAATTGTTATTAAATAGAGCTTAAATAATAATAATAATAATAATAATAATAATAATAATAATAATAATAATAATAATAAAATTTTATTATTATTATTATTATTATTAGTATTATTATTTGTTTTTTTCTGATCAATTGAAACAATGGTAGAACAAGACGTAAGGATCATACTCACACCATCCATCGTCAATCAACTCATACAAATTAATTTCTTTCTTTATTTCTTTCTTTCTTTCTTTCTTTCTTTCTTTCTTTATACAGACACGAAATAAGGAAGGAATTAATTTGTTCTTTAGTAGCATGTTGATAATTCATATTCTTAACTATTGGGACAAACTCAAATCTCAATTGAAATACAAATTTTTGAACTAATTAATATCTTTACTGGAACACAATTATTAGGTCATCTTCAATGCAAGAGCCAATAGGATAATTATGGCTTTTGGACCTCCCCACCACACTTGAAAAAAAAGAAGCCAAAATTACATGGTAAAAGTTAAACTAAAGCCATAGTTACCTATCGAGAAGACTATATCATGTATTGCCTTAAGATGACACAAAATGCAGAAGTTAGGAGTGCCTCAATGAATCCGACTTGAGGCGACACATATTGTGTCCGAAGGACACGAATTTGGGCAACACATCCTAGTATTTTGAAAATGATTAGGGCCACAAATCACATTATGCAAGTAAAATTTTAACTTCTTGCGTTACAATTTTCTCAAAATAAATATGCTAAATATTTCCTTTTATATTATACTATTGCACTTACATTGGAGATCATGTTATAGTGTAAGCCCGATCCTTCATTCTTCTTGACAATATTTTAAAAGCCCTAATTAGTAATTAAAACCACCGGTCAGTGATCTAGCGGTAGCGTATTGAGATTAACGTTGGATTCGACAAGGAACTTCTCAAATAAAATTTCGATAGCTGCAAAAATATCTAGTAGCCAACTGTTAGTGACTGTTTCGCAAACAATAATTAGTCGATTGGTTAAAATGTGCAAAAGTTGTCTTGAACACTTCTAATATTAGAAAGTATCTAGATAAAAAATATAAATAATAAGTAATTGAATCTATCTTTGTTCACCTAATAATTGGGATGTAAAATAAGGTAAACAATAAAAGGGGGAAAAAACAACACAAAAAAAACAAAAAAAAAAAAGGAAGGGAATATGCCATTTAGGGTTTCGTAGAGGAGCCCATATATAAATTCATTACTGTCCATACGAGCAAGACCTCTTCTTCAATTCATTCTTTCAGTCTATTCCTCCCTCTTAAGCGCCTCTCTTCTTCTCTTTTTGTCAGTTAATCATCAACGAAAGGAATGGCTATTGTTACCTTCTCCGATCTACATACAGAGGCCGGCGTTAAGTCCCTCAATGAATTCCTTTCCGGCAAATCATATATATCTGGGTCAGTCAATCACTATTCACTGACCCTCTCTCTGTACTAGTAGTTGTGGCTCTGTACTTTTACTTGTGATTGGGAAGTGGGTTAACTAGAAAATTGATATATATGCAGAATTTAGGCCAATTTTTTGTTAATGCACTTCCTGTTTGAGTTTTATGATGAAATTCGTTTGAGTTTTATGATGAAATTTGGTTTATATATATATATATTTGATTATGGGCAAGTTTCAACTTACGCTAAGTATATTTATACCGACTCATATCTCAGATTCATAATCAATTCATTGATGTAATCATTGTATAAGCTATTATATTTGTAACGATTTAATGAGTATGCTTAATTTTAGGGTCCGTTTATTTGGACCATTTGAAGTCTGAATTGGACAGCCATTCAAATTTCAGAGGTTTTATAATGTCTTTGTAAAAAAATTCAGGGGTTACCACTATCGGGGCCACCCGCTAATCCCATGAGGCCCTGGTTGCTCAATCAAGAGACGCCCAGGTTTCACATAGCAGGCAATCGAATCTGAGACCGTATGTCCATACACACAATACCAAGTTCGCAAGTTTGTGCTTACCATTGTGGCAACCCCTGAGTTATTTGCCGCTTAATCGTTTAGAGGCTTGAGAGTCTCTTAATCTGACTTTTAATTATTATTTGCCCATTCAGACACGGCATTCAAATATAAAACAAATAGGTTTTTCAAATTCAGTTTTCGGCCTTTAGGCTTCAGATTCAAACAATGAAACAAATGCTGCCTTACTTAATTTTGTAAGGCTTATAATATAATTATAATCTACTATATATAACAAGTAAGGTTTATATATAACATGATGATTATGATGAGGCATTTTTGCATCTTGGATTATTAATTAATATAGTATAATGATCTAATTTAGCAATTGATGAATTATGAAGTTGAGAATAAGTTAATGGCGGTGTAATAATTTTTTGTTTTACACCAAGAGTAGGTCGAACCTTCCCTTGTATATAAAAGCATAAATTTGAGTATTTTGTACATGTATTTTTCTTTGATTATTTGGTTTTTTGAATTTACAGAGATAAACTTACAAAGGATGATATAAAGGTGTATGCAGCTGTTTTGGAGAAGCCCAGTGGAGATCTCTTCCCCAGCGCCAGCAAGTGGTTTGATAGCATTTCTTCCCAGCTTGCTACATGGTTGGTTGGTTTGACTCTTCTTTCCTACTTTAATTCAATGCTATTTTCAGTTCCAAAAATAACAAAATAGTGATTGACAGACAGATGTTTTTTTTAGTTGGTTTAGATTTCAGAGATTTAACCCTTAGAATTCCAATCCGATTGGCTGACAGACATACACAATTTTTGTAATTACTGCTACATAAGATTAAGGGAATTATGTAGATGATTAAGCAGTTTTTTAAGGTTTTTAGTTTGCTGCATATTATATCACATTGCAGACCAACAATTTTTGTAGACTTTTGTTGCAATTAGCGTGTAATAAAAAATCTGCTTTATTTCATTATGTATTAACTTTCAATCTTTTGGTGGTCCATACACCGTTGGGAATCTGGCCAAATTTATAATATTTTGTAGGCTATTTGTGCCAAATTACAAGTCTATTGTTCCATTTTTGGCTTTAGTTTCCTTTCTGGAACATAATCTATGCGTCAAACCTCAGCTTATTAAACAAGTCTGGTTATTGGCCACTGATTAATTAGAAATTAGTGCATTATTGAAAATGTGTGAAAGTCAGCTTGGATTCTTAATTTGGGCCTTAGTGAGTATTAGTTTGTAACATATAGAGAAAGAAAAAGGAACTGTTATCTTGATTGTAAATCAAATTGGAAGATTGAGGAAATATAAGAGTATGATAAGTTTTACCCATGGAATAGAGAAAGAAAAAGGAACTGTGATATTGAGTGTTCTTCAAATTGGAAGATTGCGGAATAGAAGGATATGATAAGTTGCAACTACCTGTGAATTGAATAGAGAAATAAAAAAGGAACCTATTCATTGAATATTTCAACTTCCATATACTCTTTATTTGTGGTATAGTCCATCCACAGAAGAGGCGAAATTTGAAGAGTAAAATATCTAACCAGGTCAAATTGTATTAAACACTAATCCTAGACCTGGAGATGAATCATGCAATTTCTAACTAATGAATCACATTAATAATCACCATGAAATACAAACAAATATGGGCAATAAGATAGTCTGTCTCAATTTGATAGTCCCAATTCCCTTTTTGGACGTAACTCATGTATCGAATCTCACAATAGAAAACAGGTTTTAGCAATCATTGATTAAGTTGAAATTAGTGTATTATTACAATTCACCAAAGTCAAAGTGGGACTATAAAGTTGAGACGGAGGGAGTAATATTATGCTCACAGTGAGATAGCACACGTATAGCGAAGTTGTAATACTTCTTTGAAGTTCCCCATCTCAATCTACCAACTGAAAAATATGCTCAGTGATCCTTGAACGTCCAGCATAAGACTATGTTAGCTTCTTATTGGTTCATCTTCCCCATGATAGTAAATGAAAATTATATCACCCTGTATGCATAACCTTTTAACTGGGCACAAACTTGATACATGACGTTAAATCATATATCTTTTACTGCCAATATTTTAATATTATACTTGCCAAAATAATTGTTAGACCTGTATCCTAGAAGGAATTGTTTTTAGTAACTCCAAGATCCTTAAAAGTATGTCTTTTACATAAGATTTTCAATATTTTAGGATACAACTAGAAGGAAATGTATTTTAGTAACTCCAATATTCTTCAAAGTACTTCGTTTGCTTACTAACAGAGAATAAATATTTGTACTTCAATTTTTGTAGCTTCCCCGGTAAAGCTGCTGGAGTGAGAATTGGCGGCCAATCTGCTGTAGAAGCTGCGCCTGCAAAGGAAGCTGCTAAGGTTTGTCTGGTAACCTATGTGAAGTTTTCTTTTCATTATTTATGCTATTAAGGTAGTGGATTGAAATTCAAATTTTCTTTTCATTATTTATGCTATTATCATTTAGCAAGTCTACAGAAATTTTTTGGCACAGAGAAATGTATTTGAATCTATTTGGTAATTCCCTTTTTTTGATATGGAAAATTGTGATAAAATAATCATGCCCATTCGAAGATACATTTGAATTCAAACCTTTAACAATATCGGAATATTACAGCTCCGTTTGATAGCAACATGGAAAATGATAAGAAAAACACTTGATTTGTGCAAGAAGTTGGAAAATAAGTTGAGGCATGTGATGAGATGCTCTCTATCTCATGCTCATTTTTATGAGTAGATGTTCTACATCATACATTATTTTTGTGGAAAAATTTTCTTCAACCAATAAAGAAAAATTTTCCATTAAAAAGCCACAAAGTAAGAAGACATCTCACCACATGTCTCAATCTATTTTCCAACTTCTCACAAAAATCAACTACCTTAATTTTCCTTTTCCGTGTTGTTATCAAACATACCCTACAAGAACAATCAAAAGCTTACAAGCAAAAGCAGCCAAAGAACAAGAAAATCAAGGAAAAAGTTCATGCGCTCATTAAAAAAATATTCCCATGCTTACACTGATTAAGTTCACTGTGATAAACATCCTTTATAGTTTATGGATAACAAAGGATTTATGGACTGTTTAGTTGCTTGGCTTATAAAAATCCCATTAAGAGCTAACACATAAGCATGTGTAGTGATATCAATTCAGGCAATCTTTTAAAAGTATGATTCAATTCCGTTTGTTTCACACTACTTTGGGGGGGGGGGTTTCTTCTTTTTTGGGGAGAGAGAGAGAGAGAAAAAGCGGGGGGGTGGGGGGGGGGGGGTTCGTTATGCCCATTTTTAAACTACCAAAACAAACCATTATTGGTTATAAACGAATAAACATCCACCGACAAAATTACTGGAAATAGTTTCCTCTTTCTTATGCCTGGTTTTTATGCGTGAAATCTTTTTAGATTTTCTTTCATAATTTTGTTTACAATAATTCAGAAAACGTTTCTCACTCCTCCTTTGAATATAACATGGCAGGAACCTGCAGGTGATGATGATGATGATGACGATCTCGATCTCTTTGGTGATGAGACAGAGGAGGAAAAGAAGGCAGCAGAAGAGAGGGAGGCAGCGGCCAAAGCATCCTCAAAGAAGAAAGAGAGTGAGTTTCTTATAGTTTTATTTGTTTCACATTATGTTCTTTACCGAAAAAGATAGCTAAAGTTTTCTGTGAATCGAGGTGATAGAAAATATCGATTCTACTTTTATATTAGCTATATTTACGATTTTGTGCTCTTAAGGGTGTGTTTAATAAAAATGATTGAAAATATTTCTGATTTTTATTAGAATTTGGAAAAAGAGATGAGTGATTTGGTGGAATGTTCTATTACATTTTGGATTTTCCGTGGAATAAAATTCTTTGGGTTGTGTGTAAGACGGAGAAAATAAGAAAAAGATGAGAAAAATCTCACTAAATCAGTGTTATTTTTATTTTTTTACAGTTTTTTTTTATTAAAGTTAGTAGTGGTTTCAATTGTTTTCAATTTTTTTTTTAATCAAGCGGACCCTTGAAGAGATATCAAGTAGCTCACATTCTTCTTGCGTATTGCTTTTCATCAGATTATATCCCGGGTGTAATATGTTTATTTCATCTGTTGGATTTCTAATTCTCATTTTATGAAAATAACATATATGTATAGGTGGGAAATCATCTGTTCTTTTGGATGTGAAACCGTGGGACGATGAGACAGACATGAAGAAGCTGGAAGAGGCTGTTCGCAGTATTGAGATGCCTGGTCTCTTGTGGGGAGCATGTACGGTTTTTGACTGTTTGCTAATAATTACAAACGTATTTTCCACTTGCATTTTGAAAACATGGCCTACATCGCATTTCATAAGACAAACCGGCCAACATAATCAACGGTTAAAAGTGAATAACCAGTTGTAAGAACCATAGTTGGTTTATCCGCATATTATTGCTTTGCCTGTGCTAATAAATAAATAACACTCCCTCTATCTAAAATGAAGAGTCCACTTTGACTTTGACATGCTTGGAAAATCGATATAGTTAAAACAATTGCTGAGCTTTTCGTGAAAATTATCTAATTTTACTATAAAGTATAGATTTTTTTTTTTAATGTACCATATTTTACTATGTCAAGAACTATGTGCATACAAAGACAAAGACATGCACCTGTGTGCTAACATTTGTTTTGCCTTGGTGACTGAAAACCTGGTGTTTTATATTCATGTCCTTCACAGCAAAACTACAACCGGTAGGGTACGGGATAAAGAAGATGACGATCATGATGACAATCATTGACGATCTGGTGTCTGTGGATACTCTGATTGAGGAGCGCCTCACAGTTGAGCCTCTCAACGAATACATACAGAGCTGCGACATTGTTGCCTTCAACAAAATCTGAGTGCTACATACAAACTCGCCCCTAGGCGCAGTCAGTAATTTTGCTATTTTCACAGTAGTGCGTGTTTATTTTGTTGTGACTTCTATTTATTGTGGTTTTGTTTTTGGTGGGTTTCGTCTGATGATTTGAAATGCAAGAAGAATCAGGTGGAAGTAAACACCATTAGAAGAGATACTACTCTGTTGAGAAGTTAATTTTATGTTAGTTGTGCAAGGCTGCTTGGACCTTTTTCACTTCAGTAAACACTAGTTAATGTTACACTAGAATTTTGGGTTTGGTTTTGATTCACCAAAAAAAATATTCCATGAGTTTTCTTCGAGCAAGTGATTATATGGCACACGTTCAGTCCCCCATGAATGTAATGAGTAAAAGTTCCACCATAATTAAGGTTTGTTAGGAACCCTTTTTTGGGTTAAATCCAAGTGAGGGTAATAACACACTCCAAAATTTGCTTTAATATCTTGAGGAATATAAATAGTATTAAAACTTATGAACTATCTTGTGCAACTTATGCCTATTAAATATTTCAAGCTTATGGAAGGCAACACGAGATGCAAAAACTAAGAAAACCGAGCTGGGTTTCAAATGAATCTGTTGAGAGAGACTTGAGACTATAGCTATATTTTAGATTGCTTTGTAGTGGAATTTATTATAATTTGGGTTAATTTGAGCAAGAAGAAGGGGTAATCTCTCTGAGGGATCTGCGCCACATAGCCTCTTAGCAATTAGGCTATTACTTCTCTTTTCATTAATTATCATGAAGAAATATAGTGGGTTATATAAGAAAAAAAATAAGATTCTCATAATCTCTCTCATTCAGCTCACCTCACTCTTAACATGCTTCTAACAAATTCCTAATCCTTCTAACAGTAATAAGGAAAGAAATAAGGAAAAATAAAGGAAAGAAGAAAAATATAACTCGGTGTAGTGAACGACGCCAATAAAGCGATCTCAGATCGTACTCTTAATCAGGTTGTTTGTGAATTCTTGACCCGTAATCTATAAACATACTAGAATCTTGGAATAGGACGAATTGATGGATAATGAAAGCGTAAACCCAACACTTAAAGAAGTGCGAACCTCGGTATCGTGAATAACGCCACAATCTAGTGTGAATGATAGATTGATAAGTCAAGAAACACGCGAATTAAACTCTCAATTTAATTAATCATAATTGTCTTGATAACTTGATTAATAAAACAATATTGTACTTCCTTTAAATAGGTGGAAACAAAACAATAGAATCCTAAAACAATAAGGAAACTATTTCCTATTAAACATAATAATTCTAATAAAAGGAAACAAACTAAATATTATCTCCTAATTAAAATAAAAGACCTATTAAAGAAATAAAAAAAACTACCAAAATGATAATAAAACTAATTACAATCTTCGCTAGCCAGTCGTGAGAACAAGTTAGAAAAATAAGGCTGAATTTCGTACTTTAAAGCGTGCACGCGCCTTATCAAAATAACACTTCTGCCTTTTGGTCACAATTCCCAGCTTCGGCGTGCCCACGCTTTAAGCAAATACTTCTTCTGATTTCTTGGCTAATAATGGCTAGGCAGAATCACATCATACCCTTCATCTTCAAGAAGATTCGTCCTCCAATCTGGCCTACCCATCTCTCGATTTAGCCAGTCTTTAACAAGTTTGGCATTCGGACGCAGTTTTAGAATTTGAAATCTCCCATGCCAATAGAATAGGTAGTTTGAATACTTTTCATTCTTCCGTCGAAACTCAACATGAGATAATTCTTTTCTTCCTTGCCATAAAAACAAATATTTTGAATATCTTCGACACTTGATTCTCCTTGTAAAGCAAAACTCCTTGAAGTTCAAATCATGCTATAATGTGATCCTCCGCAACTTGTTAAAGAATTCTATCAATAGAAAGTTTGGATGGACATCAAAGCGATCAACTCCAATGAAGTCAATATGCTCAATATTGTCAATCTTTAACTCGATCCTCCGTAATTCATTGAAGGAACTTCCTAGTTGATGTTGCGAATGGAAATTGTACTTGTCCACTCCAATGAAGTTTACATGGTCCACTTCATCAACTTTCAGCTCTTGTTCTTTGGCTTGAATCTCCATTCTTTCCTTTGCAATTATCTTCCTTTCTTCTATGGCTGCCTTTGGAAACCCTTGCTCTTCTTCGCAAATAATATCCATATTCTTTTCACTCTCTACGACTGCCATGTTATTCAATTCCTCCGCTACAACATTCTTACCTACAGCCCTTAAAACAGTACATGCAGACATAATCTCATCCGTGCCAAAAGTGCACTTTCTGAGGTTAGTGGTTAGTCTTCAAAACTCACCTAAGCAATTGATCATTCAAACTAATCGATAAACAATAATTCAAATTACTATTGCTACATGGCAGTGTGAAATTCAAATGTTTAAAACCCTTCAAAACAATTTTTCCCAACAATGGACTCAAAACTTGATTATTTAAATTCATTAAAGCATTATTCAAAATCAAAGAATTAGTTGCCCATACAAACAATCCATGCTTTGTTTTAAATCCAAACGATTTCTTCGGAGAACAACTTACCAACTCTAAATTAGAAAACTCACCAAAACCTTGCCTTAGAACTTGCTTGCCATGTTCTAACTCCAGTTGCCCTTGGCTTTGGTCAACAATTTCCTACAATGAAGACAAAATAGAAATATGCAAATTCGGGTTAAATTTGTTAGTATTTAAAAATACCTCCCCACTCATTTTTGCATAACAATTCTTTTGTCTCCCCTCAGACTCATTCTCACTGGAGACCACTAAAATTTCATTTTCTCTCTCTTTTAGCTCAGACTTTCTTTTTTCATCACTCTCTTTCATTTTTCTCTCAAGCTACCCCTCAATAACTACTACTTGAGTTTCTTTTCTTTCACACTCATTTTCATTGCACTCGCCTGAGATCTCACTCTCCATTCTTTTTCTCTCCACACTCTCTTTCTTTTCCTCACTAGCCTCACTACTCTCTTTCTTTTTCACTCTTTTACCACTATTTTCTTGCTTTTGCTCACTCTCTGTTTTTTGATTACTCTCATTTTGTAACTTCATTTGATCTTTATGAGCTTGCTTTGGTGGCAATGGAACAAGAGTAACAGTTCTTTCATTCATCTTGAAAGAGTACTTATTGGAAACGCCATTGTACTTGACTTGCCTATCAACCTGCCATGGTTGGCCTAGCAACATGTGACCTGCTTACATTGGAACTATATCACATAGAACCTCATCTTTGTATTTCCCACTACTAAAAGAAATAAGCACTTACTCGTCCACCCTTATCGCTCCATTGAGATTCAGCCAATGCAAATTGTAAGGACGCGGGTGCTTGTTCGTAGGCAAACCTAGCTTGTCCACCATTGTTGTGCTAGCAAAATTCGTGCAAACTTCCCCATTAATTATCAAACTACAAGCCTTATCTTGCACGAGACATCTAGATCGAAATATATTTTCTTGTGTACTTGGATCATCGCACTCAGCTAGCAATTCTCCTTTTACGGCATACTCTTCAATTTGGTTTGGCACAAAACTTCCCCTCCTCTTAGATTGCTCATAATTTTTGGTAAACAATTCGTTAAACTTAGAACAATCCTTATCATCAAACAAGGAAGCTTTTTTCGTGGTACTACCAAAATTTTGTTTTCTCCTTTCCCCGTTAGGAGTTTCACTTAACCGCTTGTGCCGTTTAATTTCTAGATTTCTTAGTCGTGTGCTATCCCTTTTAAACTCCTCATCATGCCAACTTTGCTCAAAATTAAAATAAGACATTATTGCTGCCAAAATAACGATCAGTACAAATAAAGAAAATAAATTTTCTCACTGCACTCCTTTACGTGTTTCGCTCGATTGATGTCACTCGAATTTTTTTTTTCGCTCGTGTTTGTCACACAAATAATGATATACTCACAATTTTTCTTAGGAACTCTTTTAAACAAGTTGAACAATATGAATTTGTCGCAAGTCCCTTTGACAAACAAACCGCACTCAACAATTAGATTGAGCGCCTTCACAATGTAATACTAAGGACTTAAGAAACCAAATTCTAGCAATATTAATGAGCCAAATGAATTTCTAGAATTGCTAGAACAATTATAGCAGAATTTCAAACAAAACACCAATGAATATCAAACCCTACGAGTATAGCAATCAAATTTTTCCTAGGGTTTTCTAGATTTCCCAACCAAACGGAATTTATATGAATTAAAATCACAAGATAAAACCCAACAAAAAATGTATCAATGAATAATTCTAGGGTTTCGAATTCCCAACTTTCAAGAGTTCACAATTTGCAATCTCAAATCAAATCAATTCGCAGCGCTTTAATCCCTAATACTAATAAAACAAACAATTTTTGGGGTTCAAGAAATTTGAATTCTATTATGAGTAATGGCGCAGCAATATCAAAACCCAAACAATGAACAATTCAATTACAGGGTTTCGAGAATTTTTTACTGTTCATGCAGCACTATTCATACCCATTGTTCACGCGACACTGTTTACGTTTTTTTTTCTTCAAACAAACCTTAAATTAAAATAGGGAATCCCAATTCGCAAAATCAAAGACTAGAGCTATGGAATTGAAATAACAAAAAAATAAAGATATAAAACCTGGAGTAGAAGTTCCTTTTGATACCAATGACGCGATCTCAAATCGTACTCCTAACCAAGTCGTTTGTAAATCTTTGACCCGTAGTCTATAAACAGACTAGAACCTTAGAATAGGACGAATTGATGGATAATGAAAACCTAAGCCCAACGCTTAAAAAAGCGCGAATCTTGGTATAGTGAATGACGCCATAATCTAGTGTGGATGCTAGATTGATAAGTCAAGAAACATGCGAATTAATCAATTCACCATGTTCAACATGTTCTTAGAGAACACAAAGAGAAAACTCTCAATTTAATTAATCATAATTGTCTTGGTAACTTGAATAATAAAATAATATTGTGCCTCCTTTAAATAGGATGAAACAAAACAATAGAATCCTAAAACAATAAGGAAACTATTTCCTATTAAAAATAGGAATCCTAATAAAAAGAAACAAACTAAATATTATCTCCTAATTAAAATAAAATACCTATTAAAGAAATAAAAAAGTTGCCAAAATAATAATAAAACTAATTACAATCTTCGCTAGCTAGTCGTGAGAACAAGCTAGAAAAATAAGGCTGAATTTCGTACTTTAAGGCGTGCGCGCCTTATCAAAACAACACTTCTGCCTTTTGCTCACAATTCCCAGCTTTGGCGTGCCCACGCTTTAAGCAAATACTTCTTCTGATTTCTTGGCGAAGAAGGGCTAGGCAGAATCACATTAACCCTTCTTTACTACAGTTGGGTCAATAAAGCTGTGAGTACTACCACTATCTATCAAAATAGTGATAGGACACTTCTTAATTTTGCCTTGTATTCTGATGGTGTCTTGCCCCACATCTCCTGTTAAAGCCTGTACTGAGATTCCCACATTTTTCGACTTATCTTCTTCTTCCAGTTCTTTAATTTCCTAGTTTGCCTCTTCTCCATCAATTTCATCACATACTAGCATGAAGAGTTGCTGCGTTTTACACTTATGCCTAAGTTTAAACTACTTCTCACAGTTATAGCATATGCCCTTCTCTCACCTTGTTCTCATTTCAGCGTATGTCAACTTTTTAATGGATGGGGAAGTCTAAGGAATGGAATTAGTTTTGGGGTTTATGTGTGTAGTGTGGGGGTTAAATTTTAAAGTAGTGGTGGAGTTCGAGGTAGTGTTAGGTTTGATGGAGGTGTATGGAATTTTGGAGGTATAAGATGATGATGATGAAGTAATAGTTAAGGGTTTTGAATTGGAGGTGTTGTTTTTGGTTTTCTTATTTTGTGAATCTAGAGCTACTTCTTGCATTTTAGCTATGTGAAAGGCTTGATTGAGGGTAGTAGGCAGTAACATTTGGACTACAGCTCGTATTTCTTCCTTCAATCCACTGGTGAAACTGTGGATGAAGTAATTTTCGTCTAAGCTCCTATGTTTAGCAACCATCAGAGCCTTAAGCTCTTCAAATTGTTCCTGGTACTCCAAAACTGTGCCCTCTTGTTGGAGCTTATTAAATTCTCTAATTACACTATCATGCCCCATCTCCAAGAATCTAACACAAACTTCTGTTACCAATAATTTCCAGGTCATATTCTCATTTCCCTCAATCACATCTTTATACCATATGTCAGCTTACCTTTCATATGCATGGAAAACATAACCAATTTGCCATAATCATCCATTGGGTAAATATTGAAATACTATCTACATTTTCTTATCCACGCTCTTGGGTTGGTTCCATCAAAGTAAGGGAAGTGAATTTTAGGGGATTTCACATACCTATTTCTTTCAAAGTTGTGAGCCTAGCTCCTCTCAACTGGTACGATAGCTGTAGGAGGGTTTTTTATGTTCAGATTTGCAGTAGTACTAGTTTCTCCCTGAATTTCCTGACCTGTAGTTATTTTGAATTTGTCTTCCATCATCTTAATCATGCCTTCAAACCTAGCTTCCATTCGAGCTTCGAAATCCTTACTCCAATCGGTGTGTTGTTGTAACTGCTCACTTTGCTTCGTCAATTGCCCGCCGATCTCTTGTAAGGAGGCCTCATTCTTCCGAGTAACATCCTTTAAAGTGCGTAATCTTGTACCATCAGCCATACAGGAATTTGGAGGATCGAGGAGCTCTGATACCAATTGTAGTGGAATTTATTATAATTTGGGTTTATTTGGGCAAGAAGAAGGGGTAACCTCTCTAAGGGATCTACGCCACAGAGCCTCTTAGCAATTAAGCTATTACTTCTTTTTTCATTAATTATCATGAAGCAATATAGTGGGTTATATAAGAAGAAAAATAAGATTTTCATAATCTCTCTCATTCAGCTCACCTCACTCCCCACATGCTTATAACAAACTCCTTATCCTTCCAACAATAATAAGGAAAAGAAATAAAGAAAATTAAAGGAAAGAAGAAAAATAAGAAAAAGAAAAATATAACTCTCCTCTGCCAAACGACAACGTTTAACTAAGCCTAGCAGTTGACTAGAATACCCCTCATTCATAACATGCTTACTAACCTAAAGCATCTTTGAGGACTGTTTTTCAGTTTTTGGATAAACAGATGTCAATCCATCATCCTACATTGAGTTTTTGACCCCAAAGCACATCGAGTCCATCCCACTTTGTGATCAATTCTATCTGCATTTTGTTAAGCGCTAATAATTGATTGTAACTGCTTAGGATTTTCCCCATGAGATTTACTTTCAACTTAGTCTGAATCATCACTTGGAACTTCATTCAATTTGCTACAAGCAGTAACAAGTAAATTCATGATATCCAAGATTTTGACTAATTACTTTCATCCCTAGCTACCTCTCATTGTTGGATTAATTTTGTATTAATACAATTTGGGATCACACATGTAATTAATCTGTGGTTTATGAGCCTAAACTCAAGTGATCTAAATTAATGTTTTAAGTAGGCTTTAGGGTATATTAGTCATGGAATTAACGTGTAGATACCTATGGACGATTTTTAATTCTATGAGGGGCAAAATTAGAAATAGTGAAAGTTGGCAACCGCCACTAACCGCCATATATATATATATGTCGAGTTATGGTCCCCAATCTATTCCTAAGTAATTTTTTTCACATTCTCTTAAGAGAGAAACTTAAGAACAAAGGAAGGAAATCGGATTGGAAAACGAACTCGATTAACAACATTCTGCTGCATTGATCAATCACTATCTATAGAGTCGGGTACACATCTCTCTTTTAAACTCTTAATAATATGATATGATACACGATTCTATAATAAAACTTCTTAGGATTTAATCCTAACACTCATTGCCATTACTTTTGCTTATGGACCTCATTGTCCACATTAACCATTTGTTACTTTTGAAGCTCTTCTCCATTTCGAATCTCTACAATTTTCTCATCACTTTGATCAGTTACACCCTCTTTCATACCCTAAGGTCGCATTCTTTATTTTAAAAGAAGCGCAAAATTTCAAGTAACGATGATTAACTGTGATTTGCCATCTCCTTTTCAAAGAACACCGCCAACTCTCCGCATTGGGCACCTAACTACTTCAAAGGAATACTCGCCGGTGAACTTGTGTTTCCAACGTCGATGAACAATTTTGATGGTGGTTGATGATTTTTTGGACCAATATCCACTAGTAGAGAAATAAATGGTGCACTATAACCTAAAGAACTATCATGTGCTGAGAGCTTTTTAAGATTCCCGAATTTCAAACTGTTGTTTAGTTTTTCGATGAAACTTATGAAGCATGTGTAAGGTGACTTGAACTAAAACAATTGCTGGTATGAAGTTATGTTGTCCAATAAAGAAATCTTTTTTAAAAGTAGGGTTTGCCTTCAAGTGTTTAGCAACAAATTTGAAGTATAACTTTTTGGGGGTATTGGTCAACTTTTAACCTGTTTGATTAAAAAAATAAAATTTAAAACAACCTATCATTTTTATGAAATGTATGAAAATAAAAAGAAATGAGTGATTTACATGTCTTTTCAACATCTAGTAAAAACTGAAAGTATTTTTAATTATTTTACCGACTATCTATTATTATAGAAAGTTGAAAGCTATTTTAACAATAATTTAATTGATGCCAGATTTTTTATTTATCTTTATAGCAAAATCTTTGTAGCATTCACCATTACGTGACTTGCCTTTTTTCGCCTACATTACATATGCCCAAGGGGTAGCACTAGTAACAAAGCAATTATAGTTATTTAAAATATATATATATATAATATTAAAAGCATATAATATAATTTTTAAATCCAATATATACTCTATCAACATAATTACCCTATTATTCACGTCTAAGTATTGCCAAAATAATTTTTACTTTATCGGAGTATTATAGCACTATTTCAATAAATCATATTATTCGGCTTCTAAAATTATATTTTTCTTTGATAATACAATACGGCCATTTTTTTCTTACAAACTCACTCGCATTTGTCATTAACTTTCTACGATTTTATTACAAGTCATGTTAACGTCCCTAAGGGCACATGTTAGCACCCTATTTATAGTAAGAAAAAAGTTTAAATACGCATTTAATAGGGTACGGATTCTCACACATGAGATTATTCTTTTCATTCATGGTATGTTTAACATGTGCCCTTACGGTATAAGTTATCATTTCCCTTTTATTATATATGTGATAACATGTGCTATTATATTTATTATATTAAAAGAACTTTTTTGCTCGAATTTGCAATATACATTATGGGGACATAAATACCATCCCACCAGATATCCACTAGTCCTCTAGAACATAAGAGTGTGTTTGTCGCGCGGGATTAGAACTAGGATTGGATTAATTAATCATATCCGGTGTTTGTTGTCGAAAAGGATAAGATAAATAAATCATATCATGTGATGAGCCCAAGGATAGCACTGGAGCTGGATCATGGAGTGAAGGCTATGCAGATCCCATCCGGGTTCCAAGTGGCCCAATTACTCGAGCTAGGGCCAAGAAGATCAAGGAGGCACTTATGACCATGGTCCAAGAGATAATGAGCAAAACTGAAGCGTGGAGGAGCGTTGAAGGGGATCGGGCTCAAGAATGGAAGACATTGCTTAAAGGCCCAATTGAAGATGTTCAAATAGCAGCCCAAGAGATTAAAAACATGTGTTAGATAAATGGGCTGGGCTAGGCATTTTTTATTTTAAGTTTAATTTATGTTTAGCTTTGTTTGGGCCCAAATTATGTGGGAAAACCCATTAATTTCATTTTTTGTTTATTTTCCTAGACTTAGTAGGTTTAATTAATCCTATTTAAAGGAGCTGACGCTATTGTTTTAAGTATCTTTTGATTAATTAAGATTTTCGAGTGTTTTCACCTTTTGCGTTCTAAGAACGTCTCGAACAGCCAGAATTAGGGTTCTTGTTGTTCTTCGACTTAGCATCAATTGATTGTTTGTCTTCGACTATACCAAGGTTCTATCTCGTTTTTGGGATTAGGTCGAGGTTCCACCTCCATTAACTTCGCGTGATTCCAAGGTTCTTGCGTTTTCATACGCTAAGGGTTGCGGATCCATCATACTTGGATAGAATACGATCGCAGTTCACATCAGTTGGTATCAAAGGGAAGCTTCTATCCAGGTTTTATCTTCGTTTGTTTTCGTTTTGTTCAATTCGTAGACTGATCTATTCATATTTTCCTAAAACTAGGGTTGTTATTTTCGATTGTGAAAAAAAAACTGATTCTGCTCTTGCTACATAATTATCGAATCTGTTCTGCTGAGTAAATTTTGAACCTGTTCTTGATTGATAATTAATCTTCGAATCTGTTCTTGCTAAGTGTTTTTCAAATCTGCTCTTGATTGTTAATACTGCGATTGTTAGGGTTAATCAAAATCTCGATTGTGAGGATTATTAAATTCTGATTGTTGCATAAAAACCCTAAGTTTGTTAAGATTCAATTGCTGTTGAGTTTCGATTTTGATTGCGCACATAAACCCTAGTTATTGAGTTTGAACTATCATGGTTAATTAATTCTGATTGCTGCGTATAAACAATACTGATTTTGATTGCGAATTCCTTCAATTGTCGCTTTTAATTCGTGCATATTTTTCTGCTGAAATTTCGAATTCTGAAAATTTCGACTACACCAGATTAAAGTAGAAGTCGAGAGACCCAGAATAAAAAAGAGTACAAAAATTTCTGAAATTCGCAACTATTTTTTTTTGGATTTGGGTTCTATAGGGTCCAAGGATTCCAAAAATCCTGTTTTCATGAGACTGAATTTTTGCTCATTTTTCTCGACTTTTCGCTTCCTATCGTGTCCATAATTCATTGGGATTCATGTTTCTTGAATTCTTGGTGAAAACTATACTTGTCCTAGCATACAATTGATCTGTTTGAATTGTGATTGGTCTGTTTGGGAACCAAGACGAAGGTTCTGGCTTTTCGATTTGTTCGAAAGTTTCAAAAGGTGAAAATTGAGAGGTGTATCATTAATTTTGAGAGCTAAACACGAGCGGTAAAATCAGAGTGACATATTCTAAGTGAAATATGTAAGGGAGTGCAGTGAGAAAATTTTTATTTCTTTATATTGTACTAATCTCTGTTTTGCAGCAATATGTCAAATTTCGATCCTAAGTTGTTCCAAGAAGCCATGACGAGTACCTTACAAAATATGATGAGAGAAGAGTTGGGTGGCTTTAGAGAGCAAGTAAATGAGATTAGTGACGAATTAAAACGAATGCGGGAGAAAGTGGATAGAGTTGAGAGCACTCAAAATGAACAATCTGGCAAATCGTGTAGTGCCCAAAGAACTGGGAAAATGCAGCCTAGAGAAAGGAGGGCTGAGAATGATCCTGATAACTATTATCGAGATAGTTTTGATGACGAGGATAGTGACGTTGATTCGGTAACCGCTAACCGGCGGAATGGTAGGCGATTTGGTAGAGGAACCAACCGGGAGGATGACAACATGAATGAGATCAAAATGAAGATTCCATCCTTCCAAGGGAAGAATGACCCCGAGGCCTATCTTAAGTGGGTCAAGAAAGTAGAGTTGGTGTTTGCTTATCATAATTACTCCGAGTCCAAGAAGGTGAAATTGACGGCCATTGAATTTTTCGATTATGCACTTGTTTGGTGGGATCGCTTGATGACAGAGCGAAGGCGTAGTGATGAAGGGCCTGTAGAGACATGGAAAGAGATGAAGTGCCTGATGAAGAAACAATTTGTACCTGATCACTATTATCGGGAATTGTACCAAAAATTACAAAGGCGTTCACAGGAAAATCGTAGTGTTGATGAATACTATAAGGAGATGGAAGTGGCCATGATTCGGGCCAATGTTGATAAAAATAGAGAAGCTACCATGGCGAGGTTCTTGAGTGGACTAAATCGGGAGATTGCCAACGCAATTGAATTGTAGCCGTATGTCGAGATTGAAGATATAGTGCACACTGTAATTAAAATAGAGAGGCAGCTCAAGAGGAGGGGTAGTTTTAAGCCAAGTCAAAGTTCTTATTCTACTCCATGTAAACAAAGTCCGTGGAAGAAAGATGACAAAGCAACCACTCCGAAACCAAAAACTGATTCAAAATCGGAAGCTCCTGTTGGAAACCAAGCTAGGGCAACCCCTAACACCACTAATACCCCTACAACTCGAAATTGAGACATTATTTGTTGAAAGTGTCAAGGGAGAGGCCACATTGCCACTCAATGCCCGAACAAGCGAGTGATGATGCTTTTGGATAATGGGGAATACGAGACAGAAGAAGAAGGCGCTGAAGCTATGTCACAATTAGAGGAAGTCGAAGAAGAAGAGAGCCCCATCCAGGGCGAGTTATTAGTTGCAAGAAGAGCCCTTAGTGTGCAAGCAAGGGAGGATGAGGAGCAGCGCGAGAATATTTTCCACACTAGGTGCCTAGTACTAGGCAAGGTGTGTAGCTTGGTGATAGACGGAGGTAGTTGCACTAATGTGGCTAGCACGACAATGGTGGAGAAGCTAGCATTGCACACGACTACGCATCCAAAGCCTTACAAATTGCAGTGGTTAAATGATAGCGGTGAAGTGAGGGTGAACAAGCAGGTTTTGGTGTCCTTTAGCATTGGGAAATACGAGGACCAAGTGCTTTGTGATGTGGTTCCCATGCAAGCCGGCCATATGCTGTTAGGAAGACCGTGGCAATATGATAGAAGAGTTAAACACAACGGCTTCACCAATAAATACTCATTTGAGATGAACAAGAGAACAATCATTCTCGCACCTTTACCGCCACAACAAGCCTATGCTGATCAATTGAAATTGCAAAATGAGGAAGAGCAATGGAGAGCTGAAAAGAAAAGGAGAGTGAGGGAAAAATAAAAGAAATTGAGAAAAAAGAAAGTAAAGTGGAAAAACCAGTGACTATTGAGAGTAAATTTGAGAAGAGGCAAAAGAATTTATATGTGAGAGCTAGTGAAGTGAAAAGAGGGATACTTTGTAATCAACTTCTTGCACTTGTGTACAAAGAAGCGCTTTTGAACACTAACGAACTAAATTCTTCTTTGCCTACTGTTATTATCTCTTTGTTGCAGAATTTTGGTGAAGTCTTTTCAGAGGATACGCCAAGCAGTTTATCACCTATTCGAGGAATAGAGCACCAAATTGATTTTGTACCCGGAGCATCCATTCCAAACCGCCCAGCCTATAGGAGTAATCCAGAGGAGACGAAGGAACTTCAAAGGCAAGTGACGGAGCTACTGGAGAAAGGGTATGTGAGAGAGAGTATAAGCCCATGTGCGGTGCTAGTTTTGCTAGTGCCGAAGAAGGATGGGACGTGGAGAATATGCGTGGATTGCCGGGCAATTAATAATATCACGGTAAAGTATCATCATCCCATTCCACGTTTAGATGATATGCTTGATGAGTTGCATGGGTTTAGTATATCTCTAAAATTGATTTGAAAAGTGGATACTATCAAATTAGAATGAAAGAAGGCGATGAATGGAAAACAACATTTAAAACTAAATATGGGTTATATGAGTGGTTAGTTATGCCTTTTGGTTTAACTAATGCTCCTAGTACCTTTATGTGCTTAATGAACCATGTTTTGAGATCATTCATTGGCAAATTTGTTGTGGTCTATTTTGATGATATCCTAATTTATAACAAAAGTCTAGATGACCATGTAATTCATTTAAAATATGTATTGGATGTCTTGCGAAAGGAGAAGTTATATGCTAACCTGAAGAAGTGCACCTTTTGCACGGATAAGCTTGTATTTCTTGGTTTTGTTGTGAGTGCACAAGGTATTCAGGTTGATGAAGAAAAGGTGAAGGCTATTCAAGAATGGCAAAGTCCTACAAGTGTTGGACAAGTGCGGAGTTTTCATGGACTTGCTAGTTTCTATCGGCGGTTCGTGAATGATTTTAGCACAATTGCGGCACCATTGACTGAGGTGATCAAAAAGAACGTTGGGTTCAAGTGGGGAGAGGAACAAGAAAAAGCATTCCAATTACTAAAAAGCAAGCTAAGTAACGCCCCCTTGTTATCTTTGCCTAACTTTTCAAAGACTTTTAAAATTGAATGCGATATTTCAGGAAATGGTATTGGTGTTGTTCTTATGCAGGAAGGGAAGCCAATAGCATACTTTAGTGAGAAGCTAGGTGGGGCGACCTTAAATTACCCTACCTACGATAAGGAGCTTTATGCATTGGTGAGAGTGGTGGATAAATGGCAGCACTATCTTTGGCCGAAGGAGTTCGTGATTCACACAGATCATGAATCGTTGAAGCACTTGAAGGGACAGCAAAGATTGAACAAGCGCCATGCCAAATGGGTAAAAAGACTTTTTCGTATGTGATCAAGTACAAGAAGGGTAAAGAAAGTGTTGTAACAGATGCTTTATCGCGTAGGTATGCTTTAATTGCTACTTTAGATGCTAAATTGCTTGGATTTGAATACATCAAAGAATTGTATTATGATGATGCTGATTTTAGAGATATCTTTAATGCATGTGAGAAAGTGGCGTTTGATAAGTACTTTAGGCATGATAGGTTCTTAATGCGTGAAAACAAACTTTGTGTGCCTAAATGTTCATTGCGTGAGTTGCTTGTGAAAGAGGCTCATGGTGAGAGTCTAATGGGGCGCTTTGGTATAACTAAGACCTTAGGAGTATTGCAAGAACACTTCTTTTGGCCTCACATAAAAAGAGATGTTGAAAGAATCTGTGAGAGATGTGTTACTTGTAAGAAAGCAAAGTCTAAGTTAAACCCTCATGGTCTATATACTCCATTGCCCATTCCTAGTGACCCTTGGGTTGACATTTCTATGGATTTTGTATTGGGTTTTCTTAGGACTAAACATGGAAATGATTCTATTTTCGTGGTGGTTGATAGATTTTCTAAAATGGCTCATTTTATTGCTTGTAATAAAACTGATGATGCACCACGAATTGCTAATTTATTCTTCAAAGAAATTGTACGATTGCATGGCATGCCTAGAACCATTATTTCTGATAGGGATGCAAAGTTTTTGAGCTATTTTTTGGAAGACTTAGTGGGAAAAGTTGGATACTAAATTGTTGTTTTCTACCACGTGTCATCCCCAAACTGATGGTCAAACAGAAGTAGTAAATAGAACTTTATCCACTTTGTTGAGTGCCATAATTAAGAAGAACTTGAAAGAGTGGGAAGAGTGTTTGCCTCATGTTGAGTTTGCATATAATCGATCTGTTCATTCTGCCTCTAAGTTTTCTCCTTTTGAGATTGTGTATAGTTTTAATCCTTTAGCTCCTTTGGATTTATTGCCATTACCTGTTGAGCATGCTAACCTAGATGGTAGGAAGAAAGCTGAGTTTGTTAGACAGATTCATGAGAAGGCGAGGCAAAACATTGAAAGAAGAACTGAGCAGTATGTGCAGTAAGCAAACAAAGGAAGGAAAAAAGTGGTCTTCGAACCAGGAGACTGGGTTTGGCTGCACTTAAGAAAGGAACGCTTTCCCGTTCAAAAGCATTCTAAGTTGTTATCGAGAGGAGATGGACCATTTCAAGTTGTGCAAAGGATCAATGACAATGCATACAACCTTGATCTTCCAGGTGAGTATAATGTGAGTGCTACATTTAATGTTGCTGATCTAAGTCCGTTTAGTACAGATGACGAATTGAGGACAATTCCTTTTCAAGAGGAGGGGAATTATGAGCCCAATGATAGCACTAGAGCTGGATCATGGAGTGAAGGCTATGCAGATCCCATCCGGATTCCAAGTGGCCCAATCACTCGAGCTAGGGCCAAGAAGATTAAGGAGGCACTTATGACCATGGTCCAAGAGATGATGAGCAAAGTTGAAGCGTGAAGGAGCGTTGAAGGGGATCGGGTTCAAGAATGGAAGACATTGCTTAAAGGCCCAATTGAAGTTGTTCAAATAGCAGCCCAAGAAATTAAAAAACATGTGTTAGATAAATGGACTGGGCTAGGCTTTGTTTATTTTAAGTTTAATTTATGTTTAGCTTTGTTTGGGCCCAAATTATGTGGGAAAACCCATTAATTTTGTTTTTTGTTTATTTTCCTAAACTTAGTAGGTTTAAGTACTCCTATTTAAAGGAGCTAACGCTATTGTTTTAAGCAGCTTTTGATTAATTAAGATTTTCGAGTGTTTTCACCTCTTGCGTTCTAAGAACGTCTCGAACAGCCAGAATTAGGGTTCTTGTTGTTCTTCGACTTAGCATCAATTGATTGTTTGTCTTCAACTATACCAAGGTTCTATCTCGTTTTCGGGATTGGGTCGAGGTTCCACCTCCATTAACTTCGCGTGATTCCAAGGTTCTTGCGTCTTCATACGCTAAGGGTTGCGGATCCATCATACTTGGATAGAATACGATCGCAGTTCACATCATCATGTGTTTGGTGCAAATGTGGATAAGATATTTTAATCCTATTATGCGTTTGGTACAACACGGGACTGGATTGCACTCAGGATTAATTATCCTTTTATAAATATATACCACCCCATAGGTAGTATTATTTTATCCCATGGTTGCTGAATAACAAAATGAATGTAAAAATTATTTTTTTTGATCTTTTTCTTTACGCCTATTAGATAATCAAATTTATTAATGAAAATTTTCAACCACCCAAAATTATAGTAACTCAACTAATAAAATTCATTTCTTATATAATATGATATTTTTGTTTTATTAAATAAAGGTATTTATAAGAAACTTTAATTTTTTTTAAAAAAGAAGGTAACATTAGAATTTGAAACTTTACTTAATGCTTAATTCGTAAATATTGTATGTAATAAATAACTTTTCTATCGGAAGAGTTTTTTACGATGCTTATTTGTAAATAGGGGAATTACATTAGTAAAAAAATATATATATATCGGACAACAATTAAAATTGTATATATTTTTAAAAGAAAAACAAGTTGTATTATATTATATCTGAATTTGTAATTCGGAACTTTATCAAATGCAAAGTTTATTAAATTTTTATCCGACTAGTCTTTATCCTGTCCGATCCCCCTTTATCCTTATCCGATTGATTTCTTTCCTATCCTATCCCATATAATTCCTATCCGACTAATTTCAACTCTTATCTTATCCGACCTTTATCATATCCTATCCTACCTCCTTATCCGGTGCGACAAACGCACCCTATACGTATGGCACCCGGGACATTAATTGTTTACACGACTAACTGATTGTCAAATTTTTCAAAAGATAAGGGTGGGTGGCAAATATCTCACTTTCGCTCACCTAAAAAAAATAGAAAATTTTATTATTGCCACACACTACAATTTTTTTTGAGCTACAATAATCAATAATTATTAATTAATTAATTACTCCTATCATCATTATCATTATTTCTCTCTAAAATTCATCATCAACAACACTTCCAAAATCTCTATTACAAACCCCCATTTTACTTCTTTATAAAAAAATAGAGTAATTGGGCACCTTCTTGCGAGGAGGATGGTTTACAAAAAAGAAAGAAAGAAACATAGCACCTTATACTTCTTTACAATATGACAACTACAAACCATCAAGTTCGTTATATCACTATTAAGTTCATTTATACCACTAAAAGAAGCAAACCTTTAGAATAGGAAAAAAACAGAGCAACTAGGCAGATTAACTTTTGGTTAGCAACCCAGAAAATAGAGCATGTTTTAAATGTATTCGGTCATACATAATCGAGTAGGAGCGAGCAAACTCGATTATTCATAGTCGATCATACATTATTGGTTTATACGAATGAAGAATGTTTGCTCAGTTTATAAGGGCCGAACTTTGTGCAACTTACTAGATTAGATTTCAACCAATCAAGGATTGGATTTGACTTGACTCGGCTCAGCTGAACCGATCCCTCTTTTATCACACTCGGTTAGTTTAGGTCAAACAATATGCTTTCACACTTGGTGGATAATGGACGAGCAAGGTTGAATGAAAATCTTACTGGGCTTGGTATATCTACACCGATTACGTTACTATTTAATTGGTTGCATTAAGACGAGTATAATTTTATATTAAGTTTCAAAGGTCATTAACAATAGAGAGGTGTTAATGGGAAACAGAACTTAAATAAATTTACACTGATAATTATGTGAGGACGAAGGTTCAATTTGCAATGGTGTGAACAAGGAAGAAGAAGCAATGGAAGAAGAGAGGAGAAGAGGAGAGCAGGAGAAGAATATGTGACTTTTTTTGGGTTAATTGCTTCTTTTAATTATTGCTATTATTAGTGTCATTAATTAATACAATTTAAAAATGAGTAGCTATTGAGATTAAAATAAAATAAAATATTATATTTAGAGAATATTATAAAAAAAAAGGAGTCTTGTATAAATATTAAGCAAGTGACACTAGCGTAACCCAAAAATAATTACTCCCTTCGTTCCAAATTGCTGGTTCCTTTTAGGGAATTCAACTTATTAAGGACCTAACATCATTATTGCACTTTTTGCTTAATTTACATTGATTTTCTCTTTTTGCCCTTTTATTTATTCAAAACTTTTTACTTGAAAAGTGAAATTACAAAAGAATAAAATAAATATATATTTATCTTTTATGAAAAATGGACATTTATTTTGAGATATTTAAAAAAAGAAAGAGAGACCAATAATTTGAGATGGAGGGAGTATTACATACAACACATAAAATCCACGACACGTGATTAAAAAAGTGATATATTAAAAGAGAAATGTTGTGTCCAAAAAAAAAAAAAAAAAAAAAAGGAGAAATGCCGCAATTATAATAGAGATGTCATAACATTTATTGTATATTATCCTCATGCCCTACTGGTCGACTCAACACACACGTTGATTGCCCGATTCTTCAACTATCGGGACTCCGATCTCTCTCCTCTCCTCAACGTTAAACCCTAGGTCTCTCTCCCCTCAATCGATTGCTGCACCTCCACCATCGCCGTTCTAACCTCGAAACATCCCTGCTCCTCATATATATACTCAGGTTTGCCCCACTTTTCTCATCTGATTAGTAATTATTTTTGTATTTATTTATTTATATGCTTTTATGATAAAATCGCCTTTTTTTTTTGGTTCCCTTCGTTTACATCTTGTTCGAGTACTTCACATGAACAGATATATCAATGTTTAATTATTCATTGGTTATAATAAGCATGGTGCTCACATTTGATATATATGTCAATTTTTTATGTCAGAAAATCTGCCAAGAATTATTGCACCTTGTTCTGTGTTCTTCTTTGTAACTATTTTGCCCTTTTTCTTATTGCAATTCCTCAATCTATGACTGTTGAATTCATAATTTAAAGTGTGTATTCCTTTTATCTTCAAGTACACCCCTCGAGCTCTCCTATTTTCTTTTCCCTCTTTTGCCCTTCTAATATTGAGAAACTTTTTGTTTTGGCTCTTCTACTAACACAACACATTGAAGTATAAATTGAATATAAACTTGCGCATTTCTTTCATTCCGTCAACTAACTATGATGTCGTTGTTGTCACTGGACATTAATTGTACTGCTATTGTGGCCTTGTTAGTTGTTTTGTTGGCATGAAATATAATGGGAGTTCTTAGTTGCACCCACACAAATAATTGGAGGGCCTAGAAGAAAGATATTCTTTTATGGGTTGTGATGAAAATGTATAAGGGGTAATTAGAGTAATAGTGCGGTTGGGATGGGTTACTGCTACTGTTTGAATATGAAAGATCTAGAAAGACATGAAATTGAAGACATGTCGACACAATGTGTACCTAGAAAAGTGGAAAGCACACATCATATTTCATTTTTCTCCAGAATTATGTATTCACATATTTGACAATGTTTGATTGTTCAGATTGAAAAGATAACTTTTCATAATGTTGAGACGCTGTTAAATTGATGAATTTGGAGTAGTCTTCATGGAAGGCTAGAATGTTAGGAACATCTTTTGAAGCTTAAACTTTAATATCTTAAAAATTATGCTGTCTATGTAATGGTCCAAAGTAATACCATTACTTCGTTGAGGAAGCAATCACATTTTATGTTTAAATATGAGCGATTGAGTGGTTGTCCAAGTACTTGAAAATGTAAAAAATGCTAATACCATTATGTTCCTTAGAAAAAGTGGAAAGTGCATATATCCTATTTTATATTTCCCTAGAATCATGTGACATGTTTGATAATGTAGGATAGGATTATACATATGCTCTTATTCCATAGTTTAAAGTCACGATCATCTCCAAGTTTTACACATCTATACTATTATTTAAAGACATGAATTTCAACTGCTTTGAGACTCTGTCATACTTTTGACTCTAATTTTACCCCTGCAATCTTTTTCTTCCCTCACTATTATGAAAGTTACAACTTACCAACTGTGTTTAAGCACTTGGCCACTTATCAATTTGTTAATTAATTTCCTCAAATAAAATCTAGACGGGTTGCACATTAGTATGCTAATAATGGGTGGCTTCTTCTTCTTCACAGGATCAAAACCACAACTGTCTAAATGTTGGTAAAAGGTAGGAAAGTTACCAGTAGGGGAGAGGCCATGACTGCACATTACGCTTTTGGCCAATACGAAGATGACCCGATTATCAAGCACAGGCTACTCACTCGCACTACTACCACCAGGGGTGAACCTCCATTGAAAAAACTTCAAAAGAAATTTACCTCATTTGCCCTCGAGATCGAGAAGGATGCTGACAACTATGGCGATTGTGAAAGACTTGCCAAAGCTTTCTTGCAAGAGTTGACGACTTTTGAACTTCCACTGCTTAAGAGCAAAGCGGTTGTGGATGCAAACCTTAGAGAGAAGGAGAACTTTGAGGAGTTAAAAGATGATATAAACAGGCAAATATTACAGGCACAGGATGATATAGAAGATTTGAAGAAACAACTTGAAGATAGCAAGATTGAAAGGCACCACAAGGAGGAGTGCGAGACAATCAGGAAGTTAATTGCTACACAACCCCCGAGATCTGAGACACAGAAAGTTATAACGGAACTAGAGAGGGAGATTGCTCTGTTGGAGGCTGAGAACGTTGCTGGTTCAAGGACCTTGGAACTTCGCAAGAAGCAGTTTGCTCTTCTTTTGCACGTGGTATGTACCAATGTTTATAAAGTCCTTTTTTTGGGGGTAAAAAAGAAAAATTGGTATTGCTAGAAAGCATATTGGTTGCTTCCAAGGAAATTCAAAACTAGCTAATTGAACATTTGCAGTAGAACGATTTAGGAAACCAAGTAGGAAAGTAAATAATAAATTTGATTCACTTCTAGGTTGAATAGAATATGCCTGTGTCCATAGTTTTTAAAAGCACGCCTAGTGCAAGGCACATCACAGCGCAGGGTTAGCGCCTAGGTGTAGGAGCAGGCGTGCAGCGCATTCAACAAAGCGCAACTTGGTCGCCTAGGCACGAGGCAAAAGTTGCCTAAGGTGTGGGCTTTTCTGAAGTTATGTATTTCTTCCATGTTCTTCTTTGAGCTTTGATACTCTTTTTTGACCTTTTTTTTCTCTCTTCTCATCATTCTTCTGTGTCGTACTTATTCACTCCTCTTTTCCGTTTTTTTTTCTGAGAGTTTTTTGTTCCCTTTCAATTTCTTCTCTTTTTATTGTTTTTTTCCCTCCGACTCTTTTCCTTTTCAATGTCTTCTCTTCTTCCCTTTTTGATTTTTCCCAAAGCTTCCACACACGACTCATAAGATATTGAAAATTGTATTAAATCTGTACTATTGCAATTTTTCAAATATTTAATTTGGTTCAATTTATTACTATATGTAATCTATTAATAATAAATTTATGTAATTATATTTTATTAAATCTAATAGTATTTACATATAGTAATTTATTTTATTGTTGTAAATATTCATTCATATTAATTTTTTCTAGCTTTTATTAAATTATTATAAATGTTAGGCTAATATTTATATAAAAGAAGCAATTAAATAATCTTTTTAGCATTTTTATAGCAACAGGAGAAAAGCAATACATTTAGTTAAAATTTTGATATAAATTGCAAATTAATTATGAATGGAGAACTAAAACTTGATATAAATGAATTTCTGATTGTTTTTAATGTTCTATATCAAAAGAAATACTTGTAATTCTTGTGAATTATGATTATAAATATGTATCTTATTATTTTGTGTGGTGTGCGGCTGTCGGCTGTGCGCCTTGCACTTGAGCTCCAAAAGACCTTGGCACCTAGGTGCGCCTTGCGCCTTTAACAACTATGCCCGTGTCTATTCTTTTGAATTTCCAGTGTTTTGATTCATATTATATTCACTTTCTTCTCTATTTTACATCCCTTATTGGCATATCCTGTATTGGGAGAGTTTTCAGATTTTTTTTCCTTTTTTGGGCTGTTTTAGTTGTTATCTTGCTCTTACTGTCGTATGCTCCTGTTTAATATGTACTGGTTCTGCGACAATTTGCTCTATTCAAAGCATAAAATTAGTATATATATATATCCCTCCCTCTTGCAAGAGCACCGCACCTTTTTCAACTTCCCTTCGCCTTCCACCAAAAAGAGAAAGATTATCAGATAAGTAGACAGCAATCTACTACCTGTAGTAATATTAGGCCGTGAAACACTTTTAATGGTCAACGTTTGTAAATGTGTGAATACTGAGTGGTACATTCATTATACAACACTACACAGCTGAGCAGGAAGGCTTTCTCACCAATTTTCGAAGTGAATGTCATTTATTGTAGGTAATAACTAATAAGAGTTGCTATATTGTGATGGCCTTGATTCTTTTGAATGGATAAGGGATATACATTCTTGCTTCTGTCATTCCACTTTTATTTTTGGTTTGATAGGTTAGAACCCAATAATCAACAGAAATATTACATACATAACACATTTAACCACCTGCTATGACTTGCGGACATCTTCACACATTTGCTAGCGCTACTTTATCTCTCATCCGAATACACACCATACAGTTACTTGAGCCAAACACTCAGAAAACAGATGAACTCATACCAGCTACTATCCTTCTTAGCTGAATTGGACATGAGCGCAACTAAATTAGTAGTCATATGGTATTTGATAGTTACTTCATGTATATGCGTGTCAATTTACATATATACTGCATACAAGTAGGAGTTTGAATGGTTCTAAATCCTTGTTATCTCTAGAAGGCCTCACTCAAAATTGAACTCAATACTGCAACTTATCGAAAGGAAAGACATTATTATCTACAAAAAGTCATACGAGCTAGTTAGACGGGAATTTTGAGACCATAGTGTCAACACACGTACATATATTTAAAGATATATATATATATATATATGGGTGCTGCCTGAGATGGCTTGTCCAAAAAAGGGAAAGAACAGGAATTGGGGTGCAGCTATCTAGTGATGGAGATGTGCTTGGAGCTGGTTTGCTGTTTTTTTTCTTCTTGTTTTCCCTCAGTTAGCTAGAGGTTTTAAGGGGCTTGGTGGACTGCTGGTTCACCAAGATTGTTCTCATCTTTGTAATGCTTTAATTATTTTATTTTAATAAAGCATTTGGTTTCAGAATAAAAAAAAAAGAAAGACCGTATATGTATTGAAGATGAACTTTTTCTCTAATCAAGATTAGATGTTGATTACTGGAGTAATATGGTAGTGTGCTCCGCAGCAGTAATATTGAAGGTGTAACCCGCAGCATGGAGGTGTAGCTCAAATCATCAACGTACAAGAGAGTTGGTGAAGAGGAATGAGAGCACAAGCGCCTAGTAGAGAGAGAGAGAGAGAGAGAGAGAGAGAGAGAGAGAGAGAGAGAGAGAGCAGGGACCACTAGTGTTTGAAGTAAAGGGCTGTATTCACAATAGTCACTTGACACTATGGATGTGGATGGACCCAACAGATAGATAGATACATAAGAACTTAAGTGACTGATTTGATGAGAAGAGGGGGATGGGGGGAGAGGGATAGAGAGGTGCTATGAGTTAATACACTGGGTATCGAAAAGTCTGCTAACCATAGAGGTGTATACCGATGCTCCTTAGCTAGGTACCTCACATTACAACTGGTTTGTTGGCAATTGACTATTGTGAACAAAACCATGAGAATGGGGAGTTGCGAAACTACTAGTAGCAGAGGTGTAAACCAATGCTCCTTAGCTAGGAACTGCAAGTGTTCGAATTAAAGGGCTGCATTCACAATAGTCACTTGACAATATGTATTGATGTGGATGAACCCAAATGGATTTTTGTGTGTGTGTGTGTGTGAGAGAGAGAGAGAGAGAGAGAGGTATTTTTCTCTGTGATCTTGTTGTTAGGCCAAGCCTTGTATTTGTAAGACAGAACTTAGGTAACTGATTTGACAAGTGAAATGCCATTACTAAATACACTGGGTATTGATATGTCTAGATGTGGATGAACCCAAATGGATGTCTCTGTGTGTGTGTGTGAGAGAGAGAGATGTATTTTTCTCTGTGATCTTTTTGTTAGGCCAAGCCTTGTATTTATAGGACATAACTTAGGTGACTGATTTAATAAGTGAAATGGCATTACTTAATAAACTGGGTATTGATAATTCCTTTTGGATAAAGAGACTTGAGTGCTTACCTAGATAAGTTTTTCGTGCAAATTTTCTGCTTGATAGTGTAAAAAAGCAACAGAGTGATGGCATTAGTTTTTACTTGATAGTACGGTAAGGACATTAGAGTCTTTTGCTACCAAAAGTAATGATTGCTCCATTGTATATCTTTAAATTGACATATCCCAAGGACATTAGAGTCTTTTGCTACCAAAATTAATCATTTCACCATTATATATCTTTAAATTGACATATCCCAAGGACATTGGAGTCTTTTGCTACCAAAAGTAGTCATTCACACACCAATCGCGTAATGCCATGTGTCAGATGACGTCGGTGCATGTGCAGTATCCTCCCAAAAAGTGTGTAGTTTGTTGTTGATTTTGAGGGGAAGAAAAACAGATTCAACCAGGAGAATGAACCTCGTCAAACACACAAGAACTAGGAAAATAGTACAAAAGTGCATTTCCAAAGCAAAGTTTTAGTTTTTCCATTTATGAATTTTCTTTCCTAGTTAAAGCAATCAAACACAACTTAAGCAGTGATGCAGTAAGCAGTTTTCCTCTTTCCTTTTCAACTGTACATTGTTTTGACTGATGTTGCTATTGCTTTGGCGGTTGAGGTAGCTTTAAGGTTTTTTGACTTTTGGTGCAGGTGGATGAGTTACAAAACACCATAGAGGAAGAGCAAAAGAGTTTGATGGAGGAGATGAGAATAGCAATCGATGAACATAAAAATGGGATGGAGGATGCTGGTGGGTCTTCAGAAGCCATGGCTGTTGATTAGCGTGTTTTGAAATTGGTGGGTCTTCAGAAACCTTGATTTATTATCTTTTGAGTTCTTGATAATAGCATTTTGAGAGTGAAACTGTGGAATATAATATTAACTATCTGATTACAATTTTTTTTATGGGTTTTGAGTAGCCCTGATTATGGAAGATGAGATCTAGGCAATGAACTTCTATTTGTTTTTCTCTCTTGTTAGGATTTTTTTTTTGGGGGGTGGGTTTGGAGATCGAGAATATTTTCAAGACTTTTGGAATTTCTTTTGATAAAAACCTAGTTAATTGATCATAGTAATGAAATACAAATACAGGAGCAATCAAAATAAACTCAATCTTACTCCACTACGCTTATTTCTTCCTAGTTCCCGGTAATGTAGGAGACCTCATATTCGGAAACTCTTAAGAAAAAGAAGCACAATAAACAACCCTTTTATGGATATTATCTTATCAAACTCCCTTTCTTAGATAATTATCTTGATTTACTGCATATTGCAAGTTCATTCTCAATATGAGTAGAGGAGTGGCAAGTTCATGTCTTAACCAAGCATTGGGAAGGAGTCTCAAGTGACAGGAGAGGATGTTTCCTAAAATCTAAAATGCCAATTTCTTTCCTAAACCAAATGAGTCCTAATGCCAAGGATACTGACAGCACAGGAATTAAGCTTCCTTTTAAAAACCACCCAAACAAGAAATTTAGATCAGTCTTCCATGTTACTTTCTAGTGATCAATCGGGAAATAGGAGTAGATTCCAAGACGAAATTAAAGAAAGACTTGCATTACAAAGTTCCCTAAGGTTTCTTTCGGCTACACTCTAGCATCTTCCCTATTATAGAGTGTAGGAAAATTTTCAAAGAGTGCATTAAAGCTGAAAAATCCAAGAACTCAAGATAATGTAAATTTTCAATAAACCACAATTCCAAAAGAGGGATACGTTAGCTTCCCATGAGACCAAAGCCACAATTAGATTCGTAGGACATGAAAATAATGTATGAAGTAGAGGTAATTGGAAATTAAAAGAGGAACTAAATCTTACTTTGAAAATGACTCCTATCCTCTTTCCTAGCTTTCACGGCAAAGTCCGTATTTACTTTATATGATGGAATGCCATAAAGATTCTTGTTCTGAGAGAAAATGCCAAAGCCACTTGCCTATAAGATCTTCGTTTCTGATCATCAAATTACCTATACCCAAACCCCGTTGAAATTTTAAATTAGGCACTTCATTCCGATTTACCGAGTGATTTCTCCTCTCTTCCTCTCTCATCCAGGAAAGCAAAACTTTGCAATTCACAGATAATCAGATAGCGTATAGTTAGATCATTTAATTCAGTCTCCACAAATTGAAGGGAAGACTATACTCCAATAATCTGGGGCCAGGATTATTTGTGGAATGCTTGTGTTTTTGTTTAGTCCCTAAATTAAGAAACTGCAATTCTGGCAGTTTTTAAGGCCTTCTATATGAGGTGTAGGCTCAACCAAATTGAGGGTTGCCTCAGTTTCTCTCCAAACAGGTTAGATAGGAGTCATTTTTTGAGTTGATCAAAGATGTTCAATAGGAGTTTCAGTTTTTCGGTGAATCAGGTGATATCATTGTTCCTTTTGACAGATGGTACTAGGTTGGGCCTGAGAAATGTTCCTAAATTCAGGTAATTGCCAAGTACTCTGCATCTATGCAGTTGAATCACTTGTTGTTCTAGAAGTAGAGGATTTGGTACATGTTAATGTGTTTTTGAAATAGTGGGCATGGCTCTGATTGAAGGTATTTTCAAGCATCTAGAAATGAATTTAATTTTGAGTGCAAGAGATTATGTTCAAATTTAAGGATGGCGGTGATGAGAATTCTAGCGAGAAATAGTTGGAAGACATGTTTGGTTGATTGATTTTTTGTGGTGCTGTTTGAAAAGGAATGGAAATGGCATTCGATGACATGGAGTCTTCACCCCTGTTAGTAACTACTCTCATGCTTCTGTTGAAAGACGTTTTCTCATTCTTATTATTGGAACCTTTCTTTTAGGAGCATCTTAGAGAGTTTAATGACTTCAATTCTATTCTATCCTTTATATAAAGATTCCCTCGACAAAATTGTTTGGGGTGTGCATTCATCGGGCAATTTTCTTGTAAATCTTTCTTTAATTACCTCAGCTCCATTTCAGTATCGCATTTTGAGCTTTGCAGAAGTGAGTCAGTGACAATTTTCTTGGCATCTCAATTCACACTTGTGAATTAATTCAAAACAAGACACCTAAAACCACTTAAACTACTTTGTGGTGTTATACTGTTATATATGGAAAGGATGATCAGTCTCTTGATCATTTACCTCCCCGCTGTACATTTTCTAGGTTTCTGATGGAAAGTGTTGGAAGAGACGGGCTGGATGGGAGTCTTATGGAAATCAGGGAAAAGGCTAAATAATAAATATATTTGCCTCTTTGGAACCTTGGAGGAGTATTTTTTTGGCATTATCATGGTTTAATGATAAAAAAATAAAATCTTGGGAGATGATAGAATACTTTTATTTTTATTTAAACCGTACCAGTGATGGAAAATTAGTTTGCAAATGTAACTGGCTCGGATTGCCGTCAATTTTCCAACTAAAAAAGAAGAGATCTACACTGGTGAACTGACAGTTTTTTTCACTGACGAGCCCATTGCTATTTTATCATCCCCTTTTCAGTTTTCCCTAATTGGTAAATTCTCCCACGGTAGACCATCTCTACCTGAGATTCGAGCTGGTTTCGATACTTTTGGCCTTAAAATGTGCAGTTAATATTGGACTTTTGGGTAATAAACATATTCTCATTAGATTCTCTCATGAAGATCATTTTTTGCTTTCCGATGCAAATGTTTTAATGGACTCCAGATTTTCGTGTGGATGCAGAATCATCAATTGCTTCAAATCGGGTAAATTTCCCTTACCGGTTCATTTTTTCTCCAAACACCGCTTGTTTTCTATAATTCTATTAGCAAAACTCTAGGAATCCAATGGAGATGGACGCAGGTACATCAATGTTAGTTTGTCCTAGTGTAATCAGAATAATCATTTGAAAAAGTTCCCTAACGGGATTTGGATTGGAAGCAGTAAAAAGTTGTTTTTGGTAGAAGATTGTATATAAAAAATATTTCCCAAATATTCTTCTAATTGTTTGAAGCAAGGCCATGTCGCCATGAACATTCAGAATGCAATTTTGAGAAAATTGTGGGCTGTGATTTAGCTCACAAAAATGAAGTAGGCATACAAAATACTCAGCATGAACAATGGATTCCAAAGGATCAAGAGGGCACTAGTGAAGTGTAACAGAGTGGTAATATATGGATAAAAGTAAAGCAAATACTGTTCTCAATCCTCAGGTTGCAATTGGTCATATTCAATGTTCTAAAAATTGCTAGGCAGGTGTTCCTAGGGCAGGCGGGGGGGGGGGGGGGGGGGGAGTAGTTGCTAGGGGATTTATTGGAGAAACGGTTTTTATAATAATTAAGCATTTAAAATACCATAATACAAACTAAATCTAAGTTTACTTCTAAAAATGACATTGAGAGCTTGTTTTACAAATATTACCGTAATTCAAACATGAATAAGAATAGTTTTAATCCCGTAAGACTAAGCGGCCACCTAGCTAGGTAAAGACCCTAGGCAGGGACTAATCAGCCCTAGTTGGGGAGTTTAGAACACTGGTGATATTTCTCAGTGTTCTACAAATCGGGCCTAGGCGGAAATCGGTACCTTGCCGCCCAGCCTAGGGCTAATCCTTTGTGCTTAGGTGCTAGGCACCAATTTGGCGGGCTAGGCGCTCATTAGGCAGGCTAGGCGCCGATTTCCCCCCCTTTTTTCCTTCAAAACAACGTAGTTTCATGTTAAAAAAAAACACGTTTATTAGTTAGCCACTTAGCCCTCTTTCAGTCGACCTAATTCCGTACTCCTCATCATCCTCCTCTCAGTCTCCGATCTCCATCTCCTCGTATCCTCTCCTCTCCAGCTGTATTTTGGGATGTTCACTTGGGTATGATTGTTTGAACTTGTTTATTTTGTTTTTGAAATGCGTGTTTTATTGGTTGGATGTTGGAAAATTAATGTTAATTTGAAAGGTATATTATGTTTTGTTAGTATTATGTTATTTAAAATAATATTTTTAATAAAAAATCATTTGACCGATTAATCCCCTAGGCGCTAGGCCCCCCTCGCCGACCTAGGAACGCCTAGCGATTTTTAGAACATTGATATTTCAACTTTAGCTGGAGCAAGAGATTATTCTGGCATATGATCCTCTGGTCGTTTGCCAAGCAAAAACACTAGTTGTAGATCATATTATGGTGGGTTCTGCTCACACTGATTCTTCAAGTAATTTCCCAATTGCAAACGGGCTTGGAGCTATAGATTTGGACACTTAAGATAATGGACCAAGCTTGTCCAACCTCCTCAAGCATGGTTAGTTCAGAACCTACTTGTGTGGACAATGATGGTTGTTATTTATTTATTTTTTTGCTCCAAGCCAATTCTCAAAAAGAAATTTCAAGAAACTCCAAAAAGAAAAGCAATTCAAAGCTCAGATCGACAAGAGGAAGTTTTCTGTTGAATCAAGTGTGCTTTGATGACCGTAAAAGTATTCGCAGTTGTTGCTTTGATGATGCTTATGATTTTCTAGAGGCAAGGTTTGCGACCTGTGGATCTTTAGTTCTTTTTCTAATAATATATATACATTTGGTAATATAGGAAAAAAACTTCTGTTTATATTTCCGCTGTGTCTTGATTCTTGAAAGAGTTTCAAAGATTTAGATCTCTCTCTCATAAAAGGCTATGACCCCTCTCACTTTTATGCACTTCTTTTTTCTTTTTAATCTTACTATATTTTCCATTTTTTTTAGTTTTTCTGGTCCACCATTTTTTGTTATATTTTCCTGTTCTAAAATATAAAAAACGTTTCTCAGCTTCACGGTCTTAGAATACAGCTAGAGATTAAATTGAGGCTGTTCTTCTTTTGTCTTGATTCACTGCGTTTACATGTTGTCCATGTGTAGATTTAGAAACAATGTGGCTATAACAAATTCAGATGACTCGATTCATAGTTATAGCGGAGAGTGGTCATCCTCTCTTCTCTTTTCGTTTCGTTTTCTTTCTGTTTGTATTTATTTTATGAGAAACATACTTTATGAAAGACGTTCAAATAAGACGTCCACCACTACCGGGAATTACAAATACAATGCAGCTCCGAACTACAGTCTTGAAAGCAGAAATTAAAACTAAATTAATTCAATTCAATCCCTATACCGCAGCAGAATCTGATATGGTTGCACTGCTGGCCTCCTAAATTTAGTGAGATACCCGACTAGAAAATGTTCTCGAATCCTTTGATGTTGAAAGCGCACAATTATTAAAATCTGTCTTTCCTGTTGACTGTTCCTTTGGCGATGTTTCTTTTCTTGTGACGCCCTGAATCTCAGTATGAGGTTTCAACCAAATTAACCAAAACATTGCCAAGATAATGCATCTCCTAAGCATTTTGCCTCTCAAAAGACCAAGCCCACCCCCAACTCCAAGCTGAATTTTCCAATGTAGAAAAGGATCAAATCCCTTTTCTTGAAAGCGTAACTCCCCAACTACTTTTCTACGCCACAAAATATGTAAACTGACATTAATGCAACAATATAACCCATTAGTCGACTTGTTTGTAATCATGCGAGTAGGGCTTATATTGGCTGCCCTTTTGTTTATGCATGTCTAGCAGGCCAACCTATTATGACCCCAACACCCACCCAACATACCAACCTTGGTACGACTCGAACCCAGGATCTCCTAAATCTGGGTGGGCACCTTTACCACTATGTTAACTCACTCGTTCCTATTTAGACTAAGCATCAAGTGTATGTATTTGTTGTTTATTTTTAGTTTTAGTTCACAACACTAGTTATGTTCTGTGGATGCAGTTTGTGCGAAAGAAATTGTTTTTAAAGCATGTGGGTGATGGAATGCTATTTGTTTTGGTGGGGGTTAAGATGAGAGATATATTCATTTTACCTTTACTAGTAGATGGCTTTCCTTGGTTTTGTTTATCTTATCAATTCCTCTTATGGAGCTGGAAGTTTTGTCATGCACTTTCTGTGTGAGGCTGTATCTGTATCTAAAATTGGCAATCTGATGCCAAAGAGAAAAATATATTTGCTTCATCTAATTCCGAAAGTGTCCATGCGAATTATTGATGAAATGACACCCAATTCAAAAGTTTGACGATAATTGCTTTATGTTTCTAGTCCAATTTTTTTTACTGCAAAAGATGCATTGAGATGCGTAGCTTGCTTAATGGATAAAAATAAGCCGAAATTATAGTAATAATTCACATCTTTTGCAAGGACTTATTGAATATAAAAATAAAATCTGACTTAGAAAGATACCCGACTAGAAAATCTTCTCGAATCCTTTGATGTTGAAAGTACACAATTATTAAAATCTGTTTCTTTCCTGTTGGCTATGTTTCTTTTCTTGTGATGCCGTGAATCTCGTAATGAGGTTTCAACCCTCGGGACCAGTTAATCACAGGTGCCGTAACGTTAATGGCAGGTGAAAATATAAATATTACAATTGATTAAGACCTTTTTACGTGTGTTACTCTATAAGTAAAAGAAATTCCATAATTTTTTAACCCCATATTTGTCGGAAAACCCATCCATCCAAATGCAACCATAAATTTTTGTTGTTCATAAATCATTTCTCTCCGGCCAAATTTAATGCATCTCCTAAGCATTTTGCCTCTCAAAGGACCGAGCTTACCCCCCCCAAGTTGAATTTTCCAAAGTAGAAATCTATCAACCCTTCACGTGAAAGTATAACTATTTTTTTACGCCACAAAATATGTAAATTGACGTTAATGCAATAGAATAACCCATTACTCAACACTTTTGTAATCACATGACTAGGGCTTATATTGGCTGCCTTCTGTTTATGGAGGTCTAGCAGGCCAACCTGTTATGAATCGGACCCGTTAAGGTAAAACCTAAATCTGCATGTCAAATTTTAGGATCTTTTAGATCTGAGTAGACGACTTTATCACTAGGTTAATCCACTCGTTCTTATTCAAAATAAGTTTAAGTGTGTGTTTCTATTGTTTATTTTTAGTTTGTAGTTGACGACACTTGCTATTTTTTGTGGATCCAGTTGGGAGGGGGAACAAGGCAGCTCTAGTTCTATTGTATGTGGTTTGTGCAAAAGAAATTGTTTTTGAATTATATTTGCTTCATCTTTCTCTTTATCCTTCTTTACATACCTTAGATTTTCTCTTTATCTTTCTTTACTGTTCATAGCTATGTGTACGTGTTATTTAATGCTTATTCCGTGCCCAAGTGAAGTTCATCTATCTTTAGGCATCATCACAATTTTTGTATCATAACTGTAGATATTTAGAGTGAGTGTAGGCGTAAGCCATATCAGAGTGCTAGTCATCGAAGAATGTAAGAATGCAAAGGAAGTGAGTTACCAAATGTTGAGTTCCACCAGAGCAGGAAGCACCTAGGTTCGAATCTCACCAACCCCGAAGTGTGCACTTGTTTGAATTTATTAAAGAGAAGGAAAAACTAATGAAGCAAAAAAGAATATACGATCGCAAAGTCAAAATTATTAATCACTACAAATTTTCATCATGCAAATTGCACAATGAAAAGCAAGCAAACAAGCAAAGCGGGGAACATCTCAAAATCCCAATGAATAATAATGATGACAATAATGTCATTTCAACAATAACAAGAAACAAACAAAGAAAGAAAGAAGATACTACCAAAATCCAACTGAAGAAGAAATTATCACCATCGTCATCATCATTGACTAAGTCTCGCTATCAACAGAGCGAAAGAATAGATGACAGCGGATAGATGGATCAATTCGTAACTAAAAATCATTTGGAAACGGCAAATAGATCACCGTTGATGTAATCATTGTCTGCCAAGCTCACCAAGAAGTAACTGCTCTGAACCTGTTACAATAGCAATTATTTAGTTTTACATGGAAAATAATTGAATCCTCTCAAATTGTTTTTTCATGTAATTTTTTTCCATACAGTGCTGAAAAACTCAAGGGAGGTAAACTTTTCCACCTTTTGGCTGTGTTTGATTGTCTAAATTTTGCAGCTTGCACAATTACCTCATTTGATTGTTACCAATCCCCCAATTTAAAAACTTTATAAAACCAACTTGGATTCGAGGTGCAACTTTGTGCAATCAAAAGTTGGAAAAACGTACATATTTCCAGCCCACAAAATTAAGACAACCTTCCATCTTTGTATGCCTTTTCCATGGAATTTTTTCCCCTATAATCCAATTTAACAGGAATCTCAGATCCAAATTCCACTGTACAATAAAAATCAAGTTGTACCACGGAAATCAATTCCTTTAAATCTTTTTTATGCAATCTAACACCACTAAGGATGCCTAATATGGAATCTCAGACATTTTTCCATGGAAAATAATGCCATCCAACAAAATCTACATGGATACGCACAGCATCAAGTAACAAGTAAGGAGAGGGAGTAATACAAAACAAAAAAACCAACGTACCTCTTCAAGTAATTTTCTGGAAGGGTCACCCTCGGGGTATAATTCAGCCCAATTACAGGATCAGATTTCAAAAGCCTCATCTTTACACACCTTAAAGCTGGAAGGATCGACGACGGTTGGTTGTATGATCTCCTTGGCTGGGAAAACTCCCTATGTCACTGCGTTCATGCCTGTTTCATTTACGTTAGATATCCAACTACTCCCTTCTTTATCCACTGCCATGTACGTTGGAGACGCGAACGCCTTGCATTTCTCAACTAACGCATTCAACTTCTCCGCCGAGTAGAAAAACTCCACATATGCCTTTCGATACACATACCCACCTGGTCCCCCCATCCTAAACCAACAAAATGTCATGATTACTTCCACATACTAAAAGAATGGTCCTAGTTATGTGCGGAAGAGAGGATAGAAACAAATAGGATCCGGTCCCTGAGATAGAAACTTTTTAGGATGTGGTCCTCCAACTTTTTTTAAAGGATGTGGTCCCTGTAGATATTGTTTTTTAAAGGATATGGTCATGTAGATACCTTTTTTGGTATCTCTTGCTCACAAATATGTATTTACAATGAGAAAATTAGTATTTGTGACCAAGAAATATTGTATTTGCCTAATAGTATCCGAGTTCTCCCTAGAGGCAGATGATATGGTATTTTTATCTACCAGACTGCATTGTTTAAAAAAAAGTCGTAGACCGTACCTAAAATGTTTCTACCTTAGGGACCAGATCCTAAAAGCCCTAGAGAAATAATCATATGATTATTTCCACATACTAGTAACTAATTATAAATCCACAACTACAAAGCGGATTATACATTATTTGGCCCCTGATATGGTGGCCTACGCAGTTTTCTCCTGAACCATGTTGTATTAAGCCCGAAAGTGACTGGGGTTCGTTTAAAAAAAAAGAAGGTTTCAGTCAAAATTTAGCAACAATATTGAAAAGCTGATAGACCGAAAACTGAGCCATACTAATTTTGCTTACCAACAGATGGGAGATCAGATTTTGCTCCACTAACTGATGGTTGGCTGTTGATACTGAGGAACCCTTCAAGTTTATATCCCCCAGTTGTTCATTGATGATCTTTGTCTCTGGCTGAAGCCATTTGGACCAAGGACTGCTTTTGAGTTTCCCGAGGCAATACTTCGTAAATTTATGGCATATAACAGATAAATTCCATTAAGACCACATCTTAATGGGAATCATATTTGATTACAGTTTCCTAGTCCTTTTGGTGTGAGGTGAATAATTTTCACCAAGGTGCCAAGTTAAATGGTGAAAAACATATTTGCTTGGCATTGAACTTTTGTTCACTTGGGTATGAAAAATGTGGAATCCTGAGTATTTTTTCACAGAAGGAAGTGCAATCCATTGTGCCTATTAGATGAAGAGAAACTCCAGAAGAGACAACTTGACAATATGGTTTCTAACTTGCAAGAAATTACAACATAAACGAGTAGCCAATCTCAGATAATCATGCATAAGTCTGATTGCAATCAATTTCCTCAATATCCTTCTCATGGTTGAGATGACATTTAAGAGAGTGCTTCCCAAGATTATACAAGTAATATACGACAGTATGATTACAATAATTGGTATCTGACTTTCAAGTTAAAATCTTTAGTCCTCGCGTGGTTGGAGTTTTGGTTCATTACTAAAATCTTGAATTGGTAAATTCACACTAGGAATCTCTTATAGTGCACATCAGAAGGTTGAATCATAAGTTGATAAGTCTCAAATTTTCCATGTGAAATAACCATTTTGAATTTCATAAACGAACCAAATGACACTTAAAAAATCAGTTTAAGTTGGCTGCAGAAAAAGAATACCTTCTTCAGGTAAGCAAGATCACTTTGATAACTCTCTGGTGTAGCCAACCCGTTACTTTGTATGACATCAGGATATGCCTGTGAGCGGAAATTAATTGTTGTTTAGTGCAAAAAGTGCGTAAACTTACTACAATACTATCTTCCAATTAGCAGTAAATAGATAGCCATGGAAAAAGGTTGCGGGGGGGGGAGCAAAAATGAGGCTGCAACCAACGTGGATAACCAGCAACAGTAATGCCAAAGTAGTCGCCGTATTTGGACCGCATATGTTTCACCTACAAACTTAAAAAAAATGCAATACAATCAGCATATCATATGGTAATTTTACATTGTGTATTTCAAGCAGTGGTGTAATTTGGCTCATTTAATTAGTTAAGAATCAACTCTGTGAGAATACAAGAGATTGTGAGAAGAATTGTTATTGATTATTGAAAAAATGAGTACATCTATATATACAAGAGAGAGATCCTAAAAATAAGAATATTTCTTTCTAATAAGAATTTTCCTAATTATCTCCTAAATATACACATTATTTAAATAAAATATATACAAATCTTAACAAACTCCAATTTGTAACTTTTCAGATCTGTTCCATCATTAACAAGATAATCCAAAACTCAAATAAGTTTAAAGTAGCCCACTTGTAATCAAGTGAAAGAAATGAATCCAAAGAACAGCTCCACATACATTAATGAGAAATGCTCACAAAATTCTCCACAAAAAGTTGATCTGCAAACACACATGGCACAGCCTTTGGTAAAGTGATATAATTAGTGGTGGGTCCCAGACCAACACATCTGTTGTTCCAAGCGTTCTTGTGGATAAACTTTGAGAATTTGTGTGTTCAGCATTTCTATATAGAGAGAAACAAAGATCCTTATCAAATCTTTCTACTCAGTTAACTTAGGTAATCAGATCATAAGTATAAAAGTGAAGTGCAGATCAGATCGGATCACGTAATGCAATTGAGGGGTCGGTTGATTCACCATATTGAGTCTGAATATAAATGCATTCGGACTTCAGCGGAGAATATAATTATTTGATTTGCTAAAATTTTCAGAGCTTAATCATTAAATTCCCTCTGAATGATTATGATTGATTATTTACCTCTGATTTTTTTACTCCGTCTGAATACAAGGGGTAATTTCAAAATTACCCTTACAAGCATAGCAGTCTAAATAACACATTTTCAACATTTAGATTCAGAATGTTGAAATGGAAAACAAACGAAAAATTCAAATTCAGAATTCAATTAGACTTTAAAATCGATAACCTTTGTTCTTATTCTGAATGAGTCTATCTGAATATTAAGGGTTCATTTAAATTCAGCATTAATCATTTAGCCAAGTTGATATTTCTTAATACTGCATGCTTAATCATTTTTATAAAAAAAACCCACTTATTGCATCTCTAAAGGCTTAAACGCTATACCGTTAAGACAAAATTAAACATAGACTTGAGATTCAGCATTCAGGCAATCAAACAAATGCTTCCCAACTAATAATTAATCAATTGGCGTAGCCAGAGTCGGTCCTGGCCAGTTTTAAACCCCGGGCGAAATTTTGAAATGATGCCCTCTTATAAATAAACATATTGATTGTTTTATTTTAGAAAAATATATTAATTTTATTTCAATGGAAATAACTTATATTCCACCAAAAATACATTATAATTAAGAATTCAAAGTGTTTACAAGCTTGATTTCAAAATATATGAGTTTACATGCTATCAAAACCAATACAATGAATAATTCAAGCACTTAGATGCTTCATCTTTGATCTTCATGTGCATTTCATCTTACAAAAAGATTCTAGATGATGATACTATATGCTAAAACGTACCTACAAAATAAAAGGAACAATGAAATTTTGACCAAAACAATCATTTAAGATGACATTCTCTTGCATTTTTAGCAATAAAATAATCAATTATATCTCCATCGTCATGAGATACCATTTTCAATTTATAAAATTGCTAATCCTTTCAATCTATCTTGACTCATGGTGGTTTGCAAGTAAGATTTTAACGATCTCAATTTGGAAAAACTCATTTTCGTAGATATTACAGTCACATGTAAAGTCAATACTACTTTATAAACTGGGAATATATATATATATACCTTTTGCAGTTTCCATAATTTTAATGGATGTCTATGGTTCATTTTTTTTCATATGATTGACTTGTTAACATTAATTGCAATACTAGTAATTCTGAACATAAGTATTTTTCATTAACATCAAAAATATTAACTTTTAAAATATTTTCAAGATTTATACAAGATCTTTCCAATTCATCGTCATCCAATGAAACTAACTTTGTTGTATTAAACAAGAATCCAAATATTGATTGAAAAAAATGCAATTGTTTTCTTAGAAATATACCTTATTAATTAAATACTTTTTACATATATATACACATATTAAAAAATTTAGTGCCCCTCCTCACTTTTGGGCCCTGGGCGGTCGCCCTGCTTGCCCTGCCCCAGGGCCGGCTCTGGGCGTAGCAATAAATGATAAAAAGAGAGCAAATATCAAGAGAGGAAGAATTATTTACTGACAGTATCACATAATGCAACTAACTAATTCTTGCTTGGTTATATAAATTATGTCATTTACAATTGTTTCATTGTAAATTCACAAATTGTAATTTTTTTTTTCGTTGTGTAGTATGATTTTTTCTACACCAACTTGTATGATAGTTACAAGTTATGTAATTTCAACTATGTTTTACGTAAACTTATTTAATGTTTTAGGTATTAATATAAATTTATAACTTTATATACCCGTTCATTTTTGCAACTAAATTCTCGAATTAGATAATTCAAGAAATAAACAATTTTAAATTGTTCAATTCGTAAATTGGAGAATGACGGACAGTTAATCAAATATAGTAGTAGCAAATGATAAAAAGAGGAAGCAAGAATTATGTACTGACGAGATCCAAGGCACACGCAAAACCACAACAAACTTATCCTGTCTATGAGGCGGATCACCTCTCAATGCAAGAACATTCTGAATGCCATTAGACTTTATAGTATCCAAGGCATGATCGATCTTCTCGACTGGCATGTTAGTGCAGGTGAGATGCATCATAGTCTCGACGCACCCCATATTCTGCATCCTTTTGGCGATGTCTAACAGAAGATCATATGTCGCAGAATGTGGGGTTGTGTGCCACCATTCTCTCCATTTTCTCAAACAGGTTGTTCACCCCCATCTTCTGTTTTCGGGGGGAAGAATTCAAATGAGAAGACTACTTTGTTGGATCCCTACGACGATGCATCTGTGATCTTGTCTATTACCTTCATCTGAAATCTAGAATGCAATGTAATGGTGGTGGAAGAAGAGAGGACACAGCAAGTATGTTTTATACAGTGTAGTCACCAATTTCTCCCGCCAACTGCTGAATAATAATACTTTTGTTGTTAGTACTACGATCTGTCGAGATAGAGATTAGAGAAGCTTGAATGAGCGACGGACCAGAAATCTTTCGAAGATGGATTAATAGTAGCCAGCAAAAAAATCTTAAAAATAAAATAAAATGTATAAAAAGAAAATTTAATAACATAATTTAAATAAAAATTATAGTTTTAACACCTTTTTATTTAAGCACTCATATTTAATTTCTAATTTTAAAAGAGCACTCAAAATTGTAAGAGCACCCATATGAAAAACTAATTTGAGTATATATTTCTTGCAACAATACTTTGTTTGATGTAATATGCATTGTCAGTTTATAAGGCCATCTCCAATAGTTATTAATTTCTATCTAAGCAAATTTCTATGTTAGAAAAGAGAAAAGAAAACAAACTGCTCCAATGGTCATTTCTATAGCTATTTCTATATGAGGTTGTGACGTCCTGAATTCGGTTAAGAGGATTAGACCTCTGGGACCTAGTGAATCACGGTCCCGTACACTGACGGCGCGTGAAAAGTTAGAAGAAATCAAAATGTACTTGTTTTGAAAACCTCATTTAGAAAATTTCAGCATGTGAAGTTCGTAAAATCAATAAGCCAACCTGTAATAACCAAAACCGTTTTCATTCAAAATATATCTACACTCAACTGGATATTAGAGGACATACCACATATTAAAGACATTTATACAAATTCAATTGAAATACAATTTACACACCAAATCTGAAGTCGGTTTCTCAAACAAAGGTTTATAGACAATACATTAAACCTAAAAACTATTGTACAACATAGGCCTTTTCTTTAAGGACTATAAAATGGTTCATAGACGTCAGAGGTTTTTAGAACAAGAACCACGCGCCACCCACGAAACCTAACCTGCAAGAACTATTGGAAAGAGGGAATGAGTCAAATCCGAGCTCAGTAGGAACTATATAAGTTAAATAAGAAAATACAAGTAGCAAATGTAGGCATGTGCAGCTCTTATAAAAAGTAAGTAGTTTACTTTGCCATGATAGTATGAAAATAATGTAACGCAATCCACACACACATGCATGTCGAACCCCACTAAGATTTCCATCCTAGTCACTGGAAGATACTCCACTTACTAATCGATTCCACCTTAACAATTCTATAGATACAATCCTCTCTATGAATCTATGTCTTTCTAGGGAACAATATTCTAGTATCATCTTACTTGATCTCTAACTTCCTAATGTTCGTCATGCTAAGGTGGATTCGTTCTAATGTGTGAATCAACACTTCCCCACAATTATCCCATACATATACTAAAAGTCGGTAATTATAGGCCAAGCATTTATCGTTTCTTTTTTGTTTATAGTTTATTATGAATTCTATACCTAGCCAACTAATAGGCATCACCATTAAACCATTCATCTTAAGTGTTACATTACAGTGTTATTTTTGTAGGGAATTAAGGCAGTAATCATGCATCACATACACTAATTTATGCACTAATCATTAAACCCTAGGATCTATACAATTTAATAAAATTCGATAGAAGATATACCTTGTATGAGATTCGAATTAAAATCAATGAACACGGTGGATAGAATCTTCTGTTGTTATCGTTCTAGCGTTGAAAATACAACGCCTCTACGGTATGCACACATGAACGAGATCGGATCCTTGCTTGGTGTACTAGCGCCTTTAGGGTTCTCACACTAATTTCGTACTCTGCCTCTGTTTCTCTCACTTAACGGCCAAGAGGAACAATGGTCCCTTTTAAAGGGGAACCCTAGTGAGAAACCCTAAGCAACAAAACGAATTAGGCCCAAGTCCAACTTGGCCCATTTTCAATTCGTTTTGATCCAACTCGTTTTGGTGTGCGACCCTGTAAGTTTATACTCTTTAAAAATATAATTAAAAACTCGTTTTATTATACGAAATAGTAAGCGGTCTCTAGTAAAACATTACTATTACCCAAAGGGTATAATGGTCAAAACAACACAACCTTAAATTGATATTCCACATATTAACTCCTTTTGTCAATCGATATCTAGATTGAACACAAGACTAGGCAAGTGTCATTCTTGTATAGTTCAATCTTTATTTCTTGATCTCTAAGTATAATTAATTTAAAACAAATGACATCTCATTTGTGCATGGCCATGCAAATATTAATTATACTTATCAAGGGCCCCAACGATATCTCTCTCATTATATGAGAGTGACAAATCCCATCTTGATCAACCACATACCTCTACATAGTTCATAGTATGCTTGATCATCATCTTTATAATTCTCGGTCAAGAGCAACGTTTGATAATGCCTAACATGCTAATCCTTATGTTGGTAACCATGGCAACGTTTAATGGTCCCTTTTAAAGGGGAACCCTAGTGAGAAACCCTAAGCAACAAAACGAATTAGGCCCAAGTCCAACTTGGCCCATTTTCAATTCGTTTTGATCCAACTCGTTTTGGTGTGCGACCCTGTAAGTTTATACTCTTTAAAAATATAATTAAAAACTCGTTTTATTATACGAAATAGTAAGCGGTCTCTAGTAAAACATTACTATTACCCAAAGGGTATAATGGTCAAAACAACACAACCTTAAATTGATATTCCACATATTAACTCCTTTTGTCAATCGATATCTAGATTGAACACAAGACTAGGCAAGTGTCATTCTTGTATAGTTCAATCTTTATTTCTTGATCTCTAAGTATAATTAATCTAAAACAAATGACATCTCATTTGTGCATGGCCATGCAAATATTAATTATACTTATCAAGGGCCCCAACGATATCTCTCTCATTATATGAGAGTGACAAATCCCATCTTGATCAACCACATACCTCTACATAGTTCATAGTATGCTCGATCATCATCTTTATAATTCTCGGTCAAGAGCAACGTTTGATAATGCCTAACATGCTAATCCTTATGTTGGTAACCATGGCGATCTCAGGTCTGAGGATAATACGATATCAAAAATGGGGAACATCACTGATGACATTATCTAACACTCCTCGCAGTGTCCCCAAAGCGGGTCGGTCCAATACTTTGTTCCCTAACAAATATCAGTATGTTCAGCTTGACATCTCCATATCCATGACTTGTGGAACATAGTCATCAGCTGACCCATACTCTAATCATTATATCAATGTGATCCTAGGTTATTGACACATGATCAGGGACATCTAAACAATATTATTATAAGATTACTAGCATCCCACAATCTAGTCACGTACTTGATGAACTAGTATTAATAAATATTATTTACAAGAGAATATAAAGTAAAATGAAATAAACTTTATAAATGACAATAAGCATAAGATATCCAAGTACAAATCATAATATATGAATAGTCCTAGAACATATCTCTTTCAATTTCATCTAGTTATTCCATTAACTATGATTTCCACTTTGATTATTAATATCATATGTTCATTATGATTTGGCCAACTAATCTCATAGACTATAAGTGTTCACACGCCCATATACTAAATCCAAGGATTAATGATCATTAATACTTCCCACTTTATATATTAGTACGTTATGATACGGTCAAATACTCATATATATGTATTATGGTTAGTTTTTACGTTATCCACAATAATTAATATTCAAAGCATTATATACAACGACACAAGATATGATACAATAATGATAATCATAGTTAACAACATCACATCGTATCATATCTCTAACATAATGCCTTAGTTTCTCCTCGCGGTCAACTAGGCCTGGAGTAACGGACCCCGAAGGGTCCCAACCTCTAAGTATCCATATCTCCTCCAGGTGGGGAAGTCGCTCAGGGACTTGATTCTATCAGGTAAGTCATTTGGAGATAACCCACGCAAGATATTTTTTCAGAGATAACACTCCAAATAGTTAACAAGAAGAATACCCATACAAACCGACTTCAACACTAGGAAGGAACTACACCAGGAGACTACCGTAGAAGGACGGTGTCCATTAGTAGTCTAACTACTATTCGAGACTCATCATTTGATCAGTAGTGGCACATGGAACCTACTCCGCTTGCCGAAAAACTCCTTTAACCTATAACACATAATCCAGTGGAAAGGCAAGATATATTGAGTGGGCTTTCCTTTGTGGACTTTCAACCAGGGTGGAGTTACCCCTGAATTTTTTAGTGCACGGTTTAAGGACTTTCACCTAGGGGCGGCAATAGGCGGCCCTGTAATGAGTTACACGGTAGCGACCTGTGTGCTTGGCAATCAATCCAACCCATATGTGTGATCATTACAATCATCAATGCATCGATTCATTATTATCTCATAAGCCCACTTCATAAATCATCACATCATAATAAACAAATACAAGGCCATTACAACTAATGATATCCGTACTTATCATTGTGTTCCTAGTTCATTATTAATCAATGTGCTTAGCTCATTATTAATTAATTACGTATAACTATTATACTATAACATTTTTGTGTCTCATCGTCATTTCATCTTATGTGTATTATGTTTAATTACTAGGTTATCAGCCACTTACGCTTCAAGGTGTATCTTATGTGTATCACTAAGGTCATATAAGCTAGTGTTTCCCATGCTCATACGTGGTCCTATCCAAGCTAAAATTGTTAACTAGTAATCCTCACAATAGTGTTCATAAGCTTCTAGACTCAAATGTTAGCATGTGTTGTCCACCTTGGTGGTTTTGGTATAATACATAAAGGTAATGTCTAATACTTGAACCTAATCATATAAATATACTTATGTACCATTTATATCACATAATCAACCCCAATCTAAGTACAAATCCAAAAATTCCCTCTAGCTTAGTTCATGCTCTTAGCTACTAAGTGGGTATGATCCGTATATGTAAGTATATGGCACCATTAATTGAACCTTAAACCAACCCAACCCTCATGCACATCATAAACCTATGTTTCATATAAAAAATCCCTATTTTTAAAAGAAATCTCTAATGCAACAAGCAAAAGTTGAAATCATGCAAGGTTTTAGAATTAGTGTTCCCACCTCTATTGATGACATCTCACAAGGTTGAATAGTTTGAAGAGGAGTGGACACCAAAATCTCGAAACCCTAACTCTATCCCTTGAGCTCTAATGTTGGAATGAAGGTTGAAGATGATGAATAGTGTTAAATTGGCCCCAAATATTGTATCAAGGTGAAGAGCCCTCAAGAATCCCTCACTTTCTCTCTCTGGAACCCTCTAAGGTGTTGTTTGTGGTGTTTGCTTGAAAATGGGGGGGGGGGGGTTAGGGTGTTAAAGGGGTGAAAAATTGGGTTAAAGATGGTCAAAACGGGTTGTGACCGAAAACATGATCCATCAAGGTTTTTCCATGGTCGATCATGAACAAAAAATTGTATTCTGGTGGACCATGATCAATCATGGTAACTGCTGCAGCATCATCTGACTTTCTAAGCCCAAAATGAACCTTGAAATAGTTGAATCTTAACTCGGGCTGAACACGAAACTTGTAGAGGGGAACGGGATGAAGATGCGGCCTTAAACAGGGAGTTGTTTGGATATTAGATAAAGAAGTTATGGCCTCCCAAATTTGGCCAAAAATTACCATTTACAAAAAGTTCAAAACACACGATTTCTACTCAATTCCAAATCGGACTACCTGAATAATGAAATGATTGCGTCGGCAAAATTAATATGTTTAACATGACATAATAGAGGTATTGGGTCAAATACAAAGGGCTCGAAACCCAATGCTCACGCTCTAACAAAGGTTAAGCCTTAACTAGACTTAAGAGAAGGATTAACGCGAAAATGGAACACGGGGTATTACAAAAGGTGAACTGTGAGTCATATAGGGAATTTCTATAAGCATTTCCACATGTAAAAATGGTGATAGAATTTATATATGATATGGAACAATCTTATTGGATGTCACTAAACCCACTAATTATCTATCTTCTTAAAAAAATGACAAGTAAGGAAGAAATGATATACCATTGGAGTTAGGCGGTTTTTCAAGTTTTACGGTTTGGTTTGGTTAAGATATCGGACAACCGAAGTAGGGCGGTTCAGTTATCAGTTTTTTGGTGTATAAAACCGGCAAAAACCTGACCAAACCGATTAGTACGCTTATTACATTTTTATTGGTTTTGTGTATTTAATTAATTAGCTATTTTCTTTAAAATAATATAGGTTAAATAATTAAAAAGAAATTCCAATAATAATAAATATTTAAAAAGAGAAAAAGCGCAAATAATCAATAAGAAAATAAGGCCCAAGAGATAGAAAAACATATAAAAAAATTCCAAATAATATAAACCCATGGCCCAAAACACTAATTTAGGCCCAAGGTTCAAACTGACAAAAACCGACCGAAACAGAACTGACCCCGGTCGGTTTTAGCCGCTTTGACAGTTCGGTTCGGTTGAACTTAAGCGTAAAATCGAAAAGTTGGTTCGGTTGACCGTTTAACCGCTCAATTCGGTTAACCGAACCGTGCATACCCCTAATTAGAGGTCATTTTTTCTATCATTTTCTACCCATGTAATTATATTTCCAATTAGATATAGAAATTTTCTACAAAGTCCTTGACACACAGGATAGAAATGTAAAAATAGAAATTATCATTGGAGATGGCCTAACTGTTTTTAACAATCTTGCACAATAATTTTTAACACCAAATAAAAAGTTATTTCACAAAATTATATTATTAACATTGATTGTACAAGCTTTTTTGTCAAATAAGAAATATCTTTGATTTATCCGGAGCAAGCAAGAGAAAAATGATGAAAATATAATCCTGTCACCACCACTGTTGTGAAGATTTAATGGTGACCAAAAATTTATGTAATGATCCACTAAAAAAATCTGAATAAATAAATAGATAAAAATAAATATATAGTTGCACTAATATACATTCGAGAAATTTGTGAAAAACTTTTAACAAAAAATATGGTGTATTTTCTTTAAAAAACTTATAAAAAGTTAATTAATTTGGTACACTTTTATTAGAAAAATTACTCTAAAAAAAAGTTCTACTGATGAAATCTTGTTTGAAGGTTCACTAACTATTTCTTTTCCAGTTTTTAGGTTCTTCTATCTCTTATTCTTTGTTATCTTTATTTATGTTTCGTTTTATATTCTTGATTTTTTTATATGAGTGCTTTTGGAATCTCTGTCATTGAATGTTTGGTTTTTATTTATTTCTCTTATTTGAAACATTTTGCATGTTTTTATCTCTTTAACATGCGGAGATCTAAAGTAAAGATTTGTAATTTTAGAAAAAAAATGTGCTTTTCTCAATCTAAAAGTTGAAGAAGAATGTTTTTAAAAAAGGTGTAAAAACAAGATTTTATGTGTTCCTTTACCAGCACCCTTTAAATAAATATTTGAATTCATACATAACAAAAAGTATCTAATAAAGTTGAGTTCGACCAGTTTTTTAATTATTCGAATTCATCTATTACAGGATCTAAATCAATTTTAAAATCAAGGTCTCGTTCTATGTTCGGCTTCATACAATCAGCAAGAACTACATCCCTATTAAGTTGCGTATCCCAGCTTGTTTATTTATTTGTTTTATAATATACTAATTATATATTTTTTATTAAAATAAAATAAATATTCAAATAATAAACATAAAACAAAGATTTATGTTTATAATATACAGTGTGCAACTCTGCTTGTGCAGTGTGCAGTGTGCAACTCTTTTTTTCTTTATAATATACATTTAAAAGAGTTTCAGATTAGTGGGCTATATAATATTTGAGCTGGATTAAGAGGTGAGCTAACACTTGGTAAAGGGGGTGGTGGTAAAGGCACACATAAAATCTTGTTTTTACACCCTTTTTTAAAATATTCTTCTTCAACTTTTAGATTGAGAAGAGCACTCTTTTTCAAAAAAAAATCTGAAACTACAAATCTTTACTTTAGATCTCTGCTGGTTAAAAAGATAAAAGAAAAACACATGCAAATTGTTTCAAATAAGAGAAATAAATAAAAACGAAACATTAACGATGACAGAGATTCCAAAAGCTCTTACATAAAATAAAATCAAGAATATAAAATAAAACATAAATAAAGATAACAAAGAATAAGAGATACACGAACCTAAAAACTGAAAAACAAAAAGTTTGTGAACATTCAAACAAAATTTTATCATTAATATATATATATTTTTTGACTAATACTAATATCTACTCGCGCGGAAGCACAACTATTGACCACCAATTTTTTTTACAATTATCAAGATTTCACTGAAAAGCTTCCACTCCAAAAAGGGACTTGTCAACCAATTACTTAATTTACTATTATATATTCAAATTGGACCACTGCCATCAATATGACCGAAAAAAACGAGTATTTCCAACTTTACCGAACCAACCCCAAATATCAATAATATGTATTTTTTCAGATATGCGAAAGCATAATCACTTAGGGTCAGCCATCACCCATGGAGTACGTGGGTACGGGCCGACTCTTAAGCAAATGCGTTCGCCATGGGGTTTAGTCGCCTTGTGCAGCGGTGGCCTGTATGAGGACCGGGGATTAGTCGAACCGAAGGTGCGGATACCCCGGGACATGGCCAAAAAAAAAATAAAATATATGCGTATGTATCCCATATGCTCATGGAACACGAGTTTTATAATTAGGCCTCGGTGATTATGTGTGTATGGAATCTATTTTAAATAAAGACTAAGTTTAAGGATTTATTTTTATAAATTAATTCTTTTGCATGAGGAAGTAAAAATATAATTTTTTTGATGAAATTCGGTGGAAATAATCTCCATAACTAGTAAATCATTTTCACTAAATTTGATCAAAAAATTCAATTGAAAAGTAAGTTAAATAAAAATTTGTATATATATGTCTAGAAATGCGCATATATGTATATATATATCGAATATTAGCCACTCGCGCGGACAATGATCAAGATTTCACTGAGAAGCTTCCGGTTGAAAGAGGGACTTTTTGTCAACCCATTACTTAATTTACTACTATGGTATGCCGGCCTGTGCCTACGGGACAATGGCAATTAATTGACAGCAAAACCTTCCGCTAGTGTCAATGTAAAGAATTACTTGGCTTGATGACACTATATATTGTATCATCAGAAAAATAAAATATACATATCTAAACAATATCAATACCATAATGTTCCACTTATAAGAATTTAAATTGTATGCTTATTATATTTTAAAGTTGTATATTGCATTGGTAATAATACCACCCTAAAATTATAATGTCTCAAGTGTAGGAAAGAAAAAGAAGAAGAAGAAGAAGAAAGATTTGTTTTTTCTTTCGAGGTTATCTCAAAAGGGCGAGAGGTGCACTTTGTTTTTTCTTCCCGTGATTGTAATAAAATAGCGCATAGTCTTGCTAGGTATATTTTTATTGGTAGAGGATTTTGGTGAGCTGAGAGTCATTATTCCTAAATTAGCTATCAAATCTTATATATGCTAATTTGAGTAATGTTATTTAGTCGGTCTAGTTGAGCGATTGTTCCCAAAAATAAAAAAATTGAAAGTTCTTTTGAATCGAATAAAAGAGACTCACGTGTAAAAAAAAATATAAAGGAAAACAAATTGAAGGATTCAGATAAAAGGATGGTCTATGTAAATACATATAGGCTTCGCTTGTTTCACGAATTTCAGCACTCAAGAGAAAGTCTTTCATTTCCTTTGTTTAGTAAGAACAAATTCCGGAAACACTTTCCTGACAGAGTGGAAAGTAGGAGGTAAAATCATTCCTCTCAAAACCCATGATATTGATTTTCCATGTGATTTTCAAGCATTTATTATAAAATTTTTGAACAACAATACTCTACTTAAATACTTTCCATACTTTACCAAATATAAGAAAAGAATCTTGACATGAAATTTAGTTTCCCACCTTCATAAGAAAGACAAGAAAATTAATTTCCCTTTCGCGAACCAAATCAAGCTATAATGTAAAATTAAAAACTTAGAGAGTGATTTGTGTAAATAAATTAATTTTCCATTAAGTGATTTACATGAAAGGATATGGATGAACGCAGTTGACAATAATTAAAAATTTGACCACCATGATTAACCGTTAGAAAAGTTCATTTACCTAAATGTCAAAAGAGTATAAGTACGTTGCCAAACCTTAAATTATTTGGAAAATTGGGCTTGTTTGGTGGCCAACTATTTTTCAAATTTTAAAAACTCAACTTAAAATTAATTTTACTTTTATACTTTCCAAAATTTATTTCACTTTACTTTCACTCTTTAAAAAAATTTTAAAACACCATAACTTTAAATCCAAAAATCAAAATTAGATAAAAAAATAGATATTTGAAACCTACTCGTCGAGATCTATAAAATAAGATCCATTGTGACTATTTTTTGAAAGTTTTTATTAGATTTTTTTGTTGGTTAAAAAAAATTAAATAAAAACCAAATTCACTTTTCAACGTACTTTCATATTCTAGCAAATATCAAATTTTAAAAACTTAACTTAAAAACTCAACTCAAAATATCAACCAAACATCACCATATAATTGTATTAAATTTTAAAAAAAAGAAGTCCAATACGTAGAGAGTGGGTAAATCATAAATGTTGTTGAGAAAATAAAGGGTGGGATCTAATTGCACACATCAAAACACTATATAACACTTCAATATTAGTTCAGCAGTATATGATCGAGGTAATGTGCACATACTCGGTCATATAGCACTGAGTATGTGCACATTACCTTAATCCTGTATATAAGGCCGAGTCAATGCATTTTTTTATTTTCAATAATAGCACAATTCTATAAAATCAAGAAAATTATAATAAAATTAAATAAATGAGATAGAATTTATCGAATAAAACGGTGTGCAATTAGGGCTCACCAAAAAGGGGGATGGGTGGAAAGAGTGGGCCTTGAGTGGGGTTTTGTTACTTTTCTGCAAACGCCAAATAGTAACCGTTGGATGTGGGTAGAAATTAATGAGCCGTACGATTTATATATATATATATGATATATTCAGTGGTCACTTCAAGAATGCTACGGATTGTAATTTATATATTATTCAAATTCAAATTGGACCACTGTCATCAATATCAACAGAAAAAAAAAAAAAAAACACGCGTATTTCCAAATTTCCCAATCAATAATATATATATATATATATATTTTCTTCTGAAAAAACAATATGTATTTTTTTCAGATATACCAGAAGCTCATGGAACACGAGTGTTATAATTAGCCTCGGTGGCTATGTATGTATGGATGCAACAAAAACTTACCTTGTCATCTATATTATAAAATATTGTTCAAAAAAGAAAAAAATTTATATTATAAGATATCAAATTTTAAAAAATAAAAATAAATAAATGTATAAATATTTAATGTTTAAAAATATATATCCTATGGTTATTTTAGTTGTATACTTTTAAATTTTTTTATTCACACATCAAAATATCAAATTAAAGATAAATATATGCAATAAACTCTCACAAGCGCACCCATCTCTTTTTTCTCTATCCAATTTTTACTACACCTACTTTTGGTTTGAATTTCTTAATAGAATTTTGTGGAGATGACTACCAAAATTTATGAAAAATTTCATCCATTCAAACCTCAAACTAGACTTAATTGGAAGAAATTAAATGTAATAGTAAAGGATTAATGTATAATTTTAATGGTATAATTAATATGAATTAATGTATTAAAGAGGGTGTTAATTGTAATAGGGGTTTTTGTCATAAAAAATGGGGGTGTAATTATTAACACCAAAATTTTATTTTACTTTTCATTTTTAGTGTGCACAAATTTGAAGAGGGAAACCAATAAGAAGACTATAAGACTACTGATGTGATTCTGCCTAGCCCTTCTTAACCAAGAAATTATAAAAAGTGTTTGCTTAAAGCGTGGGTACGTCAAAGTTGGGAATTGTGACCAAAAGGCAGAAGTGCTGTTTTGATAAGGCGCGGGCATGCGTTAAAGTCCAAAATTCAGCTTTATTTTTCTAGCGTGTTCTCACGACCGGATAGCAAAGAATGTAATTAGTTTTATTATTATTTTGGCAACTTCTTTATTTATTTAATAGACCATTTATTTTAATTAGGAGATAATATTTAGTTTGTTTCCTTTTTTTAGGATTCCTATTTTTAATAGGAAATAGTTTCCTTATTGTTTTAGGATTCTATTGTTTTGTTACTCCTATTTAAAGGAGTCACAATATTGTTTTATTAATGAAGTTATTAAGACAATTATGATTAATTAAATTGAAAGTTTTCTCTTTGTGTTCTCTAAGAACATGTTAAGTATGTTGAATTGATTAATTCATGTGTTTCTTGACTTATCAATCTAGCATCCACACTAGATTGTAGCGTCATTCGCTATATCGAGGTTCGCGCTTCTTTAAGCATTGGGTTTATGTTCCATTATCTATCAATTCGTCATATTCTAAGGTTGGCTAGGAATACGATCCATGATCGCGTCAACTACTCTCTTTGCATTAAATGAGACTACAAATTTGATAAGTCTATGTTCTAGGCCCATTTCTTGACCATATGTGTAAGTCTGCTCCACAAACGTTTGTTAACAGAGTCAGATTTTTAGTCTATATATGTTAGTCAAGTGGAAATTAAGGGGATATTAGTAGCATTACATGTTATCTTGAGTAAGGTGTACGTAATAGAAAATATTAAACCAATTTTTACATTAAAAATGCTATTGCCAAAATTAGAATGACTTTAACGAGATAGTTAGTGTATTGAGTTATTGTACATTGAGCTTTAAGTTAAATGCATTGTTTTGGCAGAAGTGTTATTTATTTTGATAATAGCACTACCCTTATATATATAGATATATTTTAATGAATGAAGGCCTAATAATAAAAACCTCTCATTTTCCACCCCAGACAAGACTCAAATTGATGAGTTCTCCTAAATTCGGGTTGTTACCTTACCAACTAGGCTATCTTTTTGTAGTCTCAAAAGCACATATTTTTAGTTATTTTTAAAATAAAAGAGAGCTTAATTATTACAACTTGTTGGAAAATAAATAATTTCTTATTTTCAATGTAATGGAAATAATCAAGAATTGAATTTGATGATTTTGTTGGTGTATTATGTAAAGCCCAATTTCTGGGCATTATCTATTTTTCTATTCTGATTGAACAGTTAGGACTATGCATCTTTTTATTCTAATAACATAACGTTTTAAGGCATGGCATATTTTTAGGCCTAAAGATTCGTTAAAAGAACAAAAAGGATTTGAGAACTCATAGTCTCCAATGGTAGTAAAAGAAAAAAAACAAACAATGGTAGTTAAAGAAATTAAGCAACTCGATTGTTAAAACTTAAAATTTGCTTAACTTACGGTGAAAGTATACATAAATATATACGCTTAGGCTTTGTTGTATAGT